>CM073140.1:4599720-4904720 GCA_037039145.1 Fundulus diaphanus
GTGAGTTCTGTCCACTTTGGCCGTTCCAGGAAGAAGCGTTGAAGGAGGAAATGGTTGGCTAGCGCTAGCGGGATAGCGCTCGGTTCTTGGCAGGCTAGCGTTAGCCTTGCAGCAGCAGGTGGCTAACGGCGTGGTCTGGATAGCTTGGAGGCCACGTTCTTTGACCGGGATGCAGTCCAAGCAGGGGTTTTCCTCAGCATCCAGCCTTCAGCTCCATTGGTGTTCACTTCCTTGTACAGGCTGAGGAAAAATACACAGAGCTGTTTCAGATGCAGGATTTTTCCCTGCATCTGATTGTGAAGTTAGGACTGCAACTTAGCTCTGTATTTGCCCGGACATGTTGTTTGTCCGGATTCAGTCAGGTCCTCTGCTGAAGCAGGCAGTCGAATCTAGCAGACCCTGGATCAAGTGTTGTTGGTCCAGGCAATCTTTCAGATGTTTCAGCAGATGAGGCCATATGGCCCCATGGTTCAGGCCCTCTCCCTTGTCCTGGAGAGGTGGTCTGTAGAAGAGTGCTGAAGTGGTCTGAAGAAGTGGGAGAAGAGTTAAAGAGAAGAGAGAGTCTTGTCTGTGGGAGAAAGGTTTTATCTCAGCAGGAGTGGTCACAGCTGACCTCCTGCTGGGAAAAAGGGCCGTCCAAACATGGGGGTCTCCTGTTACGGGCAGAGTGGAATTCCTTTGTGACCCTCATCCATTGTTCAGAATCCAATCCGAGATCAATTATTTTGATGATCCTGGCGGTAATATCACAACAACACATTTCAGCGATCTGTGCTGTGTGCATGTGTATGTATTGAACATAAACTTTATCCAATCATGTCTTACAGGGTTGCAGATCAGGCCTCGCATGGTAAGCCGTGGTATTCAGTGTGATATTCCATTTCATCCTGCCACTCGGTCACAGCCAGAACCAGTACATTCGTTAGAGATTGAAGACCATAATTCGGATGTCGATGACGAATTTGACGAAAAACAAGGGTGTGCAGATCCGGATTACAATTACCCTGCAGACCTTGAACAGCATGAGGCTGAGTCAGACGAGGAGCATCAGGATTGTAGTAATTACAATATAATCAGGTAATTGGAAAAAATAAATAATTACTAATCATGTTAATAGGGTGGTGTTTCAAATTTTTTGTATCATGCACCACAATGACATGAAAATGAAAGCAATTGTTTTCCTTGCTGACATGCCTCCATGCATGGTGTGGAACATAAAGTAACTTTCTAAATTGCTATTAAAGTGAAAACGAATTTACAAAGGTATTGTATCTGCCAATGTTAACACATTTTTGTGATTTATTTGTAACCAGTCTTGTGTACGTCATTGCCAGGAATGTGAGAGACAGTGCTGACCACCATACGGAGTGCAAGTACATAATTCCTGAGAGCAAGGTCTTGGAGCTTGCTTCAAGAATTCCTTGCACAGAGTGTGGCAATAAACTGGAAGTCAAGATCCATAAAGTTCTTGGCACAGCGCTGGTGGCTAGCCTGAAATGCAGTGACGGTCATTCTGTAGAGCTCTGGAGGAGCCAAGCATTCCTTGGGAACCTGCCAGTTTTAAATCTGCTGTTATCTGCTGCCATTTTGTTCACTGGAAACCTACCAACACAGTCACTGCGTATACTGTCCTGCATGAATGTAGCCACCATAAACACGGCCACTTTCTTCAGACACCAGCAACAGTATTTGCAGCCAACAGTGGAGAAGCTGTGGAAAGATGACCAGGTTTCCATACTGCACAGTCTGAAGACTTCAGGAGCAGATGGGAAATTGATCTGTGCTGGCGATGGCAGATCAGACAGCCCAGGGCACTGTGCTAAATATGGTTCATACACCATGCTGGAGCAAACAGTGAACAAGGTTTTGGATATCCAGGTAGTACAGGTGAGAAAACTTGGTAATATATAAAATTACACTTCTGTTCTATGTGCAGCCATTTATAATTCATACAGCCCTTGCAATTGATGATGTGAATTTAACATTGACTGTTGCAGAGTAATGAAGTCAAAAATGCATCATGGTGCGAGTTGGAAGGTCTGAAGCGCAGCGTTTCATTCCTACAAGATGCTTCCAACCTGAGAATCGCTGTGCTTATCACCGACCGCCATATGCAGATAGTGAAATGGGTGGGTGAAAACCTGCCGCACACTATCCACAGATTTGACATATGGCACATAGCAAAAGGTAGGAAGAGTTTATACACACACATACAAATATTATTAAATCATGAAGTTTTTAGACATATTATGTATGTTTTTATAAAGTGTAGTTGTATGAAATGCACCAGCTTGTGTAATGATAATTATGTGTTTTAACAGGAATTGGTAAAAAGGTGGAAGCACTTGGTAAAGGCAAGGACTTTGAGGCAGTTGGGAAGTGGAGGAAGTCTATTGTGAACCACCTGTATTGGTGTGCTGCATCGACACCTAGTGGCGACGGAGATGAAATTTCAGCAAAGTGGGAAAGTGTTGCATTCCATGTGCAGAACCAGCACACTGATCTCAACAATGCCAGATTCCCTGCCTGCGCTCACCCACCACTTGTTGAGCAAAGACCGAAGGAGTGGCTAACACCACGTAAATACATCTGCATTAAAACTTGTTCAAGTTCATAAAATTATGTGTGTGTAAACCATACTTCTGTTGATATGTTACAGACTCCAAGCAAGCAACCAAGCTGGAGGACATTTTACTGTCTACAAGGCTGTTAAATGACATCAAAAAGCTATCTGTGGATTTCCAGACATCTTCCCTTGAAGCATTCCACAGCCTTATCCTCCATTTTGCTCCCAAGCACACAGCATTTTCCAACTTGGGCATGCGCACAAGGTAACACAGAACTTTTTGCTATCTTTGATGTGTCAATCATACAATTTAACCAATCAAATCAACGACTGATGGCAACATGCTAGCCAATCACAGCTGGAGAGGGTTGGGACACACTGAGTTATCAGTGTTGCCAACTCAGCGACTTTGTCGCTATATTTAGCGACTTTACAGACCCCTCCAGCGCCTCTTTTTCCAAAAAGCGACTAGCGACAAATCTAGCGACTTTTGGAGACTCTCACGTGAAAGCACATATCGTTCCCACTCTTGTCCTCCAGCGGCAGGTACTGCCGTGGGGCGCCTCCCCCTTCCCAACCCCGTTCTCCCACTACCACAAGAGTCCCTCTCAGCGCTACAGTCAGAGCCACAGCATGTTTACCCTCAGCGTCCAGACTGCAAATGCAGCGCACATGCGCCGCGATTGATGGCGCTGGTTGATCATAAGTAACTGAATTTGAAATATTTTATCCTAAACAAATAACGGCATGTCATTCACACAGCCACATGTGCGTGTTTTACCGTGATTTGTAGGCTCCTTGGTTGACCACAAGGGAAAAAAGAACGTTTAAAAAAGTTGAAAATTTTTTTGTAACTCCGCCATAGTGTCTCTTTATAAATACTGCCAAACTGAAGAGACTTGGGTTACTTGCAGACAGAAGGGAACTCTGCTATGTTCTGCTACTTGTGCTCCATAGCTGCTGTAATTACAGAACCTCTTCTAGTGCGAATTTTTACTTCAGTCAGTGTTCTGCCTGACCTCATGTTAATAAGCGTTTAGCTTATTCTGGACTTTGAGTCAAGACACAGCGCTATAGGTTGCTGTATCTCACTGATAGTTTCCAGTAATCCAAACCCAGCATAAAACCTGCCCAATTTACAAGAAAAAAAACAAGCCCAAATCTCAAACTCTCACATTAAAAGCACAGAACTATTAAACACATAAGAACATGCCATTACCACACAACTGCGCTGAAGCAAAGAAAAAACTGTGCATACGGGCTTCGAACAAAATATGCAGTCAGACAACCAAATAACACACAAGATCTCTTTGACAATCAGGATATTTCAACAGGGAAAAAAATATATATAAATAGCTTCCCAACATGAGTTGTAAATCTACCTTAATATAAACTTAATTTCTCTCAGTATAGCTCAATCAAACATTTCTCTTACACGCAGTGATGAAATATTTTTAAATTGATAAGTAGAACTTAACCCATCTTGGGCGTTTACACTGACCAAACACTTGATTAACCATTATTCTTTCCTTGTTTTATCATACCAATCAATATTATTCATTATAACTATTATTCATTGATGATGTCCGATCAACAGATTCAAGTTATTTAAAAAATAAATTGACCAGTATGAGTTGAAGGAGATGGCATTTTATTAAAATGTTTTTGTTTCCTGTCCGACCTTAACGATTATTTTGATATATTTTGTTAATAATAATTTCTAAAAGCCCAACAAATGTTGTAAAAAGCTTCCCAATTTTTTTAGAACCTGCCCATAAGCTATCTTTGTTCCAGCTAATTGGAACAAAAATTAGGCTTTTGTGTTAAAAAGCCTGATTGGTTGGAAGCCTGCCTAATTTGACAAAACTGACTACACTAACCCTAACCCTATGTGTTTGTTCATTTTAATAGTCACAGAGCCACTGTGCAGCCTGAGTCATATATATATATATATATATATATATATATATATATATATATATATATATATATATATATATATATATATATATATATATATATATATATAAATATATAAATATATATTTTTAAATGTGTGCCCCCCTAAAAAAATGGAATTCCCTCCATGTGATTTGTTTCTGCAGCCGGGTATGATTCAATTTGGTATTCTTAGACACTTTAGTAATGATGGATCCATGCTAACCTGCATTTTCAGAGGTTATCTATTACATTTATTCAGCATTGCCTTTTTCTGTGTTTTCTTGAGTAGGCTAACCCTTGCAGCACTCCATTACAATGAAAATTCAAATAGGAGCCAGGCCACAACGAAGGATGGAGATCAGCGCTATGGTCTGAGAATCAGGAAAGCAAACAAAACAACATGCAGTGTGAACAAAATATTTACAGAGGCAACAACTGGTTAGTATTATTTCAGTCTTTGTGATATATCATGTGTTAAAGTGTCCTATATGTTTTGTTAACTAGTCAACAAAAACACCAGCAGTGTTATTTAGATATTATATCTCAATACAGTGTGATATTCACATGTCATTTACTTCCGTCCACATACTCATAATTTTTAAATTGAATGCAAACTTTCAGATTATATCAAGAGGCTCTTCACACTCCTGTTCAAGGATTTTGGTGAAAATGCGGCAGAGATGAGACAACACTATGCCCTGAAGCTGCATGATCTTCCTGGTCCACTTGCATCAGAGATGACCATGCCGGATAAGAAGGAGGCTGTGAGTCAGCTAGTAAGTAGGTATAAGTCATCCAATTGTCATTAAATGGGTACAGGATGACAGTAAAATAGTTTGGTGTTGGTGCAAACAACACACTTGGTTGTAGTATATTTTGCTATAGATTTTATGTTGTATAAATTATTTATAGACATGTACTTTTTGCTTCCTTTCAAAATGTGGTTTTAGTTCTTTGTACTGCAGATGGTGATGGTTCCAAGCTATGTCTGTGTACCTCTGTGTACCGCTTGTTTATTTCTGCATTGGACAAAAATTGAAATAATTATCAGCATATATGTAAAAATCATACATATTACTATAATTGTTTATATCTGTCATGGACAAATCCATGATTTGTGCTAGAGAAGGTTTTCATGTACTGTCAAATGATGCTCATGTTCAATGGGCTAGTTTCACACATGATCTTGTATTGAAGTTAACCTATGTTTTCAATGATATCTTACACTAAGCCTTGATTTGCACATGCTATGGGCCCAAGGTTTGTTAATGCCTTCATGCAACAACATGTATTTAACTAGTGTAACTTCAATATTTTATATGACTTGTACCTTTTATTGCATATATTTATCTTTGTGTATATACATGTAGATCTATCTTTATATATATATCTACCCTTTATAGACCTATGTACACTATATGCAAAAAGCCACACATAACTTCATGCTCAATAAAGGTATTGGTTACATATGTGTTTTATCTTATTTCTTCATTTCATCCCTTTAAATAGTCATAAAAATATATAAGTCAGTTTATTAAGTAGACTTTATTAAGTAGCAAAGTACACACACTTGGTAATACAGATACACAATATACACTTAGTATTGCATACTTGGAAGTACAAAATACACACTTAAAGCGAAAGTAACATACAGTATAACTTTTTTTTAAAATACTGTAGTCTCTATCACAGTTTATGCATGTAAGAATCCCCTGTACTCTCCATCATCAGCAGGAAATGTGTCTCTTATTTTGTTAAGTACACAAGATGGCAGAACAAGACGCTGGTGTCGCCCAAGATAACCGCAGCACCACAGAACAAGCTGCCTGTATGCTGTGTACCTGTATCGCCTGATGAAAATAAGGAGTATATGTTTTATAATTGAATATGTTTATGTGGGTAACATATAATTATAGATACAGTTCAAATTGTCGCAATGTTGTGCGCAATTCTGTTCCCCCGAAAAAATATGTTCACCCTGTGTCGGCTGCAAAGCGCACTCCCAAGACGGGGAACAGATTTTCACGGGGGAATAGAATTGCGCACAACACCGGTTTGTCGGGGTGGGACCGGGGGTTTGGGTCAGGTTTTTTTACGCTCATCCAAAATAGTGCAAGATCTTACCAATTTGTATTATTGACACGCAAATTGCCGAAGTCTTCCTCTTCCCGTTGTACGTTTCCTCCGGGAATATGTGTCTCCGCAGCCTCCGGTTCGAACCTATATGGCTGTATGTCTTGGGCAGCGTTAGTCTCCTCAGGTTCACCTTGTTCAAACTCCGTTTCTTCGTAGATATATGCTGTATCGGAGTCGCCGATGCTTGAGGGGGAGTTTGAAGATGTGTCAGACATTTTTTTTATATTTTCTTTGGACGTAGAGTACGAGTTATTAATAAAATTTAACAAATTGGTAGCGAAAGACGTTGTATTAGCAGGCTGATGCACGGTACTAGTTCTGTTTGTGACGTCACGTCCCGGAAATGCCCGAATGCAGAACGTTCGTGCACTTTCGCTTAAAGAGCAAGTTTTATCGAAATTACTTACAAACGGCGCACATAATTGACATATAATATACATTTTTTTACTCTGGTGACTATTTGAATGCATCTGGCAAAAAATACGTTCAGTCCAAGAGTTAGACTTTAACTGTCACATTCAGTTGACATGTTCCAATGCACTCGATTGATTGTCCATTATAGTCTCTTAGACCCGACTTTACTTCTTTTAGATGAGGTTTTACTTGCATTTCTTTTATATCTGACATGCTTATGAGATTCGCCTTTGCACCTGTGTCCAATCTGAACTTAACCATGGTTTATCAACAAAGGCATTGTCCATTTATCATCTCTGTCAACACGCTGCACTTTTTCTGACTCATTTTCACAGCTCACAACACCAATAAAGAATGTGTCACTTAGGTCAGTATCATCTACTAAGTTTACACGATTCCACTTCTTGTCTTCTATCCTCTTCATAAAGCATTGCATTGCAAAATGATTCTTTCCACGGCAATTTAAACACTGCTTACCATAAGCAGGACATTGTCTCACTTTATGCTGTGATCCACAGCGCTTACAGTTCATAACGGCTTCTTCTTGCAGCTGCCTCGTCTGTGCATGTCGTTTCCTCTGGCAGGACACCACTCCTACTGCTCCTGCTCCATCACTGAACTGTGAAGTAGTTCCTGTTGAAAGTTCAGAAAATGTCTTTACTTGCTGCAGAGACAGTTCGCTTGCCCGATACATCTTTACCGCTGTTTCCAGGTTCAGTTCCACTTCTCTCAGCAGTCTCCAAAGACGATCTGATCTCTGATCATCGAGTCCTTCAGCTGAACAAAATTGCACAACTGAGCTTTTACTTTTTGATCTGTTAGAAAGTTATCAAAGGGTTCATGCTGAGTCTGCATTCGGGAACGAAACACGTATCTCTCATAACATTCATTCTTCTTAGGTGAACAGTGATCATCAAATTTACTTAGCACAACATCCAACTTTTCTTTGTCTTCTGGTTCATCAAACACAAATGTATTGTAGATTTCCAAAGCCTGCGCTCCCGCTATGGTCAGCAACATCGCTACCTTTCTTGGCTCCGGCTTTGTCTCAAACCCCATTGCGGCGACATATGGTTGAAAGCGTTGTTTGAAAGCACGCCAATGCTCATCCACGTTTCCCGTCAGCTTCAAGCTCTCCGGTGGTTTCAGCTCCATGGTCGGCCTTTCAGTTCACTCCTGACACCATGTTATGTTCGTGTTTGATAATTACCAGGCATCTTGTGTTGCTCAGATTCTTTTATTAAAGTCTCCTTTCATGGATCTCTTCACACAGGTTTCTCACAGGTGTGTCACAAAGACTCTCTGCTTCTGTTGTCCTATTCTTTACATTTATGCATTCACATAAACTCATGATCGCCACCTAGTTCCATTCCAGGATGGCCGGAGAACTTGACTGTGTGGGTCCACTGGATAACGAAGGGACAAACGGAGGAAGGAACGTAGGTTCGATCGGGAGGGCCACTTCCGGGGTCCGGCTCTGAGCGAAGAGGTTGGATGATTTGTTCTTTGATCTCCCAGTGGAGGGCGCCGAAGGTGCATGTTTTGTGGTAGGATGGGAGCTGGTTCTTTATCCGCATCCTGCGGGGAGTGGAGATGAGAAAGGGCATCAGGTTTTTGGTTCTTGGAGCCGGGGTGGTAGGTGATGGACAGATTAAAGCGGGAGAAGAACAGTGACCAACGGCCTTGTCGTGGGTTAAGGTTGTTTGGCGGACTGCAGGTAGTCTGCAGGTAAGTTTTTATGGTCTGTCCAAATGATGATGGGCTGCTCGGATCCCTCCAACCAATGGCGCCATTGCTCCAGGGCAAGTTTAATGGCCAGCAGTTCACGGTCACCAACATCGTAATTTCGTTCGGCTGGGGTAAGATGTCGGAAGAAAAAGGTGCAGGGATGAAGCTTTTGGTCTTTGCTGGATTGCTGTGAGAGGACTGCACCCACTCCGGTGTCAGAGGCATCAATTTCTAACGTGAACTGTTTTTGAGGATCAGGATGCACGAGAATGGGCACCTGGGAGAATCTTTATTTTAGGTTCTGAAAAGCAGTGTTGGCATCAGGATTCCATAAGAACGGTGTTTTGGGTGACATGAGGACGTGCAGGGGAGCGGCGATCTGGCTGTATCCTTTGATGAATCAGCGGTAGAAGTTTGCTAATTCCAGGAAACTGTTTCCTGGTTTCAGGTACAGGCCACTCGAGGACGGTTTTGATCTTTTCAGGATCCGACCAGACCTGCCCACCTTCTAAAATAAGACCAAGGAAGTTTACGGAAGGTTTATGAAATTCGCACTTCTCTACCTTAACAAAGAGGCGGTTCTCAAGGAGGCGCTGGAGGACCAGACGTACGTGTTGGAGGTGTTCAGTGAGATCTCGGGAATAGATTAATATGTCATCCAAGTAAACAAAAACGAATACGTTTAAGAAGTCCCGAAGGACATCGTTTACCAGGGCTTGGAAAACTGACGGGGCATTGCACAGGCCGAAGGGCATCACCAAGTATTCGAAGTGACCCAGGGGAGTCTTAAATGCCGTCTTCCACTCATCCCCCCGGCGGATCCGCACTAGATGATAAGCGTTACGTAAATCCAGTTTAGTAAAAATGGTGGCGTGCTGAACCGGCTTGAGGGCTGGTGCGGTGACGTGGGAGAGGAAAGTTCAACTGGGTCCGCCGGCTTTCCCACCACAGTCAACAGACCTGATCTTTTGGCCGCTCCGGACAGACTCCGATAAAGTGCGTAGGAGAAGCACAATAAATACAGAGTCTCAAATCTATTCGTTGCTGCCTCTCCTCCGGAGTGAGACGGATCCGACCAATTTGCATGGGTTCCGGAGGAGAGGGAGGAGCAGCAACGGATCGAGACGGAGCTCGCTCAGGGAGAAGAAGTGCCGGTAGGCGTGAAGGTCTATCCGACCTCCCTCGGCCCCTATTCCTTAGCCGGTTATCCAAACAGATAGCGAGGGTGATAAATTCATCTAAAGTGGCCGGTTCCTCCAGGCGAGCTAGCTCGTCCTTGAGGGCCTCGTCAAGAGCTTGAAAAAAAAACAGTCTTAAGAGCGCGTGGTTCCCAGCCCGCGGCGGCCACTAGAGTACGAAACTCTATAGCGAAATCTGAAATGCGGCAACCGCGCTGTCTGAGGGCCAGCAGCTGGCGGGACTGCTGGACTGGATCTGATTCGGCTGAGAAAACCATCTTAAATTCTTTAACGAAATCATTAAACTAGCAGCCAAACTGTTGGCAGTCGGGAAAGCGGGCCTCGGTCCATCTTAAAGCTCTCCAAGTTAACAGGCGCAAAACAAACGAGATCTTAGCATCATCCATGGCATATGTGCGTGGGGACCGGTTGAAAACTAACGAGCACTGAAACAAAAAGCCTCCACAATCCCCACTGTCTCCTGAAAACTTCTCCGGGCTAGGAGAGGAAGGTTCTGGGACATGTGGGGGTGGCTCTGCAGCTGCTGGCTCGGAGGAGGAACTAGGAGGCGCGGAAGTGATAGGTTGGTTTGCGGCGAGCAGTGTGTCTGTCAGCTGACTGAAATGAGCTGTCAGATTCTGCAGCTGTTATTTGGTAGATCGGACTGCTAACCCAAGAGTTTGAAGCTGCTCCTGTTGAGCAGCGAGCTGCCTTCCAAATGTGTCTGCTAGGTCAGATTGGCCAGAGTGTTCTTCTGTCATGTTCTTTTTAAGATATTTGACCCACATGCAGATCACACTTGGAGACAGCAGCACAGAACATTTAAGCGCACAGAAACAAAATGAGTTCACAAGCTTAATGGTTCGAGGGAGCGGAGCCAGAGGGGAACGACAGAGTGAGCTCGGAGATCTGTGGGTGAGAGGCAGAGCGTTAGATGAAGGTTTAAGCACGATTGCCTTTAAACATAGCGACGGTGAGGAGCTTACCGCAGAGCGCAGGAACCGAGCCGGGGGGAGTGGGGTGGGAAGACGGGCTCAGCGAATAACCTCCAGCAGATGACTGAGTGGCAGGTGGGCGGTCCGGTGGAACAGAGAGGGATCCAAGCAGCGGCGGCGGGAGGAGTGATCCGTGGACAGCTGAAGGAACCAGGGGGGTCCAGTGGGAGTCCTCAGCCCGGCTTGGTAACACCAAGGGAGCGTCAGGGTTTAGCTTGGGCACGAAGAAGGATCCAGAGAGAAGTCATCAGGAGACTAGATTTGAGGACGTCTGGGCTCGAGAAGACGCTTGGAGTGGAATCCAAGACAAGAGGCAAAACCTGAAGAACAGGAGAGAAGGGTTAACGAGAGAACGAGAGAGCTGTCAGGAGACAGTGGTCAACTAAGCTATAGAGTGTTAACCTAGTGTGGTTAACACTCTGGCGTCCTTCAGCTGTCTGAACGCAGTTCTTATAGCGCCGCCGCGCGCTGCTGAATGAGCCACAGGTGTGTCCCGCTCGCCTGTCAACTCAAGCCACCTGCGAAGAGGAGAGAGGAGGAAAAGGCAGCGCCAGCGGAGAAAAGCACGGCGCAGCCTCCTGAGCCCTGACACTTCTCTTTGTTGTTTTGAATCATCCACCAGGCCCTTACTCTCAGTTTTTGGATCAGTTCTCAGACTTCTTATCTGATTTGGTGTTATACACTGACAAGGTTATTATAGTGGGGGTTTTTAACATTCATGTTGACACTAAATGTGATAACCTTAATGTAGCCTTTAACATTATCCTAGATTAAATTGGTTTTGCTCAAAATGTGCATAAACCACACACTCTTGCCTTCAAACTTTGAACCTTGTGCTGACATTTGGCATTAATTTTGAAGAATTAACAATATTTCCTCACAACCCTGTCCTATCTGACCATTTTTAAATAACGTTTGAGTTCAATTTAACTGAGTTCTTCCCCCCCCAAAAGAAGATTTCATAATAGTAGATCTTTATCAGGCAATGTTGTATGAAACTTTAAAGAGTCTGTCCCCCTTTTAATATCCTCACTATCACAGAAATACCCTGCAGATGGAAGCAATACTGTTTCTTCCCATTCACAAATAGACACTTTTGTTGACGTGTCACTTCCTCATTGCATTTTGCAGTAGACAATGTAGCTCCCTTGAAAAAGAAGATGATTATTCACAGGAAGCTGGCTCCCTGGTTTAATTTAGAGCTGTGTTCTTTTTTTACAGCACTAGTGGCTCGTTTTTCATATAGTGGGCTGACAGGTGTAGATATTATACCGGCCTGCTCCTGCTTATCGCTGAAGGCCCGTCTTACTCCAGTTTAAGATTTGGCAGTAAAGGAGAAACAATGATCAGAGGCAAGCATTTAAAATATGATATGCATATTTAATTCATTTGGAATTCCAAACGGAGACAAAACTTACATTACCATTTCGCTGTATTTAGTATATTACCTCCTGCCCCATGGTGATGCAAGTGATTCTGTCTGCTTTTCACTACTCTGAAGACACCTTTTAAAAGACTGACTGCCCCTCCTGCTTAGTGCGGGAGGGGGTGGTCCCAGATTTTTGGGGCTATCTGTTCTCAAACAAAGAGGCTGTTCTTCTTGGTTAGGGGTCAAACCAAATTACCTCTCCAACCATAAATCAGCTCTCAACCCATCCTACAAGCTGTGTGCTTTCTGCCTCAAAGTGGAGACACAATCTTAAATGCCAGGCATTCCTTATTAATATAACAACTAAGATATTTTCCTCAACACAGGAAAGGGGGTATGAGAGAGGGGAGAGACATGCAGTAAAGGACCACAGGTCAGAGTCGAACCTGGATCAGCCATGTTGAGGACTAAGGCCTCTGTACATGGGTCATGCACGCTAACCACTGCACCACCGAAGCACACCCAAAGCTGTGTTCTTTGAAGCACAATGTTGGGAAATTGGAGAGAAAATGGCACTCTACACATCTAGAGGCATCTACCTAATCTGGAAAAACAGTCTACTGTTGTATAAAAAGACCCTTAGCAGAGTTAGAGCTGCATATTTTTCATCATTAATAGAGGAGAATAAAAATAATCCTAGATTTCTCTTTTGTACATTTGCCAAACTTACCCAGACTCAGAGCTCTGTTGATCCATTTATTCCCTTAGCTCTCAGCAGTAATGACTTTATGGGATTCTTCATTAATAAAATTGATTCCATTAAAAAGAAAATAATTGGCATCCTCCCAAACATGATTATCTCGTCCTCAGTAAGGTAGGCAGCATTGGAGGAATCTTTGGAACCTGGTCGGTGTTTGAACTGTTCAGAGGCAGTAGAGCTTTCTGAGCTATCTAAAATTTTAGCTTCATCTAAACCTTCTACTTGTATGTTAGACCCAATCCCAACCAAGTTATTTAAGGAGGTATTCCCTTTGATTAATGCCCCCTTTTTATCCGCATCCTCCGGGGGATGGAGACGAGAAAGGGCATCAGGTTTTTGGTTCTTGGAGCCGGGGCGGTAGGTGATGGACAGATTAAAGCGGGAGAAGAACAGTGACCAACGGGCTTGTCGTGGGTTAAGGCGTTTGGCGGACTGCAGGTAGGCTACGTTTTTATGGTCTTTCCAAATGATGATGGGCTGCTCGGATCCCTCCAAACAATGGCGCCATTCCTCCAGGGCGAGTTTAATGGCCAGCAATTCACGTCACCAACATCGTAATTTCATTTGGCTGGGGTAAGACGTCGGGAGAAAAAGGCGCAGGGATGAACAAAGGCTTCATCCCTGATGAACAAAGGCTTCAAATTGCGAGAAACTGAACATGTAGACAAAGAGATCGAAGATGAAGATAGGAAGAGAAGAGAAAATTGGCTCTCGGCGGAGCCAGTTTATCATCAACCCAAAAACAACACAGCCAAAATCACTTATGAAATGCATGCACACACATCAGGTTTAGTTACTCGTTGCAAAAAAAAGCGAGGCATGGGCGGGCATTGGGGGGCCGTGCCCGCCCGCTGAGCCAGCCGTGCCCGCCCTGGACTGGAAGCGGATTTTTTTTTTTTTTACCTCGGAGTGGCCATCGTTCTATCTTTGATTTGTCAATCATACAATTCAACCAATCAAAGGCAACATGCTAGCCAATCACAACTGGAGAGGGGCGGCTCGCTGGGTCAGACGTTTAGCCTTCAGAGAGACACCGTGGCTCGGCTGTGGTCACCGTCGGTGTCGGTAGAGCGGGATGGATATTCAGTCTGATTACCAAACAATTACAAGAAGTGACGACGAAGGAAACAAGAGAGAGCTGGAAGCAGCGCCATTAGTTTCTGTTTGAAACATCAGCATTGAAGTCAACACTGGAGTAAACATTTAGCTAGGAGGGTTAGCTAGACAGCTAGGAACACAATGAGCAGATCCAAGCAGGAAAACTGCAGAACTGAAGAAACCTGGGTTAGAAACTCTGCATTGTTCTGATCCTTGTTCTCCCTAGCTGCTGTAATGCGGTACCGCGCACGTGACGTCACGGCCTTAAGAGTAACGCCCCTTTTGCCGCACCGGTAGGGCAAACAGTCGTAGAACGCACATACAAACCAGCCATTACAAGCGCAACAGAACCAGCGATATGACCGACTTTGCAGCCATTAAACTTACCCAAGACGATGTCCCAGGCGCACGGTTTACTGGTCGCACTGTGGAAGAGCACACCAACCTTCAGCTGAAACGGTGGCTTGAGTGTCGAGGGCTCAAAAAAACCGGAAGACTGGCCGAGTTGATTCAACGGTAAGCTTTGTTTTTTCCCTGCTCGGCGTTCATGCCTTTGTTATGATTTCCACCGTGCTCCGTCCACGTCGGCCTTTTTTGTTTGTTTGCAATCAACGTCCAGGAATCTGTATATCTTGCCAATAGGTAGCTACAAAACGATTGTTCACATCTCAGAATCTTTCGCTTAAGAGATTCAGGGCGTTTGTTTTTGAGTAAACTATCCCGGTAGCAGGGTACCATGTTAGCGCCTGCTAACATGCTAGCCTATATGCTATCATCACCCTTTCCACCGACAAAATGCTTGCTACATATGTAGGTGAATTTGGTAACTTTTTCCGGGTTGAAATGTTGTGTAGGCCGCCCGCACAAGTGTACCCAACGCACACACTTCTCCTTGGCACTCTTGAGTTTCGGGAAATTAATGAAGAAAACATCCTTCATATGCGGCCGATCAGCGTACCTCGAGTCGCTGTTGCACGTCCCATAGCAACAATGTTTATAAACCATGGTCTTAGATGTTGGAAAAAGCAGTCGTTTACCGAGTAAAACCTAGGCTAACGCACGTCTCTTCCACACCAAAACAGCGGCGCGTTTGGGAGTTTGCCCTACTGCGTACCACGTGATGTGACGTCATCGTGACGTTGTGTTTCTAAAAATAGCTCGCGCGCGGTACCGCATTACAGAATCTCTTTTAGTCTTAATTTTTACTGCAGTGTTCAGCTGACACCAGCGCTCATGTTTATCAGCATGTCTGCTTATGCTGGACTTTTTGCAGACACAGTGCTACAGACTGCCGTATCTCACTGATGGTTTCCAGCTCAAACCAGCATAAAACCTGCCCAACTTAAAAGAAAAAAACAAGCCCAAATCTCAAACTCTTTCATGTAAAAAGCACAGAACTATTAAACACATAAGAACATGCTGTTAGCACACTACTGTGCTGTAGCAAAAAAAAAAAAAAACTTTGCGCATACGGGCTCCGCACAAAATGTACAATCAGCCAACCAAATAACACACAAGATCACTTTAACAATCATGATATATCAACTGGAAAAAAAGAAAACTTTTATCAATAGCTTCCCAACATGAGTTGTAAATCTACCTTAATATAAACTTAATTTCTCTTACAGAGTATAGCTCAATCAAACATTTCTCTTTCACAGCCATGAAATATTTTTAAGTTGATCAGTAGAACTCAACCCCTCTTGGGCATTTAACAATCAATATTATTCATTACAACTATTATTCATTGATGATGTCAGATTCGACAGATTCAAATTATTTAAAAAATAAATTGATCAGTAAAATGAACTCCACCCACCCCAACATAAAATGGTTTGACCATTAGGAGAACGGCTGGCTGCAACTTTAAAAGTTCGTTCCGCTGCAAACTAAGAATCACAAGTGCACAGAAAAGAGAAAAAAGAGAAGATGACATGAAAGGCTTGAGGGATTTTATTAGTAAATATTTTTTTAAAACTGAGGATGAGTTAGGAACAGGTCTAGGAACGGAATTGCAGAGGATTGATGCCCATCCAGAGCCAGGTAAGAAGCAATGCGTTTATCAGTGTGGTTTTAAAGTATTGCATCCACTAGGTAGTGTAAGGGGAAAAAAACACATTTTCTTTTACAGAAATACTTAAGCTTAGTGCCAAAAGAGCAGCAAGCAGAGAGAGGGCAGAGGTCCAGGTTCAGTCTGAAAGACAGAGTGGAGCAGGAGAGCCAGCTGGGACGGGGGGGAGGGGGGGACGCAGGACACAGCGTGTGTTTGAGGAGGAGACAGAGAGAGCCATCCCTAGCGATAACAGAGACAGTGCAGGTGGAGAGGCTTACTGCCCGATCGGATAGTCTGAGCATGATCGCTCAGAGATGGATCACAGCGCTAATTTCAATGATCCCGCTTTATGGCCAACAAAAGTGACTGATTCTGATCGAATGTATGTTGTGCGTTTAATGGCAAAAAGAAGCCTTTCTCAGAGATGGCAAATGTACCGCCAGCAGATTCAGAGGGCAGAGAATTCCCAAAGTATCTAACATATTCTACCTCCCGCAATGGAAGGGAAAAAATTTGTTAGGGACTGGTTAATATACAGCAGGTCAAAAAAGCCATATTTTGGCTGCAGTGCTTGCTGTTCTCTTATGAAGAAAAGATCAACTAGTGCACTAAATTCAATAGATGGGTTGAAAATATCCAATATGAAATACATAGATTTCCAGGGCATGAAGTATACAGTTAAGTTGACTTTTTTTGGTGTGTGTGTGTGTGTGGTGTGGTGGTGGCAGGTGTATCTATTAGCAGGTTTACCACTTCCTGTAGGTTAACTAAGCCTGGTTTATCACTTAATCATGTTCTTAGTATACACCCCCTTTGCCTGCACTTGGTTGTGCAGGCAAAGGGGGTGTCGGCGGTGACAATGCCGTCTAACCACGATTCTGTGAAAATCGCTACACAGCTGTCCATCTTACGCGCAGCGATTCTTAACCGAAGTGTGTTTGCAAGGGATCTTACATTGGCCAGAATGAGGCTCGGGAGTGTTGGTCTGAATGGGTTAACTTTTAGCCAAGTCAGCAGGCCTGCCCAACAGCCTTGCCATCTCCTTCTTCGCTTACCCCGATCTCTGGGCCTCCAGACTGGATAGAGTGGAGCTTCTGTTGTCCGTCGCAGGTCGGGATGAATAAAGTCCGGATTCGACGGTCAGTACAGTTTGTGCATTCCGGGGTTGTGTCACAGTTCCAACAGCTCCTCTCTCCTGTATTGTATTAGAGCCTGAAGTAGTGATAACATGAGTAAAAACGCAAAAGCAAACAAAATTAACTGGAGCTCCTTGGTGGCTCCAGTATCCTGCGCCGCCATGAGATAGTTGGTAAGGGCCATCCCCTTATGGGGGTCTTTCATTATCAGGACTGTTCAGCCCTCTGTCAACCATTCAGAGTGGGTCCCATTCATCAGCAGTTGGTTAATTTGCGCTGCTAGGCATTCATGGGAGAAATCAGCTCCTTCAACCAGTAGGCGTGGATCATATCCGGGCCTGGTGCTGTCAAGTTCTTCATACATGAGAGACTTTGTTGGATGTCTGCCATCGTGATGCTCACTGGACTTTGTTCAGGGAGATTATTCTGGTCTGCCCTTAGATCTATTAGCCACTGTGCATCATTGTTATGTGATGTTTCTTTTTCCCATATCATGAATTCTTACAATTGGCCTTGATTTTGGCTTCCAACCTTCTCTTCCATGGTGGACATTGTCCATTATGGCCGCGCTTAACATTACCTTTGCCAAGCATCTCAAGGATCACTGGTGCTGTACTATATATCAGCTCATTGGTCTCTGTGATGGTCACCGTAGTGCTGTATTCACATAATCTAGGCCAGGGGTTCCCAAACGTTTTTAGCCGCGCACCCCCTTCCATGTCCCTGCCGGGTTGACGCACCCCCAAGATTTATATATATATATATATATATATATATATATATATATATATATATATATATATATATATATATATATATATGTGTGTGTGTGTGTGTGTGTATAAATAAATAAAACGGTTGCAGTTACAACTCAAACGTCGTAACAACGCTTCTAAATCTGAGTATGACGCACAATTTCACGCCGCAAAATAAAAACACGAAGCAGTTTGATTTTTGTCCGATGATGAGCGAGCGAGCGAGAGAGAGAGAACTGGTGGAGCAGCATAGAGTAACAATAAGTCTAGCGCTCCATAAAGATGTTATTAATCAGATAAATGTTTCTGATTGTTTCACAGCGGTTACCTTCAGCAGGTAAACACGCCCACGGCAACACACCTCGGCTCCCCCAGCCTGTTTCTGTCTGAATATGCGCTAAAACCGCCTCTTTAAAATGATCTGCACGGTGCAGTCTGCGCCTTTCTGAATCGCAATGAGAAGTATTACACATATATGTGTGAGCATAATCAAAAAATCCCCCCAGGAGCAGCGTTTTATTTTTTCCAGGACCCGCGGTAACGACAAGCGGTATGCGTGTCATGCGCGTCAGTCAGAGCTTGTCACCGGTTCAAAGTCGCGACCCCTTGAGCAGTGCGGCGCTGTTTGTAGGCGCTGCGCGATCCATAGAGACCGAGACACTCAATTTAATCTCGTAAATAAAACTTTCGGCCCGAATTAAATGTTTCCTCTGCTGACGTAAACGACGTAAAGCCAGGAGAGAGGAAGAGACATTTTCTGATGCACTCATTTTCTTCTCCCGGATCCGTTGTGATTTTCTCCTCTGTTGCCTCCAATTTCTCTCTCACTCTTTTCCTCTCCTCTTAAATGACTAACTTTCACCTTAGATGTCTCACCTGTTCCCCTGATTTCAGCCTATTGAGCATATTTGCGAGAACAATTGAAGCAGAGACCACATATGCGCATATACAGCACAATGCGGATTTTTCATCTTAAAATGAAGCGTAGAAGAAGATTTCTTCTAAATAAATACAGTTTATTAAAATTTTCGTGTTAATAATGTATCGTTCCGTTATGACACCAAAGCACCAGACGGGGTTTTGCTGCTACCACTTTATTTTACGACGAACAGGACGGGGCAGCTTGCACTCCCCCGAATAACGACTCCTCACCCCGGAAGCCACACATTTCTTCCGCTATGACCCCAAAGTAATCTGATTTATAGGAACAGTAAGTGTGCAACAGTATTTATCAATAAATAAATAAGTCTAATAAGGATCATTACAATACATTTTTATTTATTGATTAAATTAACAGTTTTTTTTAACTTTACAAAAGAAATGCTTTTTTACACTTCTTTATTGTGTGGGGGAAAAAAAACACGGTCAGACGCCATTACAGTTTTTACCTCGCGCACCCCCTAGTGGCAGCTCGCGCACCCCCAGGGGTGGGAAACCCTGATATAGGCGATCCTGTGGGTTAGGGGTAGGGTTAGGGTCGATGTCAGGATTAATTTCATCATGATCTTATCTCTAAGGTCAGATGTTCTCCCATTCAGTTGACAGAGCGCCCCCTATCTGACTGTGTGCCTGAGTTCCCCCTTGAACTACCTGTGAAAATATCTCTTGGATCTCTAGTTGTGAAAGCAAATGCTGTTTGTGGATGTTGGAATACTGAGTTGCTAGCTGCTTCGCTGTTAGTTTAGACTGTGGGTATCGAAGAATCCATGTTTCCTACAGTCTTTTCATGTAGCCCCGTTGACTAGGGTTACTGGAGTAGTAGCATTCCAATAGTGGCGTTGGTGGATGGAGGGAGACATGATGTCCCAGATGCGCTCAATTGGATTTAAGACTGGGGAACAGGCATGCCAGTCTATAGCATCAATGCCTTCGTCTTGCAGGAACTACTGACACACTCCAGCCACATGCTATACATATGCTATACACACACACATATTATATATATATATATATATATATATATATATATATATATATATATATATATATATATATATATATATATATATAGATGCCAATTGGCTGAGTTCTGCAGCTGTGTGTCTTGTGCAGTATGAATGGACAGAGTAGAAGCAATTTTTTTTTCATGTTCTTCCCATCCCAACTACAAGACAAAAGCCCCATTTACACTACCCTTGTTAGTCCCTTTTCCGAACATTGTAAAAACATACGGCTTTACGATCAACCGGAAGCAGTTCCGCGCCGGAATCAGTTATATCTGATGTAATATATCTGACGAAACTCTTTTTATGACCGTATTTTTTTAGAAAAAAATAAGCCATTTTTAATGCCAGAGATAATCACATTTAATGACTTTTAATGCCAATTAAGGCCTTAATTTTAAAAAATTTCATTTAATGACTTTTAATTACTTTTAATGCCCTGCGGAAACCCTGTTATTTCAGAATGGCCATTTATTTTACCTAAGTTTGTCAGGACTCAGCCAGCAGGGCCATGCAGCTTGCTGCCGGCTCTGCTGCCTCAGACTCTTTCCACAGGTGTTCTGGGTTGACTGGTGGGCGGAGCCCACACACCTGCGGGCGGTTGAGCGGCATCGGGAGGCACTACTTAAACACCACGCAGACAGCGAGAGGATGCCAGAGTGTTACCGTTGTGGTACCTCCTCGTGTCAGCCCTCTTCCTCTCGTGACCCTGTGAAGTCTCTCGTGGCAGGAGCTCCAAGCATCGTCATCTTCCGTGTGGTGTTGGTCTCTCCTGCAAACCTCCTGGTTCCTCCTGAGTCGGTTCCCCTCCCCTGGAACCCTGCCATCTCCGGAAAGTCACCTGGTTCCTCTCGCTGTCCTGGACATCTGGATTCCCCGGTGCTGCTCGGACCCGACCCCACCTTCGACCCACTGGTCTCCCGGACACCTGTGGCCACCATTGCACGGCTAGCGCTGAGTCCCCTCTGCTCCCTCCCCGGTCGGCCTTCTGTCCATCAAGTGGTAAGCTTGCGTCCAGCAGCAGATCCAGCTCAGTCAGACCAGTTCCTCTCCACGTTTCCCCAGTTAACCTCTGTCTCGTCCTTCCCCAGTGATCGACCCGGTTTCCTGCTCCCTGACCGTTACCTGACGCTGCCTCCGCTGAGGCAGAATCTTCCCGTTACCTGGTTCTTAAATAAAACCTTTAAACTTCACCTGTTTCTCCCGAGTGTGCTTCTGCATGTGGGCAAAATACATAAAGCCAACCATGACAAAGTTTCCATGGTTATTAGACCTAAACTGTGTTTCCAGTGAAAACTTTTACTTTAGGATGACAATGGAACACAGATGTTGCTCATCAAATGTCATCAAGATTTGACGTGGAATTTCAAAATTAAAGCCCCTCAAAATCTCTAAAGTTGGTCACTTTTACCTACGTTGCTGTCAATATTTCTACAAACCTCTTTGTTTACAGTCTAGGATTTCACTTCAGAATGAAAGTAGAACTCCCCTAGATGCTTCCCACCAAAGGTCATCAAGTTCTGATGTGGAATTTCAAAATAAAAGACTCTCAAAATCTCAAAATTTGTTCACTTTTATCTAAGTTGTCAATATTGCCACAAAACATCCTGTTTCCAGTTACTGATTTCATTTCAGAGTGATAGTAGAACCCCCCTGGTTGCTTCTCAACAAAGGCCATCAAGATCCGATCTGGAATTTCAAAATAAAAGCCTCTCAACATGTCTACATTTGGTCACTTTTATCTAGGTTGCTGTCAATATTGCTTAAAAAATCCCTGTTTCCAGTTACCAATTTCACTTCAGAGTAATAGTAGAATACTCCTGGTTGCTTTTCACCAAAGGTCACCAAGAGCTGATGTAGAATTTCAAAATAAAAGCCTCCCAAAATCTCTACATTTGGTCACTTTTATCTAAGTTGCATTCAATATTGCTAAGGAACTCCCTGTTTCCAGTTA
The DNA here is from genome assembly GCA_037039145.1 of Fundulus diaphanus. Lineage (NCBI taxonomy): Eukaryota > Metazoa > Chordata > Actinopteri > Cyprinodontiformes > Fundulidae > Fundulus > Fundulus diaphanus. The sequence continues at coordinate 4,621,747 of CM073140.1, forward strand.
TTGTTTTCACTTGTGATACAATATAGTAGAATATATGATATGATAATATGATAGTAGAACACCCCTAGTTGCTTCTTACCAATGGTCTCACCATCACTAGTCATTTGTTTTGTTGTCAGCAATATTCGTCCCAGGCTAAGCTCTAGCACTAGCCCTGCTAGTTAGGAGAAAAACAGTAGCAAGGAAGAAGAGGCTGTAGGTGCACGAAACCCTCAGCTCCAGGGTGTCATGGTTTTTAGGTGTTTGGGGGAGCGGCTGGTGAGTAATCCAGAGCACAGAGTGAACTACGAGGAGACAGGAGACATGAGTTAGTACTGTGAACAGGAAACATGAATCCCGCAGGAACGAGAGACTGTCAAGTGACAGTGGCCACAAAGTGTACCACAACGGTTTAACACTCCGGGGTCCTTCAGCTGACTGCGCCCTGCTTTTAAGCTCCAAGCCGGAGCTGCTGAAACGAGCTGCAGGTGCGCACCACGCCCACCTGTCAACTACGATCACCTGTGATAGGAAAAGAGAAGAGAGCAGGCAGCGCAGACAGTGCAGCCTACTGAATCCTGACACAGGGAGCCGCTGGGAGAGTTCAGGCGTGTCAGTCTACTTTTGGCTTAGTGTGGAGCAGTTCGAGAGTTTGCTGGGGAGAGTCGAACCAGTGATCTCATGGATCACTACAAATTACCGGGAACCAATTTCTGCCTGGGAACGTCTGGCAATTTGTCTGAGGTAGGGATTTACATTAAAATTAAATGTAATAAAAAATATCTATAAGCTAGACTATAAGCTGTTTTGCTGGAGTCCCACTAGTCATGTCTTTCTGCCTCCGTTTTTTTGAAGTATCCTCTCTGCAAATAAAATTGTAGTTGTATTAATTTCTATTTGCTCATTCATTTGTTTGTAGGCTGTTTACAAAATATCATTGACTGAAAGGGCTACAGATTAGCTTGACTGGAGGTGGTTGAAAGGTGTGCAGTTTTATTTTTACTTAGCATTATGATGTTATTAATTTCAGATTCCTGACAACTGGTGGCTCCTACACTACCATCACTTCAAGCTACAGGCATCATTACCATGGCAGCCATTGTACCAAGGCCATTTTGGACGCTGGTGGAGGAATTTTTCCCTGTACCAAAGGTTGCTGATTGTCAAGATATTGCTCTGGACTTTCAAGACAGGTGGAATTTCCCCAACTGTGTGGGAGCAATCGATGGGAAACAAGTTGTGATCCAGGCACCACATAATCCAGGTTTCCAGCACTTTAGCTGTGGTTGTTGAGTCAAGGTATGTTTTTAGAATGGTGGATGCTGCAGCTTTTGGTCGGAACAGTGATGGAGGGAACCTTGCTGCTTCCACCTTTGGAGAAGCTCTGTGAGAAGAGATGCTGCATCTGCCAGGAGATGCTCTTCTCCCAGATACCAATCACCTCGGGCCCCTTCCTCATGTCTTTTTGGGAGATGGGACTTTCCCCCTCAGGTAACTTATATTAATGTTGCTGATGCATGATGCTCTACTGCGGGGGTTCCCGACCCTGGTCGTTAAGCACCCATTCATATAAGTGAGGTGTGTGGCAGTAAGGAGATATCTAAAATATACAAGACTCTGAGGAGCAGGGTTGGGAAACCTCTGCTCTACAGTGTTTAGAGTGAAAAAAATTGCTTTTCTTGGGTTCTCCGTTTGACTCTGAACAGGAATCTCTGGTTTTATAATCACATGCAGCATCACATTTGATTAAATTGCATATTTATTTTCTATTCCCCTTATTTTATTATAAGGAGGAATGTATTGAGGCCATATCCTAAAAGAAATCTCTCCCAACTGTAACTGGTTTATTTGAACCTGGTTAAAAGGTTAAAATAAAAATTCAATTGGATTGAAAACTGTTTCATTTATGTTTTTTTTTATATATACAGTGTTTTTATTTTGAAAACCGGAAGTTATTGTGAGGTCTGTAGAAAGAAAGATGGCTTTTACCTCGCTCACTGATGAACAGAGCGCAACTCTACTCTCTCGTGTTGGTTGAAAAAAAAGAGAAAACAGTAGGGAGAGCGTTGAAGAAGCAATTTATTGCTGATTTTCCCTTCTGAGTTAATCTTCTTGGTAAACTAGCATGCATATGTTCTTATTTAATGTGTTGGAACTGCTCCTTGCGGACAAGCAAGCTCATTGTTTGGGTGTTTTGCACATTTTAAGTTCTTCTTGTAGGGATATATTGTGCTAAAAAGCATTTATTTGATAACTCAAGAAAATTCATAGTGATAAGCACTGCAGAAATTAAAAGTGGAATAAAAGAGATTAAAAACTTTAAAAGGGACTAGTCACACTTGCTGTGACTGTAGTCGAAATACAAATGCATTTTCAGATAAATATGTCATTTTAAGTTATTTACAATGGGAAAAACAGCTAAGCTGTGATTTGTGTTACATTTTGTTTATTTACAATCTAAAATCCTGTGTAAGAAGGGTTTCCAAAGTGAGACGTTACACACAAGAACTGTGGTTTACGCATTATACTGTACAAATTAATGTGTTTTCTATACATAAGTGAATTAATTGGTAAAATGTGATCATATTTAATTTCATTGTAAATTCTATTTGTTAAAATTACATTTTGACAATAGAGATTGTTTTGGGCAATAACTGTAGTTAACCGTTGTTAACTCCTTTTGGTTATTATTCCAACTGGGAAGTCGACTTTCTGTTGTACAACACATTTAAATAATTATTTAGTCATTCTTTTGAGCTTAAAGCAATTGCATATTTGAGAATTTGGACTATAAAACCTGTTTTGCTAATACAGGTCAGGTTTTTTGACGTTTGAAATCGATGTATCCAGCCTTAGTGTCCAACAAGGTTGATGAGGATGATGAGCTTTCCCAGTCGGATTATGAGCTATACCACATCATTCAACGAATTCTGTGGTAGGATTGTGTCAGTCCGCTGACAAAGATCAAGAGAGCCTACTTCGGATATGTCATGTTTTTGAGATGCTTAGCCCACATACAGATAATAACGGGTGACCAGAGCACAGTTTGTAAGATATTTATTAAGAAGAAGGCAATAAATGAAGCAAGAAAATAATCGCCTGGACTAGGCCTGAACGTCAGAGCGGGGTTTACTGTAAGAGAAGGGGAGAGAATGAGAGAAAGGCAAGAACCAGGAACGTGCCAAATCATACGCTGCTTACCATGTAGCAGGAGAGACCTAACTGGGGAAGAGTAGCGCCTCGGGAACCTTGTGTGCCTACTCTAGATGATGAGGTGGTGACTGGAGGGCGGCAGATGGAGCTGGCGAGGAATCCGAAGCAAACCTCAACTGACGGGACGACAGACAGATTAACCAGAGTTCAGGAGTCCTGGAGAAGCCTGTGGAATCCGGGAGGGGGGAACCTCGAGCCCGTCTTGGTAACGCCAAGGGAGTATGAGGGGAAGCGCCAGAGCAAAATCTGAGCTGATGATTCCACAGGTTCAAAAATCTCTTCGGAGCTTCAAGACGGGTGAGTGCATCCATGCACACAAAAAACTGTGACAAAAAACAGGAGAACCAAAGTTAGTCCAAAGCGAAAACGAAGACTTACGAGCAGGAACTAAGGCTTGGACAGGGCCACGTCGTACCACGACTGGTTAAGGCTCTGGCATCTTCCGTCTGTCCATGTTCCACTTAAGAAGCCAGAGGAAGCTGCCTCTGACGAGCCGCAGGTGTGGGGCACGCCCCCTCAGCCACCACCTGTGGAGGCAATCAAAGCAGGCACACAGCAGAACCCTGACAGGATACAATCTCTGACTTGACTAATCACCATGACTAACTGACTGACGGACTTGAACATTTATTGAAGTTTTCAAGCAACTAATTCCGGGAAGAACATTCTCCAAAGGACATTTTATTTTGGGCCCATAGGTATTGTTATTTTTGTATTGTACGCTTTTCCATATTGGTTTAATAAAGGTACATTTAATTACAAATACCTGTGTCCATCACTTATTGCTATTTTCTCAGCTCCTATGAACCTAGAGCCTTAGATGTGCACATACCCTCAAGTGGGTTACACAACCAAAGAGGATCTTCAACTAGTACCTATCAAGAGCCAGACAAGTAGTTGAGAATTCCTTTGGGATTCTTGCCGCACAGTGGAGAATCTACCACAAGGTGGTTGGAGTGAGCCCTGAAAATGTGGATGCTGTTGTGGAAGCAACATTGGCCCTTTACAATTTCCAGAGGTGGAACTCCACAGCAGAAAGTTCCATCCCATCTGATGAACGTGACAGTCCTGTACTACAACATGGGAGCGGGCACCATCAACACCACCCAAGAGGCTTTAGTTGTACGGAAAGTCTTCAACAGCTACTGCACTTCCTCCAATGGATGTGATAAATATGTTTCTGACTTTAGACATGCACACATTGTACTGTGACTGAATTTTTGCTTTCTGTTTATGTTGCCTATTATAATTATTGATTTACTTCATCCAATTCTCCTAATTAAAATATAAACGTAATAGCTGGGACACATCAACACCTTCTGGGTCAAGCAAGGTTTCACAGCATTTGTCAGTGGCTGAGGAGGGCGAGGAGCTTGGAGATACTTTGCTCAGAAATAGGGTAAAGGATTCAGAAGTGCAACAGAGGGCATGGGGAGCAGAGGACCGCACAATGTCAATGAATCATCTGTTATTTTCCCAGTAACTGCTTTTAACAGCTCTAACAAGCTGTAGGGTCATTTTATCCATTATTACTTTTGTCAGTTTCAACTTATTTCAGTGACCACTGTGGGATTTTTTTTTTTGATTAACAGAGGGTACTGACAATTTTGTTCATGACTGTAAATCTGTAAATATGTCATATGGAAAAATTGTGAGGAAAATATGTCGCATGGGATAGTTGTGAGGAAAACTGCAGTGCACCTCCGGACCAGCAGGTGGTGGCAAGAAGACACCATAGGCCAAACAGACAAAGGCAGACAAGATGTAACCATCAAAGAGATAAAGAGTAGACGCCTCATGGACCACTGTTGCCTACTGGCACTGACGTGTCGTGCAGCCGCCAACTTGGGGCGGTTGCATGCTATACTCAGTGTAATGTGTTTAGCAGGCGCAGGCAGCATTTAATCAATGATAACTTATTTTCATGCTTTTTTTTTTGCTCCAAACTTTAAACATATAGCTATCATAGCACATGGTTCAGCGTTCTATTCTTAGTGGGGTTAACAGTAATAGAATATTCTGATGTCATGTATATGTAATTCGCAAAAACACACAGCAGCTCATACATTTTTATAAATGTTTAATTAATGTCCTTATACCTGCCTTATACATTTCTGATTTTATATATATATATATATGGATATAAAATCAGTATGGACCACGACCACCCTGTCGAACCGTTGCCTGCCGATCCACCTTCCTCTACATTTCACCACTAATGACTTATCAGAAGATCCTACACAGGCCATAAATCAGAATTTCAGCAACAGCTGTCTGTGCTCTGGCTCACTCCTCCCGGACAGTTCCACTCTCACTCCATAAGCTAGCCACTAAACTATTTACTTTGCCTACCTGCTTACTGTCAGTGTTTAATCCTCTTTATTTTCTGTCTGCAGTCAGCAACCTGAGCTCTCCCAGTCTCTCCCACTTTCATTCCCTAAACCTTTTAATAAATCTGTTAAACCGTATACCTACCTCCGTATTTGTCATTAGCGAAAAACTAAACCTGACAATTATGCAGTAAAGACATTTGTGTTAATTTTTTTACACATCTTTACAAGATTAGACAAATGTATGCATGTCTATAAACAGCAAACATTCCTCTGAGAAAAACCAACTTCCAGAGTAAAAAAATAATGAAAAAGCATTCAAAACCCCTTTGGATACCCTGAAGACCACTTCAGTGATTATAAGAACAGCTGGCTGCTCAGAGGCCAAACCTAAAAGCATACCTTTCCTGAATAAGGATTTGAATGTTCAAAAATACTCAGTCACCAATAACCTCTGAGACTTCAGAAGTGTTCAGAATAGAGTGGAGATTATATATGAGGAATAAAATGCCAGCTGTGTGCTAAATTCATAGAATTATACACTTCTGGTTTTCTCTTGAAAGGAAAATGCACATCAAACATTAGAATTGTGTTCTGATCAATATTTTTAAGATTAGAAAAAAAAGTTCCACATTAGTGTTTTATTCTCACCAATACCTCTTTGTATGTCAGGAAAGTCCTTTGAATCCTAACCACGTGGATTAGCAGGATTTAAGTATCTAACGCAATCTGAACAACAGGTAAAGCTGTGAGCATGATGTGGTGGACTGAGTTGAAATGCAGGAGTCACATGAATAATTAGAAAAATAGGGAAAAAGTTATTCTTACACTGATTACTAAACTCTGGTGGTGGTCAGAGGGCGCCGGTGACGGCGATGTACGGCAGTTTCGCTTCTCTCAGTCTGCCCCAGGGAAGCTGTGCTTATCACCGCCAGCATGCAAATGTGTGCGTGAATTGGTAAATGACTGAATGTAGTGCTTTGGAGTCTTCGGACTTTAAAAAGCGCTATACAAGAACATCTAAAAAACAAATGACTCTGACGGATATATATATGTATATATATATATATATATATAAATACTGCGAAAGACTGGCGACCTGTCCAGGGTGTACCCCACCTCTCGCCCATTGACAGCTGGAGATAGGCACCAGCACCCCTTGCGACCCCACATGTTAGAAAATGGATGGATGGCTGTATATATATATATATATATATATATATATATAGACACACAGTGGGGCAAAAATGTGCCACTGATTGCACAAGTTGTCCTACTTAGAAAGAGGAGAGAGGTCTGTACTCTCAACACAGGTACACTTCCACTATCAGAGGCAGAATGAGAAAATCACATTATAGAATTTTTAAAGAATTTATTAAGATGCTTTTTTGTCATACATTCAAAATACATACAATGGAATTTTGTAGATCCGATGGAGAGTTAGCCTGAACTGCTGCAACTGAGCGCGTCGCCAGTAATGGCCAACCTGACCAGCATGTCTTCAGTGGTAGGGGAAACCGGAGCACCCGGAGGAAACCTATGCAGACACGGGGAGAACATGCAGACTCCACACAGAAAGGCCCCTGCTGAGCACAGGACCCAAACCCGGGACCTTCTTGCTGTGCAGCAAGAGTGCTAACCACTTTGTCACCGTGCCATTAGTAAATTATGTTGGAAGTATTTGGACCAAGTATTTGGTCAATAACAAAAATAATCAACTTAATACTTTGTAGCATAACCTTTGTTCGCAATGACAAAGGTCAAACATTTCCTGTAAGTCTTTACCAGGTTTGAACACACTGTAGCTGGTATTTTGGCCCATTCCTCCATGCAGATCTCTTCTAGAGCAGTGATGTTTTGGGGCTGTTGCTGGTGCCCCCACATGCAAACACTCTTACCAATAAAAAGGAAAAGGTGACTGTGTGTACTTTGTTAGAAATGGGATGTATGAGTGGAACGGTCAGTTATCCGGGGAGCTGCATGCTCACTTACGTAGTCTGGGACACAAGGCTATGGCACAATCTATCAGATAGCACCCCAGTGGTGACAAATTATTTTACTGATGACATGTGAGGAATTGTACAGCCTTTGCATGGGCGTGTACCTGGACTTCTTTATAATGCTTACGGGAGGATCAGTCGGGTCTCTTGCTACATTCCTTTTCCCTTCATTGTGTCTTATCAAGAGCCCATCAGGGCTGGTGTGTCTGTAAACTTTTATCTGACTTTTCTAGATTAAACTAGTTAAGGTATAGATTTCTGTTTCACACGTCGTATATTCAAAACACTCTAATGTACAAATGTGGGTCGCCCTAGGGAAAAAGAGCTGGTTCTACTAAAGTGTTTCACTGCCGACAGAGTGCGGTAGCTCTAACAACTTACTACTTAGTCTGTACTTAGGTTGACTGGGGGCTCGTTGACCAAACGGTGTTTGGGATCATCATCATGCTGGAAGACCCAACCACGTTCCATCTTCAATGCACTTACTGATGGAAGGAGGTTTTGGCTTACAGTTCTTCTTGAATATTTTCACACATTGTATGGCATGAGCGACGAGAAGACATTAATAGCTCAAACAATTTTTAAGAGTGGGGTTTCACAGCAGCAGTGGACCGTTGAGGAAATGGCATAGGTTGTTGTCAGTGGCAGGCTGTTGTGTAGATGTTCGATTTGAAACACAAGGTGTCATTAATTATTTCTCCTTTAAATCAAGGTTAAAAACCTATTTGTTTAGAGTTGCTCTTGAATGTTAGTATTCATTTCAAACTGTTGTAGGTCACGGAAACTTAATTAGATCAATTTTGTAGTCCAACTTATCCATACTTTCCTCTGTATGTTTTCTTTTCTTGTGTTCTGTACATGTACATCACTATGACTTGCCTTCTTACTGAAATTTACTGCACAAATAAACTTGCCTTAACTCCCCTTGGTATTCATGCTTCTCCTCTACTCACAGTACTTAAGCAGTCCAGTTTCATGTTCTTGTTGCTGGTTCCCCTGGTTTTGCTGCCTCCGTTTTGGTTTCATGCATGTGCTCTGTGTCCTGTTTTTGGATACTCATTAAATATTTCACTTTTGTCACTTGACACTTTGCATTTGGGTCCTCCTTCTAGAAATCATGACAATTTGATTCAGATGGTGTTTAGTATTCAATTCAATTTATATAGCGTCAATTCATGAAACATGTCATCTCGAGGCACTTTACAAAGTCAAATTCAATCATATTATACAGATTGGTCAAAAATTTCCTATATAAGGGAACCAGTTGATTGCTTCAAAGTCCCGACAAGCAGCATTCACTCCTGGAGAAGCGTAGAGCTACAGGGAGAGTTGTCTGCATTGTCCATGCAGCAATCCCTCATACTGAGCAAGCATGAAGCGACAGTGGAAAGAAAAAACACCCGTTAGCGGGAAGGAAAAACCTCTAGCAGAACCGGGCTCAGTATGAACGGTCATCTGCCTCGACCAACTGGGGGTTACAGAAGACAGAGCAGAGAAACAACAAGACAGACAAAAAGCACAGAAGCACACATTGATCCAGTAATCTGTTCTACATTAGATGGTAATAGTCGGTGATCTGTCCTCCCTGGATGATTTCACAGTCAACAGAACGTCAGACCAGGTGTACCTACTATGAAGAAAAAAGAGAGAGAACAAAAAGTTAAAAGCTGAAATGACAACAGTCATTTCAATGTAATGCAATGCAAATCTGGAGAACAGTAGACTGGAGAACAGTAGAAATCAGTAGAGTGAGAAAAATAGGCCCTGATGTCCTCTAGTAGCCTAAGCCTATAGCAGCATAACTATAGAGGTAGCTCAGGGTAACATGAGCCACTCTAACTATAAGCTTTGTCAAAAAGGAAAGTTTTAAGATTAGTCTTAAAAGTAGACAGGGTGTCTGCCTCACGGACCAAAACTGGGAGTTGGTTCCACAGGAGAGGAGCCTGATAGCTAAAGGATCTGCCTCCCATTCTACTTTTAGAGACTCTAGGAACCACCAGCAGACCTGCAGTCTGAGAGCGAAGTGCTCTGTTAGGAACATACGGGGTAATAAGAGCTCTGATATATGATGGAGCTTGATTATTAAGGGCTTTATACGTTAGAAGAAGAATTTTAAATTCTATTCTTGATTTAACAGGAAGCCAGTGAAGGGAAGCTAAAATTGGAGAAATATGATCCCTCTTGTTGATTTTCATCAGAACTCTCGCTGCAGCATTTTGGATCAGCTGAAGACTTTGAACTGCGTTTTGTGGACTTCCTGATAGTAAAGAATTACAATAGTCCAGCCTTGAAGTAACAAATGCATGGACTAGTTTTTCAGCATCACCCCTGGACAGAATGTTTCTAATTTTGGCGATATTCCTGAGGTGAAAAAAGGAAACTCTGGAAACCTGTTTAATATGGGATTTAAATGACATGTCTTGGTCTAAAACACCAAGATTTTTTACTTTACTACCAGAGGCCAAGTTAATGCCATCCAGATTCAGTGATTGATTAAGAAGTTTATTTTTTGAGGACTCTGGTCCAAAGATTATAACTTCTGTCTTGTCAGAATTTAAGTGCAGGAAATTTAAAGTCATCCAGCTTTTGATGTCATCAAGACATGACTGCAGACGAAGTAATTTATTGGATTCATCAGGATGTATGGATAAATATAGCTGAGTGTCATCAGCATAACAGTGGAAATTAATCCCATGCTGTCTAATAATTTTGCCAATCGGAAGCATATATATAGTAAAGAGAATTGGTCCAAGGACTGAACCCTGTGGTACTCCACAAGTGACCCTAGAGCTTGAAGAAGATTTATTATTAACATGAACAAACTGGAATCTGTCCGACAGATAAGATTTAAACCAGCCTAATGCTTTCCCCTTAATCCCTACAGTATGCTCAAGTCTTTGTAGGAGAATATTGTGATCAACTGTGTCAAATGCAGCACTGAGATCTAGCAGGACAAGTATAGACACAAGTCCATAATCTGAGGCCATGAGAATATCATTAGTGACCTTCACCAGAGCCGTTCCAGTGCTATGATGAGCTCTGAAGCCGGACTTAAACTCCTCAAGTAGGTCATTACTTTGTAAATGTTCACAGAGTTTATTAGCAACTACTTTCTCGAGAATTTTAGATAAGAAAAGAAGATTAGATATAGGTCTGTAATTTACTAACTCATCTTGATCAAGAGATGGTTTCTTAAGTAAAGGTTTAATAACAGCTACTTTAAAAGCCTGTGGTACATATCCATTTACTAAGGATAGATTAATCACGTCTAAAATAGGACCACTGATCAAAGGGAATACCTCCTTAAAAAATTTGGTTGGGATTGGGTCTAACATACAGGTAGAAGGTTTAGATGAAGCTAATATTTTAGATAGCTCAGAAAGCTCTACTGCTTCTAGACAGTTCAGACACAGCACAGGTTCTAAAGATTCCTCCAACGCCGCCTCACTTACTGAGGACGAGGTAATCATGTTTGGGAGGATGCCAATCATTTTATTTTTAATGGAATCAATTTAATTTATGAAGAATCCCATAAAATCATTACTGCTAAGAGCTAAGGGAATGGATGGATCAACGGAGCTATGACTTTTCCTCGGTCTAATTTTAGAGGGAGGACAGGTTAGATCACATCTTGATAAGATTAAAGCCGTAGTGGAGTGGCGGACTCCTGACTCCAGAAAGCAGTTACAGCGGTTCTTGGGATTCGCCAACTTTTACAGACGTTTCATAAGAAACTATAGTCAGATCGCCTCCCCGAGATTAGGTAGGATTCCTCTTGGTGTGTAGAGCGCCATTTTCTCTCCAATTTCCTAATATTGTGCTTCAAGGAACGCAGCTCTGAATTAAACCAGGGAGCCAGCTTCCTGTTAATAATCACCTTCTTTTTCAAGGGAGCTACATTGTCCAATGCAGAACGCAATGACGAAGTGATACCGTTAACAAAGACATCTATTTGTGAATGGGAAGAAACAATATTGCTGCTATCTGCAGGGCATTTCTGCAATACTGACGATATTAAAAGGGGGACAGACTCTTTAAAGTTTGATGCAGCATTGTCCGATAGAGATCTACTATAGTGGAATCCTCTTTTGGGGGTGGAGAACTCAGTTAGATTAAACTCAAATGTTATTAAAAAATGATCAGATAGGACAGGGTTGTGAGGAAATACTGTTAATTCTTCACAATCAATGCCATATGTCAGCACAAGGTCTAAAGTATGGAGTCAAGAGTGCGTCGGTTTATGCACATTTTGAGCAAAACCAATTGAATATAGGATAGTTTTAAAGGCTACACTAAGGTTATCACATTCAGTGTCAACATAAATGTTAAAATTACCTGCTATAATAACCTTGTCGGTGTTTATCACCAAATCAGATAAGAAGTCTGACAGCTGATCCAAAAACTGAGGGTAAGGGCCTGGTGGACGATACAAAACAACAAACAGAAGAGGTTTTATTGCTTTGCAGTTTGGATGAGGGAAACTGAGGGTTAAATGCTCAAAGGAACTGTAGTTATTAATTGGCCTGGGACTAATTAATAAATCAGACTGAAAGATGGTTGCCACTCCTCCTCCTCTTCCCACAGATCTAGGAATGTGGAAATTTGAATAATTGGAGGGAGTTGACTCATTTATACTAACGTAGTCCTCTTGTAGCCAGGTTTCTGTGAGACAAAATAATCTGTTTATCAGAAATCAATTCATTAATTAACAAAGTCTTTGGAGGGAGAGACCTTATATTTAATAGACCACATTTAATTGTTTTAGTTTTTGGTTCAAGGTGAGCTGTATTGATTTTTATTAGATTTTTATGGTTTGTTCCTTTTAGATCAGTTTTTGATCTGTTAAGTTTTGGCCTTTAGAAAGACACCGTCTCAATAGGATAATGGGTGGGTAACAGTACAGAAGCTGCAGAGAGGTGTGTTAAACTACGGCTCTGCTTCCTGGTCTGGGTCATTTAGGAGAACTAATAAATCCGGCCAGATTCCTAGAAAGAAGAGCTGCACCATCCAAAGTGGGATGGATGCCGTCTCTCCGGATCAGACCAGGTTTTCCCCAGAAAGTTCGCCAGTTATCAATGTAGCCCACGTCGTTTTCAGGACAACACCTAGACAACCAGCGGTTGAATGATGACATGCGGCTAAACATGTCATCACTGGTCAGATCAGGCAGGGGTAAATAAAGTTCTTCATATTTTGCAGTGCTTCATAATATTTCATTTTATTTTCACACAGCTTGCATATGATTCAGCTCTTATCCAAGTCATTTTCCTTGTGGGGCAGATGGCACAAGATGCTCTGCATACTACATAAACTGTCCGAGTACTGCACTTTCACACTTCTGAGCTCCTTTTTTAGCATTCCATAAAAGTAGGATCATAATTTAATTTAAGATAATCAAGTTTTAACTTTGTTAATCCAATCCATGTCCTCATCCTGATCCATCAAAAAATGGATTTTATCTCCCACTGCTGCTCTTTGGTAAAAAAGATTTTAACCATGATTCTAAAGGTTCTTAAAATAGCCTTTCAATACCATGCTAATCTAGATTTATACTGTACAAAGACAATAAGAGAGCTATCTTCTGTGGGTAAGGTATTACCTGCTTATAAGTGTCGTCTGCACACACACTCACAAATACACACACGCACGCACTCACGCACGCACAGACACAGCGCACAAGGTAAACTAAACTAACAACGCACATGAATACTTTTGAATTCCATAATATTGCCTATAGCTGGATTTTATCTGATTGATGATCTAATGTCAGCAGCTTTAGCATAAACAATGTTTACAAATTCATTCTTCAGGTGTGTACTCCTCCTTTTCTGTAGGTAATGCAATAAAAAGAAGGTCTTCGTTTCAACCCAAAAACAACAGTGTGTGTACCCGTCTGCCACAAGATGCAACATCTGAGTGATGAGTTAAATTAGACTGAGGTTTGTAGCCTGAAGCAGAGCCCCCTGACATGCTCAGTGTTGAATAATACATTCACTGTCCTTCTCTGAAGTCCTCTGTGAAAGCTGGAAGATAATACTGGGCAAAAATGGAATGGGCTTTTGTTAGATATTTTGTGTGATTTTTGATCAAAATATCTATCAAATTTTATTAAACTTCCGACAAGATGTTAAGTGATTCATACAAGAAAAAACATTTTGCATTGCCGTCTTACTTCACAAACAAAAGAACAAGCTGATAATAGAGTGTTCACATTGGGAAGAAAATACTTCTAGTATTGTGCATGAAACCAGCAGGGCTGTTGTCTGTTGGAGTGCAGCTGAGATTGTAGGAGGCAGAAGGCAAACAAAACTGTGAACAGTCATTCACCTCTGTGCTCTTTGTAGGCTCTAGCAGCTCATAAGATTCATCAGCAAAAGCATGTCATGTTATTTATCTGCACCACATGCATGGCTTTAATCTTAATAATGTTTGGAACAAGCAATAAAACCTTCATGGGAAGCACAATACATTAATGGGCCTACTTTTTGTAATGATACAGTTCTAATGTGTTTGTTTTTACCACCATGTGTATTGTGAGGAGTCTTTTAATTGTTTTTTATTTTTAATAAAACTGTCTGATGATTAATAATAATTGGAAGAATGACCTAAAACTGATTATTTTACTTGATTTGGCTGGGAAGGCCTCCAGAGACGCTGCTATGCCGGGGAAGGCCTCCAAGGCAAGGCAAGTCAAGGCAAATTTATTTGTATAGCACATTTCAGCACAGAGACAATGCAAAGTGCTTTGCATGATTAAAATGCAGGGGAAAAAAACAGAATAAAAGCAAGTAAGAATTGTCAGGGTTTTCTGTTTTCCGTGCTCTCTAACTCTGCTTCACAGGTGGCTGCAGTTGACGGGTGGGCGTGGCCCGCACCTGCGGCTCTTTTGGAAACCCTCGTCTCTGGCTTAAAAGGACTACACAGACAGCTGGAAGACGCCAGAGTGTTAATCCGTCGTGGTATGCCTAGGCCACAGATCTGTCTCCCGAGCTTCATACCTGTGAGTTTTTGGAAACCCTGTTTTTGAACTAATCCTGTCTCCTGTCTTCTCCAGTTTGTCGGGTTTGGATTTACTCACCTGTGTTGGCTCCGTGCTCTGAGGACCAGTCATCCGAATCCCCGCCGCTCAGATTTTGCTCTGGCATCTCCACTCATACCCCCTTGGTGGTACCAAGCTGGGCGTGATAACCCCCTTCCTGGATTCACCGGGTTCGTCAGGCACACTCCGGATCTTCCAGCTGCACCTCCTGCCTGCCACTGCAGTGGTGCTGTTTGGGCCCCCCGCCTGTATTACATCTGCCATCCCTCCTGTCACTCAGCCACCACCTCCCATCAGAAAGTTACGATCGCAGGGTTCCTTTTTCACTCATCCCCCCCGGACTGGTCTCCCCGTCCAAACGGTAAGCGGCGCAACTTCTGGAAGGTTTTCCCCTGGTTCGATCCTCAGTAATATATCCTCTTTCTTCCCGCAGTCGTTCCGGCTCTGACGTTCCAACTTCGTTTATTGCACACATCGTGTGCTTTCCCTTTGTTGAGCCTAAAAATAAACATCTTAAAACTGTTCCTGCTTCCGTCTGTATCTGCATGTGGGCCAAACACTTAAAAACCATGACAGAAGAACACTCTGGCCAACTTGACCCAGCAGACACTTTCGGTCGGCAGTTAGCCGCCCAACAGGAACAGTTACAGGCTCTCGGCTTAGCCGTTAATTCGGCGCAGGAAAAATTGTAGTTTGTTACCGCTCAGCTCAGCCAGCTGACGGCTGCTCTTACTTCCACATCGAGTCAGCCTGTCACTACAGCTCCTAGCGCTCCGCCTCCTAGTAATTTGACAGCTGAAGCCACCGGTCAGTCCTCCCCTGTCTCTGAGAGCTTGTCTCCGAGCCCTAAGAAATTTTCTGGAGACAGTGGAGATTGCGGAGGTTTCCTTTTTCAATGTACTCTGGTTTTCAATCGCTTTCCTCACACCTTCTCCACCGATCAAGCCAAGATTTCTTCTGTCTTGCGGTTATTAACGGGCAGAGCCCTTAGATGGGAAGAAGCTCGCTTTCCCGACTACAGATCCTTCGGCTGCACCTTTGTTGAATTCATTAGTGAATTCAACAAAGGTGCAGTCTTTTCGGCCGAATTGGATCCTGTGCATCAATCAAGCACATTTCTTGCGTTAAAGCAACGCGGACGCCGCGTCTCTGATTTCGCTGTGGAATTTCGCACATATGCTGCTGCCGCTGGCTGGGAAGCCCAGCCGTTAAAGGCTGTCTTTTTCCAAGCTCTCGAATAAACATTAAAGGATAGGTTTGCGCAGGTTGAGGAGCCCGAAACTTTTGAGGGTTTAGTTGCTCTAGCAGTTCGGCTGGACGCTCGACTATGCAGCCGAGGTCGGGGGCGGTCTGAGAGACCTTCGCAGCCGTCTTTTCCACCTGCACAGGGGGTTAATTCCCCATGGCCAGTTGTAACACCATCGTCACCCCCCGAGCCTATGCAGATTGGCCGCGTACACCTCACCCGAGAGTAACGTCAACAGCGTTTTTCGGAGAATCAGTGTCTTTACTGTCTTTACCTTTTTTGTGTTTCCCGTTAAACACTCCCCGGTCGTTTTAGGATTAGCCTGGCTACTTATTCATAATCCGCATCTTAACTGGGCAGAGTCCCGCTTAGAATCCTGGTCTCCTGGCTGCCATTCTCGCTGTCTTCTATCAGCCCAGCCAGTCTCCCATCCCTCTGATTCTTCCCCTAAATTAGAGGACTCCATTGATCTCAGCCAAGTACCAGAACTCTACCATGATTTGTGTTTGGTTTTTAGTAAAAGTAAAGCCTGTACGCTTCCTCCGCATCGCCGAAGACGGCTTTCAAGACTCCACTTGGTCATTTCGAGTATCTGGTCATGCCTTTTGGTCTGTGTAACGCCCCGTCCATGTTTCAGGCTTTAGTGAATGATGTCCTGCGGGACTTTCTGAACGTTTTCGTTTTTGTCTATTTAGATGATATCTTGATTTACTCTAGTGATCCTGTCCAGCATCGCCAACATGTCCGCTTAGTCCTCCAACGCCTGCTTGAAAACCATCTGTTTGTCAAGGCTGAAAAGTGTGAATTCCACAAGGATTCAGTCTCTTTCCTCGGTCTAATATTAGAGGGAGGACAGGTTAGATCACATCTTGATAAGATTAAAGCCGTAGTGGAGTGGCCGACTCCTGACTCCAGAAAGCAGTTACAGCGGTTCTTGGGATTCGCCAACTTTTACAGACGTTTCATAAGAAACTATAGTCAGATCGCCTCCCCGCTGCATGCCCTGACCTCTCCTAAAGTTCCGTTTATTTGGAGCCCAGAGGCTGAAGCCTCATTTTCTGAGCTTAAGACCAGGTTCTCGCAAGCCCCTATCCTAATACACCCCGACCCGGCCAAACAGTTTACTTTAGAGATTGACACATCTGATACGGGAGTTGGGGCTGTGTTGTCTCAACAGTCAGATCATAAACTGCATCCTTGTGCCTTTTTCTCTTGTCGGCTGTCTCCAGCCGAACGAAACTATGACGTCAGAGATCGTGAGTTACTGGCTATTAAATTAGCGTTAGAGGAGTGGCGACACTGGCTGGAGGGGTCCGAGCAGCCCATTGTTATCTGGACCGACCAAAAGAACCTCGCCTACCTGCAGTCTGCCCGACGTCTTAACCCCCGAAAAGCCCGCTGGTCTCTCTTCTTCTCAAGATTCAACCTCTCCATAACTTATCGCCCCGGTTCCAGAAACGTCAAGCCTGACGTCCTTTCCAGGCAGTTTGCTCCCCAGGAACATGAGAGAGAACCAGCACCCATTCTGCCACCTACATGCACCTTTGGAGCCCTCCGGTGGAATCTGGAGGACCGTATCAGCCAAACTTTGTTGTTGGATCCGGATCCAGGCACTGGGCCCGCAGGACTTATGTATGTCCCGAAGTCTGTCCGCCCTGAAGTACTGCGTTTGTGTCATGATCCTAAGTTCTCAGCTCACCCTGGAATATATAGAACCCAGTCCCAGGTGTCCCGTCGTTTCTGGTGGCCGTCTTGGTGTAAAGACGTCCGAGAATATGTTTGTGCCTGTCCCATTTGTGCTCAGAATAACCCATCAAACCAACCTCCATCTGGTCTCCTTAACCCACTTCCCATTCCAAAACGCCCCTGGTCTCACATGGCTCTGGACTTCATCACAGGACTCCCGTCTTCGCAAGGTATGACCACAATATTGACTGTTGTTGACCGGTTGTCAAAATCTTGCCACCTCATCCCCATCTGTAAACTGCCCAACGCTCTGCAAACCGCCCAACTCCTCATCAAGCACGTATTCAAACTCCACTGTATCCCAGTTGACATCCTATCTGACCGGGGCCCACCAGTTCATCTCCCAGGTTTGGCGGCACTTTTGTTCTGCTCTCGGTGCCCGTTATACCCTCACTTCCGGTTACCATCCCCAAACAAACGGCCAGACAGAAAGGATGAATCAACAACTTGAAACCACCCTCCGATGCCTCACTTCTTCGTCACCCTCTGATTGGAACAAGTTTTTGCCTTGGGTCGAGTATGCTCTCAACTCACATGTTTCATCTGCCACTGGACACTCCCGTTTTGAAATAGTTCTTGGATACCAACCACCTCTCCTACCCGCTGATGAACTCCATTTACCGGTCTCGTCTGTTAACCAATACATCACCTGTTGCCAGGACACATGGAGATCCATTACAACCACCCTCACCCGCACCACAGAACAGAACAAGAGGTTTGCTGACCAGCGCCTAGTTCCTGCCCCCCAATACCGCCCCGGTCAGAAGGTTTGGTTATCCTCCAGAGACGTTCTAACAAACCCCACTGCCAAGAAACTCGCCCCCCGCTTCACTGGACCATATGAGATAGAAAGAGTCATCAGTCCCACGTCCGTCCGTCTTCGCCTGCCACCACATTCTCAAGTCCATCCCACATTTCATGTCTCCCAGATAAAACCGGTCATCGATAGTGAACAGGCCCGCACCTGTGGCTAATTTGGAAACCCTGATCTCTGGCTTAAAAGGAGTGCACAGACAGCTGAAAGACACCAGAGTGTTACCCCGTCGTGGTATCCTAGGCCACAGATCTGTCTCCCGAGCTTCGTACCTGTGAGTTACATCGTGTGCAACAAACGAGGTCGGAACGTCAGAGCCGGAACGACTGTGGGAAGAAAGAGAATATATTACTGAGGATCGAACCAGGGGAAAACCTTCCAGAAGTTGCGCCGCTTACCGTTTGGACGGGGAGACCAGTCCGGGGGGGTGGAGTGATAAAGGAACTCTGCGATCGTAACTTTCTGATGGGAGGTGGTGGCTGAGTGACAGGAGGGATACAGGCGGGGTACCTGGATTCACCTGGTTCGTCAGTCACACTCCGGTTCTTCCAGCTGCTCCTCCTGCCTGCCGCCGCAGTGGTGCTGTTCAGGCCCCCCGCCAGTATTGCATCTGCCAGCCCTCGTTTGTTGCACATATCGTGTGCTTTCCCTTTGTTGAGCCTAAAAATAAACATCTTAAAACTGTTCCTGCTTCCGTCTGTGGCTGCATGTGGGCCAAACACTTAAAAACCATGACAGGAATAAAATGTAGAAACATGTGGAAAAATAGAAAGTAAAAGCTAACATTAAAAACTGTTGGACTACAAAGCGGAACTAATGATGTTTCAGTAAAACAGTTTAACTACAACAGTCGAAGGCAATCCTAAACAAATGTGTTTTTAATCTTGATTTAGAGGAACTCAGGCTTTCCACACTTTTACAGTTTTCTGGAAGTTTGTTCCAGATAAGTGGAGCATAGGAACTAAATGCTGCTTCTCCGTGTTTGGTTCTGATTCTAGGTATACGGAGTAGGCTGGAGCCAAAAGACCTGAGTGGTCTGGAGGGTTGATACACTCATAAGTCTGTGATGTATTTAGGTGTTAAGCCATTCAGGGATTTATAGACTAACAGAAGTATTTTAAAGTCTATTCTCTGAGATACAGGGAGCCAGTGTAAGGACTTTAGAACTGGGGTGATGTGCTCTACTTTCTTAGTCTTAGTGAGGACATGGGCAGTAGCGTTCTGGATCAGCTGCAGCTGTCTGATCCACATTTTAGGCAGAACTGTGAATACACTGTTGCAGTAATCAACTCGACTAAAAATAAACGCATGGATTAGTTTTTCCAGATCCTGCTGATACATTAGTCCTTTAATCCTGGAAATGTTCTTCAGGTGATAGAAAGCCGACCTTGTAATTGTCTTTAGATGCTTTTGGAGGTTCAGGTCTTAGTCCATCACTACTCCCAGATTTCGGGCCTGATCAGTGGTTCCTAGCTGAAGCAGCTGAAGCTGTGTGCTAACTTCTGATCTCTCCTCTATTGGTCCAAAGACTATTACTACTTACTTTTGTTTTTATTCAACTGAAGAACATTTTGCCACATCCATGCATTGATTTCTTCTAGGCATTTACTCAGTGCTTGAACTGGTCCATAGTCACCTGGTGACATGGTGATGTAGAGCTGTGTGTCATCTGCATAGTTATGGTAGCTGATGTTGTTGTTTTTTATGATCTGAGCTAGAGGGAGCATGTAGATATTGAAGAGGAGGGGACCCAGAATGGACCCTTGGGGTACCCCAAATGTAATTTTTGTCGTACCTACTGACACAAAAAAGTCCCTGTCCTTTAAGTAGGATTTAAATCAGTGGAAAGCTGTAACAGAATGGCCGACCCAGTTTTCCAGGCGTTCTAACAGAATAGAGTGATCGACAGTATCGAATGCTGCACTGAGTTCCAATAGTACCAGCACTGTGGTTCTTCCACAGTCTGTATTTATATGGATGTCATTAAACAGCTTGACAAGGGGGTCTCTGTACTGTGGTGAGCATGAAAACCTGACTGGAAACGTCAAAGCAGCTGGTCATTGTTAAAAAGGTGTTTAATTGTTGAAATACAGCTTTTTCAATTTTTTCAGCACAGAGACAATGCAACGTGCTTTGCATGATTAAAATGCAGGGGGAAAAAAACAGAATAAAAGCAAGTAGGAATTGTCAGGGTTTTCTGTTTTCCGTGCTCTCTAACTCTGCTTCACAGGTGGCTGCAGTTGACGGGTGGGCCTGGCCCGCACCTGCGGCTCTTTTGGAAACCCTCGTCTCTGGCTTAAAAGGACTGCACAAACAGCTGGAAGACGCCAGAGTGTTAACCCGTCGTGGTATGCCTAGGCCACAGATCTGTCTCCCGAGCTTCATACCTGTGACTTTTTTGGAAACCCTGTTTTTGGACTAATCCTGTCTCCTGTCTTCTCCAGTTTGTCGGGTTTGGATTTACTCACCTGTGTTGGCTCCGTGCTCTGAGGACCAGTTATCCGAATCCCTGCTGCTCAGATTTTGCTCTGGCATCTCCACTCATACCCCCTTGGTGGTACCAAGCCGGGCATGAGAACCCCCTTCCTGGATTCACCTGGTTCGTCAGGCACACTCCGGATCTTCCAGCTTCTCCTCCTGCCTGCCACTGCAGTGGTGCTGTTTGGGCCCCCCGCCTGTATTACATCTGCCATCCCTCCTGTCACTCAGCCACCACCTCCCATCAGAAAGTTACGATCGCAGGGTTCCTTTTTCACTCATCCCCCCCGGAAAGGTCTCCCCGTCCAAACGGTAAGCGGCGCAACTTCTGGAAGGTTTTCCCTAGTTCGATCCTCAGTAATATATCCTCTTTCTTCCCGCAGTCGTTCCGGCTCTGACGTCCCAACCTCGTTTGTTGCACACATCGTGTTCTTTCCCTTTGTTGAGCCTAAAAATAAACATCTTAAAACTGTTCCTGCTTCCGTCTGTATCTGCATGTGGGCCAAACACTTAAAAACTCTGACAGAAGAACACTCTGGCCAACTTGACCCAGCAGACACTTTCGGTCGGCAGTTAGCCGCCCAACAGGAACAGTTACAGGCTCTCGGCTTAGCCGTTAATTCGGCTCAGGAACAATTGCAGTTTGTTACCGCTCAGCTCAGCCAGCTGACGGCCGCTCTTACTTCCACATCCTAAACAAATGTGTTTTTAATCTTGATTTAGAGGAACATAGGCTTTCCACACTTTTACAGTTTTCTCGAAGTTTGTTCCAGATAAGTGGAGCATAGGAACTAAATGCTGCTTCTCCGTGTTTGGTTCTGGTTCTAGCTATGCGGAGTAGGCTGGAGCCAAAAGACCTGAGTGGTCTGGAGGGTTGATACACTGATAAGTCTGTGATGTATTTAGGTGCTAAGCCATTCAGGGATTTATAGACTAACAGAAGTATTTTAAAGTCTATTCTCTGAGATACAGGGAGCCAGTGTAAGGACTTTAGAACTGGGGTGATGTGCTCTACTTTCTTAGTCTTAGTGAGGACATGGGCAGTAGCGTTCTGGATCAGCTGCAGCTGTCTGATCCACATTTTAGGCAGACCTGTGAATACACCGTTGCAGTAATCAACTCGACTAAAAATAAACGCATGGATTAGTTTTTCCAGATCCTGCTGAGACATTAGTCCTTTAATCCTGGAAATGTTCTTCAGGTGATAGAAAGCCGACCTTGTAATTGTCTTTAGATGCTTTTGGAGGTTCAGGTCTTAGTCCATCACTACTCCCAGATTTCGGGCCTGATCAGTGGTTCCTAGCTGAAGCAGCTGAAGCTGTGTGCTAACTTCTGATCTCTCCTCTATTGGTCCAAATATTATTACTACCTACTTTTGTTTTTATTCAACTGAAGAACATTTTGCCACATCCATGCATTGATTTCTTCTAGGCATTTACTCAGTGCTTGAACTGGTCCATAGTCACCTGGTGACATGGTGATGTAGAGCTGTGTGTCATCTGCATAGTTATGGTAGCTGATGTTGTTGTTTTTTATGATCTGAGCTAGAGGGAGCATGTAGATATTGAAGAGGAGGGGACCCAGAATGGACCCTTGGGGTACCCCATATGTAATTTTTGTCGTGGTTCTTCCACAGTCTGTATTTTTATGGATGTCATTAAACACCTTGACAAGGGGGTCTCTGTACTGTGGTGAGCATGAAAACCTGACTGGAAATGTCAAAGCGGCTGGTCATTGTTAAAAAGGTGTTTAATTGTTGAAATACAGCTTTTTCAATAATCTTACTGATAAAGGGGAGGTTTGAGATTGGCCTATAGTTCTGGAGTAGTAGTTTGTCTAAATTGTTCTTTTTCAGCAGTCGTTTGATAATTGCTG
This sequence comes from Fundulus diaphanus, assembly GCA_037039145.1. Lineage (NCBI taxonomy): Eukaryota > Metazoa > Chordata > Actinopteri > Cyprinodontiformes > Fundulidae > Fundulus > Fundulus diaphanus. The sequence goes on from CM073140.1 coordinate 4,644,467, forward strand.
TTTTTAAGGACTGGGGGAAAGTCCTGACAGAAGGGACATGTTTATTATCTGTGTAACGTGCGGGGAAAACGGATCCAATTATCAACTTAGAACAGGTTAGTCTGTAACGTTTAACAGGCTCTTTATTTAGTAGCTGAGTGTGCTGCGGTGACGCGTAGCTTACAAGCCGGTAACCTCCTGTTGAGAGCTGTAGGTCCGGCTGCAGACTGTGTCTGCGGGGCGTAAGCCGTGGGGGCGGCAGCCGGGCTGATGGTCTGCTGGAACTCTCCTGGTGTGATCCAGAGACGGTCCAGGAATAATCACTAGTACACCGGGTGCACAGTGTTTCAAAAAAGGGGAAATCCAAAGGCAGGTCCAGGTCCAATCCAAGGTTCGATAACTTGCGGGCTCAGAGGTACAAAGGGATAAGGCAGGCTCGGTAACTCACAGACAGAATGGGGTTCAGGCTCATAGGCAGGCTTTCCAAGGTCAGACAAATCCAGGGCTCCAAAGACAGGTCAAGGTCGGGCAACAGAACAGGCAGGCAGAATCAGAAAGGCTGGAAAGTACTCGAGTGTTGGCTTGAGACGATCTGGCACTGGTGGTTTGTTTGGCGGTGGTTTATAAGGAGGTGGAACCAGGTGAAACTGGTGAAGGTTGATTGCAGGTGGGGTGGAGCCGAGATAGGTGTACTGAGTGAAGGACAAACCAACCCCAGTGCCAGGATCATAACAGAGCCCCCCCCCCCCCTTAAGGGCGGATTCCAGACGCCTATGGCTGGTCAGGACGGGCTCTGTGAACCTCCCGAATGAGGGACTTGTCCAGGACGAAGCGGGAGGGAACCCACTGGTCCATAACCCCTCCCAGTCGATGAGGTACTGAACACCCCATCTCCTGGACTTGAGAATACGTCTCACGGTATAAGCCGGGGAGCCGTCAACAATACAAGTGGGAGGTGGGGGTTGGGGGTTGGGTAACAGGTTAGAAGTCTTGACGGGTTTGACCCGAGATACATGGAAGGTAGGGTGGACCTTCATGGATGGTGGCAGACGAAGACGGACTGCCACCGGGTTCACCACCTTAGAGACGGAAAAAGGCCCAATGAAACGGGGTGCCAGCTTCTTACACTCTACCTTCAGAGGACGGTCCTTGGTGGAGAGCCAAACTTTATCCCCTGGGAGATATTGCGGGGCTGGAACCCGCTGGCGATTGGCCGCCCGGGCCTGATTCTGGGACGCGGTAAGAATGGCCCTCCTAGCCCTCCTCCAGGCGCGCTGGCACCTCAGCGCGGAAAGATGTGCAGACGGAACTCTAGACTCCCTCTGCTCGGCAGAGAACACCGGCGGCTGGAACCCATAGACGGTGTAAAAAGGAGAGTGTCCAGTGGAGCTGTAGGGCGAGGAATTTATGGCGTGCTCTGCCCAGGGCAGATTAAGTGCCCACTTTGTGGGGTCAGACTTACAGAGGAGGCGAAGCTTAGCCTCCACCTCTTGGTTGAGCCTCTCCGTTTGGCTGTCGGTTTGGGGGTGGAAACCAGAAGAAAGGCTGACAGAGATTCCCAACAGGGCGCAGAACTCCTCCCAGTAACGGGCCACAAACTGAGGACCCCTGTCAGATATAATTCAATTTAATTTATATAGCGCCAATTCATGAAACATGTCATCTCAAGGCACTTTACAAAGTCAAGTTCAATCATATTATACAGATTGGGTCAGATTGTACGGATTGGTCAAAAATGTTCCTATATAAGAAAACCAGTTGATTGCATCAAAGTCCCGACAAGCAGCATTCACTCTTGGGGAAGCGTAGAGCTACAGGGAGAGTCGTCTGTATTGTCCATGGCTTTGCAGCAATCCCTCATACTGAGCAAGCATGAAGCGACAGTGGGAAGAAAAACTCCCCATTAACGGGAAGGAAAACCTCCGGCAGAACCGGGCTCAGTATGAACGGTCATCTGCCTTGACCGACTGGGGGTTACAGAAGACAGAGCAGAGACACAACAAGAGAGACAAACAAGCACAGAAGCACACATTGATCGAGTAATCTGTTCTACATTAGATGGTAATAGCGGGTGAGCCGTCTTCACTGGATGATGTCAGAGTTAACAGAAAGCCAGACCAGGTGTACCTACTATGAAGATAAAAGAGAGAGAACAGAAAGTTAAAGCAGAAATGACAACACGTAATGCATAATTGAAGAACAGTAGAACTCTATAGAGTGAGAAAATTAGATCCTGATGTCCTCCAGTAGCCTAAGCCTATAGCACTAAAACTATAAAGGTAGCTCAGAGTAACATGAGCCACTCTAGTTATAAGCTTTGTCAAAAAGGAAGGTTTTAAGATTAGTCTTAAAAGTAGACAGGGTGTCTGCCTCACGGACCAAAACTGGGAGTTGGTTCCACAGGAGAGGAGCCTGATAACTAAAGGATCTGCCTCCCATTCTACTTTTAGAGACTCTAGGAACCACCAGCAGACCTGCAGTCTGAGAGCGAAGTGCTCTGTTAGGAACATACGGGGTAATCAGAGCTCTGATATATGATGGAGCTTGATTATTAAGGGCTTTATATGTTAGAAGAAGAATTTTAAATTCTATTCTTGATTTAACAGGAAGCCAATGAAGGGAAGCTAAAATAGGAGAAATATGATCCCTCTTGTTGATTTTCATCAGAACTCTTGCTGCAGCATTTTGGATCAGCTGAAGACTTTGAACTGTATTTTGTGGACTTGCTGATAGTAAAGAATTACAATAGTCCAGCCTTGAAGTAACAAATGCATGGACTAGTTTTTCAGCATCACTCCTGGACAGAATGTTTCTAATTTTGGCGATGTTCTGGAGGTGAAAAAAGGAAACTCTGGAAACCTGTTTAATATAGGATTTAAATGACATGTCTTGGTCAAAAATAACACCAAGATTTTTTACTTTATTACCAGAGGCCAAGTTAATGCCACCCAGATTAAGTGATTGGTTAAGAAGTTTATTTTTTGAGGACTCTGGCCCAAAGATTACAACTTCGGTCGTGTCAGAATTTAGATGCAGGAAATTTAAAGTCATCCAGCTTTTGATGTCATCAAGACATGACTGCAGTCGAAGTAATTGATTGGATTCATCAGGATTTATGGATAAATATAGCTGAGTGTCATCAGCATAACAGTGGAAATTAATCCCATGCTGTCTGATAATTTTGCCGATCGGAAGCATTTATATAGTAAAGAGAATTGGTCCAAGGACTGAACCCTGTGGTACTCCACAGGTGACCCTAGAGTTTGAGGAAGATTTATTATTAACATGAACAAACTGGAATCTGTCAGACAGATAAGATTTAAACCAGCCTAATGCTTTCCCCTTAATCCCTACAGTATGTTCAAGTCTTTGCAGGAGAATATTGTGATCAACTGTATCAAATGCAGCACTGAGATCTAACAGGACAAGTACAGACACAAGTCCATTATCTGAGGCCATGAGAATATCATTAGTGACCTTCACCAGAGCTGTTTCAGTGCTATGATGAGCTCTGAAGCCTGACTGAAACTCCTCAAGTAGGTCATTGCTTTGTAAATGTTCACAAAGTTGATTAGCAACTACTTTCTCAAGAATTTTAGATAAGAAAAGAAGATTAGATATAGGTCTGTAGTTTACTAGCTTATCTTGATCAAGAGAAGGTTTCTTAAGTAAAGGTTTAATAACAGCTACTTTAAAAACCTGTGGTACATATCCATTTACTAAGGATAGATTAATCATGTCTAAAATAGGGCCACTGATCAATGGGAATACCTCCTTAAACAACTTGGTTGGGATTGGGTCTAACATACAGGTAGAAGGTTTAGATGAAGCTAAGATTTTAGATAGCTCAGAAAGCTATGTGCCATGGGATCTCCAGTGTCACCAATTGTAGCCAATCTTTACATGGAAGAAATGGAAAAGAGAGCTTTGGGAACCTTCAGAGGAACACCACCAAGCCACTGGTTTAGATATGTGGATGACACCTTTGTCAAAATCCAGTTAAAAGAGGTGGAAGCCTTCACAAAACACATCAACCTGGTGGACAACAACATCAAGTTTACCAGAGAGGATGCCAACGACAACAAGCTACCTTTTCTCGACTGTTTGGTGAACATGGAAGGAGATGGAAACCTCAACATTGAAGTATATGGGAAACCCACACACACAGACCAATATCTTCTTTTTGACTCACACCACCCACTGGAGCACAAACGAGCATGTCCCAACTAAAACAGAAGGGAAACACAAGGAACAGAAACACATCAGAGATGCTCTCCAAACCTGTGGGTACCCTAACTGGGCTTTTGTGAAATCAGCAAGAAAATCCAAAAGACCCGCTGCAGAACATAATGGTGAGAAAAATAAACGCAAAAACATCGTCATCCCATATGTTGCTGGAGTCTCTGAAAAACTCAAGAGGATTTTCTCCAAACACAAAATCCCAGTACATTTCAAACCAAACAGGACCCTCAGACAGAGGCTGGTGCATCCCAAGGACAAAACCCCCAAACCTAAGATGAGCGGAGAAGTGGTGTATGCAGTTCAGTGCAGTGAGGAATGTTCTGATCTTTATATTGGAGAAACCAAACAACCTCTCCACAGATGCATGGCTCAACACAGGAGAGCTACCTCCTCAGGACAACACCCTGCTGTCCACCTACACCTTAAGGACAAAGGACACTCTTTTCAGGACCAAAATGTTCACATTTTGGACAAAGAAGACAGATGGTTTGAAAGGGGTGTGAAGGAAGCCATCTACGTTAAGAGAGAAAAACCAACCTTAAACAGAGGAGGAGGCCTTAGGTTCCAACTCTCAAAAACTTACAATACAGCAATAGGATTAATTCCTGCAAATCTTCACCTTAACTCTCACCCTCATCCGGGTGATCAAAACATTGTTCCTTTAAGCCAGGCCAATAACAACCCTAACGACTCCTCGTTACAGAGGAGTGGACCAGTTTCGGTCCAATCTGCTGGCTTAATGGCTTTAACGACCGCCCATTACTAAGGGGTGGATCTGTTTCGGTTGAATTTGCATGTTATCTAAGCCATTACAAGGCCTTTGTTTGGCATTGGTATAAAGCTGGTTACTCCACATTACTCCAGACTTTTTGAATTGAGAAAGCTTCCTGGAGAGGAAGCGAAACGTCTTCTACTACAGATAACAAGTCCAGTTGCCTTGTTTTATACTTTTTTTGGAAAGCTCAGAAAGCTCTACTTCTTCTAAACAGTTCAAACACTGTGCAGGTTCTAAAGATTCCTCCAATGCTGCCTTACTTACTGGGGATGAGGTAATCATGTTTGGGAGGATGCCAATTATTTTATTTTTAATGGCATCAATTTTATTTATGAAGAATCCCATAAAATCATTAGAGCTAAGGGAATGGATGGATCAACAGAGCTGCAGCTCTGAGTAAGTTTGGCAACTGTACTAAAGAGAAATCTAGGATTATTTTTATTCTCTTCAATTAATGATGAAAAATATGCTGCTCTAACTCTGCAAAGGGTCTTGTTATACAACAATAGATTGTCCCTCCAGATTAAATAGGATTCCTCTTGGTGTGTAGAGCGCCATTTTCTCTCCAATTTCCTAACATTGTGCTTCAAGGAACGCAGCTCTGAATTAAACCAGGGAGCCAGCTTCCTGTGAATTATCACCTTCTTTTTCAAGGGAGCTACATTGTCTAATGCAGAACGCAATGAGGAAGTCACACTGTTAGCAAAGGTATCGATTTGTGAATGGGAAGAAACAGCATTGCTGCCATCTACAGGGCATTTCTGCAATACTGAGGATATTAAAAGGGGGACAGACTCTTTAAGTTTTGATACAGCATTATCCGATAAAGATCTACTATAATGGAACCCTCTTTTGGGGGTGGAGAACTCAGTTAGATTAAACTCAAATGTTATTAAAAAATTATCAGATAGGACAGGGTTGTGAGAGAATACTGTTAATTCTTCACAATCAATGCCGTATGTCAGCACAAGGTCCAAAGTATGGAGCCGAGAGTGCCATGGCTTATGCACATTTTGAGCAAAACCAATTGAATCTAGGATAGTTTTAAAGGCTACACTAAGGTTATCACATTCAGTGTCAACATGGATGTTAAAATCACCTACTATAATAACCTTGTCAGTATTTAACACCAAATCAAATAAGAAATCTGACAACTGATCCAAAAACTGAGAGTAAGGGCCTGGTGGACGATACAAAACAATAAACAGAAGAGGTTTTATTGCTTTGCAGTTTGGATGAGGGAAACTGAGGGTTAAATGTTCAAAAGAACTGTAATTATCAATCGGCCTGGGACTAATTAATAAACCAGACTGAAAGATAGCCGCCACTCCTCCTCCTCTTCCCACAGATCTGGGAATGTGGAAATTTGAAAAACTGGAGGGAGCTGACTCATTTATACTAACGTAGTCCTCTTGAAGCCAGGTTTCTGTGAGACAAAACAAATCAATCTGATTATCAGAAATCAATTCATTAACTAACAAAGTCTTTGGAGGGAGAGACCTTATATTTAATAGACCACATTTAATTCTTTTATTTTTTGGTTTGAAGTGATCCGTATGGATTTTTATTAGATTTTTCTGGTTTGTTCCCTTTAGATCAGTTTTTGATCTGTTAAGTTTTGGCCGTGGGAAAGACACCGTCGCAATAGGATAATGGGTGGGTAACAGTACAGAAGCTGCAGAGAGGTGTGTTAAACTACGGCTCTGCTTCCTGGTCTGGACCCTGGGTTGTCAGCATTTAGGAGAACTAATAAATCCGGCCAGATTCCTAGAAAGAAGAGCTGCACCATCCAAAGTGGGATGAATACCGTCTGTGCTGTCCTCGCCCTGAATTTTCCAATTTTTCAGCCGGCTAGACAGCCAGACAACGACGCTCCAATAACAACTTCTTTCTCTTTTCAATTGTTTATTGCAGAGTGGCCTCCAACCACTGCCATCACTTTAGCCGTCGTAGGCTGTCAAATACAAGGCTTAATTTTAGAAACAAACATTGCAATCAGCCACTCCTGCTACAAACTAAAAATAAAACATTTTCTTAAAGGCATACTATGCAACATTTTTCAGTTAATTAATGTGTTCCATACCGTTTTGGATGATTAAATGAGTCATTTCAGGTTGAACAAAGGTTTTCTTGGCCACCCTGGTGGTCTGTGGGGGAAATACCGCACTTGCAATTGCTGGAGCCCTCGGCCTGCGCCCACAGGCTCAGAATCTCGTGCAAGATCGCGAGAGTTGGTCTTGCTTTACGGCGAGAACAAGCCCCCAGTGAAAGGCATGTTTGTTGCTAGCGCAGTGGCGATATCTGTGCAGTTATCATGGCGGAACCAGCGACAAAACAGCGAAAGCCCATGTCGGAGCAGGCAAGAAAGAGGAAAAGGGCTCTGGATAGAAAGAGGAGTCGTACACGGGTGAACATCGGGCAAGCTTTTTCCGAATGGCGAGAGCTAAAAGAAAGAGAAGGCTGCAAGGCTGACGCGGACCTCGCGTTTCTGCTGATGCGATTGTGAGTAACATTGGAGGGTTTCCCTCACGCTACCGCCTCCCAACATTCCAAAAAAAAAAAAAAAACTAACTCGATATGCGCGCAAAGCTTGTCTCCCCCCGCTCCGCCGGTCGCGCAAAGCTTGTCTCCCCCCCGCTCCGCTCCGCGGGTCATCGGCGTAAAGCTTGTCTCTCTCTCTCTCTCTCTCTACCCCCCCCCCCCCGCTCCGCTCCGCCGGTCGTCCGGTAAGCAAATTCCTAGGGGAAACACTGCATTGGAATGGTTTCTCTCTCGCTGTGTGTATGTTCATACTTTCACTGTGTTAGTCATTGTTTGTACTGCCGTTTTTTCGACTTTTGTATTTGTTGCGTTCGCCTGTCTGCTAAGCTCAAAACAACCGCGCCTGGCTTGATGGAGAAACCAGTACAACAGCTGAGCATATTTACGACAGTGCACTTTTACTTTCGCCCTCTGGGGGGAGCCTCACTGGAAAATCAACCCCGGTTGCATAGTATACCTTTAACTTCAGCGTACAATTATTTACACCAGTTACATAAGGCAAACAGACAGTTTTGTGTTCAAAATTAATCAATACTTACAAACAAATCTCGTCTGAAACACAACGTGAAAGATAATAATCAGCTTAGTGCACAACTGCTTGGTGCTGCGTTCCACCATCTTGAATTTACACCTCCCTTCCCCCCTTCCTTTTAACGTCACCAAAACAAACAACAAAATGTCCACCAGGGGGCGCCCTACTGCGGTCTTCAACCCACGAAAGGCAGCACACCGTCTCTCCTGATCAGACCAGGTTTTCCTCAGAAAGTTCGCCAGTTATCAATGTAGCCCACGTCGTTTTCTGGACACCACCTAGACAACCAGCGGTTGAATGACGACATGCGGCTAAACATGTCATCACTGGTCAGATCAGGCAGGGGACCAGAGAAAATTACAGAGTCCGATATTGTTTTAGCAAACTCACACACCGAAGCAACACCAACTTTAGTGACCTCTGATCGGCATGACCGGGTGTCATTACCGCCAGCGTGAATAACAATTTTGCGGTATTTACGCTTATCCTTAGCCAGTAGTTTTAGGTAGGATTCTGTGTCGCCCGTTCTGGCCCCTGGCAGGCATTTAACTATGGTCCCTGGTTTCTTTAGTGCCACGTTTCTTATTAAGGAGCTGCCAATAATTAAGGTCGGCTCCTCGGCGAGACTGTCGCTCAGAGGGGAAAATTTGTTAGAAACGCAGACGGGTTGGTGGTGATCTGGGGGCTGAAATCTAGAGCTATGCTTACTACGAACCGTCACCCAGCCGGCCTGCTTAACCGGCTGTTCGAGTGCGGCTGTTGGTTCGCTATGTGAAGTTACTCTTTGTGAAGTTACTCTTTGTGGTTCCGCGCTAGCAAAGGAGCTATCAGCTGGTTTTTCAACAGCATGGGCCGGGTCTCCAGTTCTGACACCCTCGCCTCCAAAGCTACAAAAATACTACATTTATTACATGTACCATTATCACTAAAGGAGGCAGAGGAATAACTGAACATCTGACACAGAGACCAGCAGATAGGAGACTTAGTCAGAGACGGAGAAGCCATTATGAGGCTAAGGCTTGCTAACGCTAGGCTAAAGCTAGGCTAGCGCCCTGTTATCACGCCAAAGAACAAACCGTGTGAAACACGAGGAGATCCCAAATGTGATGAGCAGCCACAGAAAATGTTTTAAAAGTGCTTATGTTTGGAAACAGATGTTACAGCAAAGAGGTTTAAAGATAAAAAGCGAGAGAGCCTGGAGCAAAAATCCGTCGTTCACACAGCAACAACAGGAAGTGACACAATACGCCTTACCGCAAACAGGAAGTCAGCCCATTCGACAGAATTGATATATTGGACCAAGGTCGGGAAGTCACAAGTAGGGGCCGAAGGAGACCAGATGGTGGTCGCCGGGAGACCTTTGCCTGACAACATTGGGCACAGGCGGAGACGAAGTCCTTAACATCCTTCGACAGTGTGGGCCACCAAAACTGGGAGCGAACGATGCGTAGCGACCTGATGATGCCGGGGTGACAAACACTATGAGAGCAGTGGCAGAAATCGAGTACCTTGCCCCTTAGTGGTTCTGGGACAAAAAGTCTATCCTTGGGACAAGCCTCAGGAACAAGCTCCCCAGCATGAGAACTCCTGACCTCACTCTCAAGGCCGAGCTGAGTAACCCCCAATCTGACTGATTCTGGAAGGATGTGACCCTGCTCCTGATCAGGACCCTCCCTCTCATCCTCGAACATCCGGGAGAGGGCATCGGGTTTAGTGTTCTTTGAGCCCGGTCTATAGGAGAGGAAAAAATTGAAGCGACTGAAAAAGAGAGCCCACCTAGCTTGTCGAGGGTTGAGTCTCTTGGCCGTCTTGAGATACTCCAGATTTTTGTGATCAGTCCATACGAGGAAAGGAACTTTAGAACCCTCCAGCCAATGCCTCCACTCCTCCAGAGCCAGCTTCACTGCCAGGAGTTCCCGGTCGCCAACATGGTAATTTTGCTCTTCTGGGGACAACTTTCTAGAAAAGAAAGCACAGGGATGTACTCGACCCTCCTTGATCCTCTGACTGAGGATTGCACCAACGCCAGAACTAGAGGCATCGACCTCCACAATAAACTGTCTCTCCGGGTTGGGAGAGACTGAAACCGGAGCGGAGGTGAACAGACGCTTTAACCGCTGGAAAGCCTGGTCTGCCTGCTCATTCCAGGAAAATCTCACCTTAACTGAGGTTAGGGCGTGGAGCGGAGAGGCGACTTGGCTTAAGTTTTGTATGAAACGCCGATAGAAATTTGCAAACCCCAGGAATCTCTGGAGCTGCTTTCGGTCGGTAGGTGTGGGCCACTCCGTGACCGACCGGATCTTGGCCGGGTCCATGGACAGCTGACCCGGGGACAAGATAAAACCCAGAAAAGAGGTGGCGGTCACGTTAAATTCACACTTCTCGGCCTTCACATACAACTGGTTCTGTAGCAGACGGAGCAGGACTGAACGGACGTGTTGCTTGCGGGTTTTGGGATCTTTAGAATAAATAAGAATGTCATCTAAGTAAACAAAAACGAACCTCCCAATCATATCCCTGAGGACCTCATTTGCAAGGTTCTGAAAAACTGCCGGGGCATTAGTAAGACCAAACGGCATAACTAAATATTCATAATGACCTGTGGGCGTGTTAAACACTGTTTTCCACTCATCCCCCTCTCTGATGCAAACCAGATGGTAAGCGTTTCTTAAGTCCAACTTAGTGAAAATCTTAGCCCCACTGATCTGATCAAAATCCATGTTCATAAGAGGGATGGGATATCGGTTCTTGACTGAGATGTCGTTAAGTCCCCGGTAGTAAATACAGGGACGAAGTGAGCCGTCCTTCTTCCCTATAAAGAAAAACCCTGCGCCTGCCGGGGAGGAGGAGGGACGGACAATGCCTGCCCTGAGGGCGTCATCAATGTAACGCTGCATGGCTTCAGACTCAGGGGTGGACAGGGAGTAAAGGCGGCCCCTGGGGAGGTGGCACCGGGTAACAATTCAATACAACAGTCAAAAGGACGGTGAGAAGGTAGGCTTGTGGCCTTTGCTTTATTGAAGACCTCTCTCAGGTCATGGTATTCGGAGGGAACCTTAGTCAGGTCAGGATAGACGTCCTCCGCGCTCTCTTCTGGTAGTGGGAGAGGTTGAGCCAAGTGCAGACAGGAGGCCGAACAGGTAGGAGCCCACCCAGTAACCTCTACCCTACGCCAGTCAATGAGAGGATTATGCTTCTTAAGCAAAGTAGCACCAAGGACCACTGGTACCTGGGGGGAATCGATAATAATAAAAGTGAGGCTCTCCCTGTGGTTACCTCCAATCAGCAGCTCAACTGGTTCAGTGATGAGGTGGGAGTGGTTAAGTTTGTGGCCGTCCAGCGCCAGGATGCTGCGGGGGAACGGGCCCGGAACAAGCCTGATGTTTAGCTTCCTGGCCAGTCCCTCGTCCATGAACTCGGTATCTGCCCCCGAATCAACAAAAACAGACAGGTTATAAGACTTAGCAGCGACGTTGAAGGTGGCGGGTAAACGGAGATAAGGGGAGACGAGAAGCTTAGTACGGCTCAGTAGAGAACCTCCTCTTCTACGTGAGCCTGCCCCTTTAATTGGGCAGTCACAGACTCGGTGTCCCTCTCCCCCGCAATATAAGCAGAGATTGCATCTGTACCTGCGATCACGCTCCTCTGAGGACAATTTAGCTCTGGGTTCGGGTTCCGTTGACCCCTGAGGATGTGATGGGGCTGCTAGACCAGGTGAGAACGACCATGAACGATGAGGGGGCGCGAAGCGGCGATCCCTTCGCCGTTCCACAAGACGGAGGTCAATTCGGGTTGCCAGGTCCTCCAGTTGCTTAAGGGTATTAGGATAATCCCGGGTAGCAAGCTCATCCTTAACCCTCTCACTCAATCCCTCGAAGAAAACGTTCATCAGAGCTGGTTTGTTCCAAGGACTCTCAGCAGAAAGAAGGTGAAACTCGATTATATAATCAGAGACTGACCTCTCCCCTTGCCTGAGAGCCAAAAGCCCCCTTGAGGATTCCCGACTGGGCAATAATGGTCTGAAAACCCTGATGAGTTCCTGGGAGAAGGCATAATAAGAATGACATCGGGGAGAGTCGTTCTGCCACTCAGACGCTCCCCACAATCTTGCCTTTCCGGCCAACAGGGAGATAACATAGGCAACCCTTGAGCGATCTGTGGGAAAATTTGATGGCTGTAATTCAAACAAAATCTCACACTGAGTGAGAAAAGCCCTGCAATGTTCAGGATCGCCTCTAAAAAACTCGGGCGGGAAGTGACGTCTCTGGCCGTGGCCCGGTGACGGGAGCGGAAGTTTGCGGAAGTGGCGGGGTCGGAGACGCCGGGCTGCGTAGATGGGCTAATATCTCCGCTACGCCTTCCTCCAGCTGAGAAATAGACCTCTCAACACCGGACCGCCACTGATCATCTGTGGATGGATCCATGTCTAAATGGCCAGATCGTTTCTGTAACGTGCAGGGAAAACAGATCCAATTATCAACTCAGAACAGGTTAGTCTGTAACGTTTAACAGGCTCTGTATTTAGTAGCTGAGTGTGCTGCGGTGACGCGTAGCTCACAAGCCGGTAACCTCCTGTTGAGAGCTGTAGGTCCGGCTGCAGACTGTGTCTGCGGGGCGTAAGCCGTGGGGGCGGCAGCCGGGCTGATGGTCTGCTGGAACTCTCCTGGTGTTATCCAGAAACGGTCCAGGAATAATCACTAGTACACCGGGTGCACAGTGTTTCAAAAAAGGGGAAATCCAAAGGCAGGTCCAGGTCCAATCCAAGGTTCGATAACTTGCGGGCTCAGAGGTACAAAGGGATAAGGCAGGCTCGGTAACTCACAGACAGAATGGGGTTCAGGCTCACACGCAGGCTTTCCAAGGTCAGACAAATCCAGGGTTCCAAAGACAGGTCAAGGTCGGGCAACAGAACAGGCAGGCAGAATCAGAAAGGCTGGAAAGTACTCGAGTGTTGGCTTGAGACGATCTGGCGCTGGTGGTTTGTTTGGCGGTGGTTTATAAGGAGGTGGAACCAGGTGAAACTGGTGAAGGTTGATTGCAGGTGGGGTGGAGCCGAGATAGGTATACTGAGTGAAGGACAAACCAACCCCAGTGCCAGGATCATCACAATCTGAGTCAAATCAGACGCTATGACAGGCAAAATTTTCTTAAAGCAAACTGTGGGTAGAACATCAAAGCAGCAGGAGGAGGAACTTAGCTGCTGAATGATCTCCTCTAAGCCTTTCAATTCAATTAAATTTTATTTATATAGCGCCAATTCATGAAACATGTCATCTCGAGGCACTTAACAAAGTCAAAATCAATCATATTATACAGATTGGCAAAAATTTCCTATATAATTCAATTCAATTTTATTTATATAGCGCCAAATCATGAAACATGTCATCTCAAGGCACTTTACAAAATCAAGTTCAATCATATTATACAGATTGGGTCAGATTATACAGATTGGTCAAAATGTCCTATATAAGGAAACCAGTTGATTGCATCAAAGTCCCGACAAGCAGCATTCACTCCTGGGGAACCGTAGAGCCACAGGGAGAGTCGTCTGCATTGTACATGGCTTTGCTGCAATCCCTCATACTGAGCAAGCATGAAGCGACAGTGGGAAGAAAAACCACCCATTAACGGGAAAAAAAAACCTCCGGCAGAACCGGGCTCAGTATGAACGGTCATCTGCCTCGACCGACTGGGGTTACAGAAGACAGAGCAGAGACACAACAAGAGAGACAAAAAAGCACAGAAGCACACATTGATCTAGTAATCTGTTCTACATTAGATGGTAATAGTCGTGATCTGTCCTCCCTGGATGATTTCACAGTCAACAGAACGTCAGACCAGGTGTACCTACTATGAAGAAAAAAGAGAGAGAACAAAAAGTTAAAAGCTGAAATGACAACAGTCATTTCAATGTAATGCAATGCAAATCTGGAGAACAGTAGACTGGAGAACAGTAGAAATCAGTAGAGTGAGAAAAATAGGCCCTGATGTCCTCCAGTAGCCTAAGCCTATAGCAGCAAAACTATAAAGGTAGCTCAGAGTAACATGAGCCACTCTAGTTATAAGCTTTGTCAAAAAGGAAGGTTTTAAGATTAGTCTTAAAAGTAGACAGGGTGTCTGCTTCACGGACCAAAACTGGGAGTTGGTTCCACAGGAGTGGAGCCTGATAGCTAAAGGATCTGCCTCCCATTCTACTTTTAGAGACTCTAGGAACCACCAGCAGACCTGCAGTCTGAGAGCGAAGTGCTCTGTTAGGAACATACGGAGTAATCAGAGCTCTGATATATGATGGAGCTTGATTATTAAGGGCTTTATACGTTAGAAGAAGAATTTTAAATTCTATTCTTGATTTAACAGGAAGCCAATGAAGGGAAGCTAAAATTGGAGAAATATGATCCCTCTTGTTGATTTTCATCAGAACTCTTGCTGCAGCATTTTGGATCAGCTGAAGACTTTGAATTGCATTTTGTGGACTTCCTGATAGTAAGGAATTACAATAGTCCAGCCTTGAAGTAACAAATGCATGGACTAGTTTTTCAGCATCACTCCTGGACAGAATGTTTCTAATTTTGGCGATATTCCGGAGGTGAAAAAAGGAAACTCTGGAGACCTGTTTAATATGGGATTTAAATGACATGTCTTGGTCAAAAATAACACCAAGGTTTTTTACTTTATTACCAGAGGGCAAGTTAATGTCATCCAGATTAAGTGATTGGTTAAGAAGTTTATTTTTTGAGGACTCTGGCCCAAAGATTACAACTTCGGTCTTGTCAGAATTTAGATGCAGGAAATTTAAAGTCATCCAGCTTTTGATGTCATCAAGACATGACTGCAGTCGAAGTAATTGATTGGATTCATCAGGATTTATGGATAGATATAGCTGAGTGTCATCAGCATAACAGTGGAAATTAATCCCATGCTATCTGATAATTTTGCCGATCGGAAGCATATATATAGTAAAGAGAATTGGTCCAAGGACTGAACCCTGTGGTACTCCACAGGTGACCCTAGAGTTTGAGGAAGATTTATTATTAACATGAACAAACTGGAATCTGTCCGACAGATAAGATTTAAACCAGCCTAATGCTTTCCCCTTAATCCCTACAGTATGTTCAAGTCTTTGTAGGAGAATATTGTGATCAACTGTATCAAATGCAGCACTAAGATCTAACAGGACAAGTACAGACACAAGTCCATTATCTGAGGCCATGAGAATATCATTAGTGACCTTCACCAGAGCCGTTTCAGTGCTATGATGAGCTCTGAAGTCTGACTGAAACTCCTCAAGTAGGTCATTGCTTTGTAAATGTTCACAAAGTTGATTAGCAACTACTTTCTCAAGAATTTTAGATAAGAAAAGAAGATTAGATATAGGTCTGTAGTTTACTAGCTCATCTTGATCAAGAGAAGGTTTCTTAAGTAAAGGTTTAATAACAGCTACTTTAAAAACCTGTGGTACATATCCATTTACTAAGGATAGATTAATCATGTCTAAAATAGGACCACTGATCAAAGGGAATACCTCCTTAAACAACTTGGTTGGGATTGGGTCTAACATACAGGTAGAAGGTTTAGATGATGCTAAGATTTTAGATAGCTCAGAAAGCTCTACTGCTTCTAAACAGTTCAGACACAGCGCAGGTTCTAAAGATTCCTCCAATGCTGCCTTACTTACTGGGGATGAGGTAATCATGTTTGGGAGGATGCCAATTATTTTATTTTTATATATATAAGGGAACCAGTTGATTGCTTCAAAGTCCCGACAAGCAGCATTCACTCCTCGAGAAGCGTAGAGCTAAAGGGAGAGTCGTCTGCATTGTCCATGGCTTTGCAGCAATCCCTCATACCGAGCAAGCATAAAGTGACAGTGGAAAGAAAAACCACCCATTAGCGGGAAGGAAAAACCTCCAGCAGAACCGGGCTCAGTATGAACGGTCATCTGCCTCGACTGACTGGGGGTTACAGAAGAGAGAGCAGAGCCACAACAAGAGAGACAAATAAGCACAGAAGCACACATTGATCCAGTAATCTGTTCTACATTAGATGGTAATAGCAGGTGAGCTGTCTTCTCTGGATGATGTCTCAGATAACAGAACGCCAGACCAGGTGTACCTACTATGAAGAAAAAAGAGACAGAGAGAACAAAAACTTATAAGCAGAAATGATGACAAGCAATGCATAATTGAAGAACAGTAGAACTCGATAGAGTGAGAAAAATAGATCCTAATGTCCACCAGTAGTCTAAGCCCATAGAAGCACATCCCCATAGGTAGGACAGGGCAACATAAGCCACTCCAGTTATAAGCTTTGTCGAAAAGGAAAGTTTTAAGATTAGTCTCAAAAGTAGACAGGGTGTCTGCCTCACGGACCAAAACTGGGAGTTGGTTCCACAGGAGAGGAGCCTGATAGCTAAAGGATCTGCCTCCCATTCTACTTTTAGAGACTCTAGGAACCACCAACAGACCTGCAGTCTGTGAGCGAAGTGCTCTGTTAGGAACATACGGGGTAATCAGAGCTCTGATATACAATGGAGCTTGATTATTAAGGGCTTTATACGTTAGAAGAAGAATTTTAAATTCTATTCTTGATTTAACAGGAAGCCAATGAAGGGAAGCTAAAATTGGAGAAATATGATCCCTTTTGTTGATTTTCATCAGAACTCTTGCTGCAGCATTTTGGATCAGCTGAAGACTTTGAACTGCATTTTGTGGACTTCCTGATAGTAAAGAATTACAATAATCCAGCCTTGATGTAACAAATGCATGGACTAGTTTTTCAGCATCGCTCCTGGCTCCTTGTTGAATTCTTTCCATAAGAGCGCTTTTCCTGAGAACTGACTCCTCTGGGGTGTAAAGAGGCATCTTGTGTGGATTAGCTGAAAACTAAAATAGTGTAATAGAGGAAAAAATCTAAATCAAAAATAAATAAAATAAAATAACTAAATCCAACTTTCTGTAGTTTTGACTTAGAGATAAAAAGGAGATGAAAAGTGAAAGGCAGGAAAATGCAAGCAAGCAGGGAGCAGAGAAAAAAGTGTCTGAGCAGGCAGAGGCAGAGATGCTGCTACGCCGGGATCGCCTGCCAGAGAAGCTGCTATGCCGGGGTCGCCCGCCAGAGAAGCTGCTATGCCGGGGTCGCCCGCCAGAGAAGCTGCTATGCCGGGGTCGCCCGCCAGAGAAGCTGCTATGCCGGGGTCGCCCGCCAGTAATCCTGCCGTGTCGGGGACGCCTGCCAGAGATCCTGCCACACCGAGGTCTGCCTCTGGGATGTCGGCCAGAGATCCTGCCATGCAGAGATCTGCCTCCAGGATGTCCACCTGAGCTCTTAGTTTGCCTTTTTTGGGTTGCTTTTTGTTTGGATTTTTGGACTCTATCCCTGTCTGCAGTCTCGATGACATCATTCCCTGCTGCTGCTCCCGATCCACTCAGGTAATCAAGGTCTGAGCAGTTAAACCTGTGGCAGCTTCAATTAAGTGGAGTCGCTGCACCTGGGATGAGTACTACACTCAACAAAAATATAAACGCAACACTTTTGGTTTTGCTCCCATTTCTTATGAGATGAACTCAAAGATCTAAAACTTTTTCCGCACACACAATATCACCATTTCCCTCAAATATTGTTCACAAACCAGTCTAAATCCGTGATAGTGAGCAATCACTATCAAAAAACAGCAGATAAAGAGAAGTCCCTGTTTTTGCCCAGCATCAGTTTCAGTTCGTGCAGTTTGTTGAACAGGGAAGGCACGTTGGACAGGATTATGCCCAGTAGCGGTGAGCGGAGTCCACGCTGGCGGTGACGCACCAGTGCACCAGCGCGTTTTCCTCTCCTCCGGCGTTTCGCTGCGTGAGCAAAGGTGAGCGCACCTTTGACCAGAATGTCCAAAATTTCCAGCGTAGGGAGAAGAAAAGTAGGGAATAAATCCTCTGGTGATGTAGCCCTGATTTTTATGAGCTCTTCTCTGGTGAAAGAGCTCCGGGTATCATCGCAAAAACCAGTCTGCCCTTTCCAGACACTGTTTCTTTCTGGAAAGGGCTTAGGCAGATAACAAATTACAAGCCTAAAGCCCCCCACTCCATGAACGACCGACAGCAAACGACCTGTACAACTTCTACTGTCGTTTCAACAGACAAAAGGCCAGTCCTGATAGCATCCCCCTCGACTCCACCCAACAGATCACCTCCACCTCCTCCTCAGTGACAACTCTTTCCATACATGAGAGAGATGTTAACAAACTCTTCAGAAGACAGAACCCCAGGAAAGCTGCTGGACCAGACTCTGTCTCTCCATCCACCTTGAAGCACTGTGCTGATCAGCTGTCTCCAGTGTTCACAGACATTTTTAACACCTCACTGGCGACATGTCACGTGCCAGCCTGCTTCAAATCCTTCATTATCCCTGTTCCCAAGAAGCCAAGGACCACAGGACTTAATGACTTTAGACCCGTCGCTTTGACCTCTGTGGTTATCAAGTCCTTTGAGCGCCTTGTGCTTTCACACCTTAAAGAAATCACTGATCCCCTCCTTGACCCCCTACAGTTTGCCTACAGAGACAACAGATCTGCAGGCAACTCTGCCTTCAACACAATCATCCCAGCTCTGCTTCAGGAGAAGCTCTCCCAGCTGAATGTGCCCGACTCCACCTGCAGGTGGATTACAGACTTCCTGTCTGACAGGAAGCAGCACGTAAAGCTGGGAAAACATGACTCAGACTCACAGCTCATCAGCACTGGTTCCCCCCAGGGCTGTGTTCTTTCTCCTCTGCTCTTCTCCCTGTACACCAACAGCTGCACCTCCAGTCATCAGTCTGTCAAGCTCCTGAAGTTCGCGGACAACACCACTCTCATCGGACTTATCTCTGATGAGACGAGTCCGCCTACAGGTGGGAGGCTGACCATCTGGCGACCTGGTGCAGGGAGAACAACCTGGAGTTCAACGCTGTAAAAACAGTGGAGATGGTTGTGGACTTCGGGAAGAACTCAGTCCCAGCTACCCCCATCACCCTCTGTGACTCCGCCATTGACACTGTGGAGTCTTTCCGCTTCCTGGGAACTATCATCTCCCAGGACCTAAAGTGGGAGCTGAACATCAACTCCCTCACCAAGAAAGCCCAGCAGAGGATGTACTTCCTACGGCAGCTGAAGAAATTCAACCTGCCAAGGACAATGATGGTGCAGTTCTACTCCTCCATCATTGAGTCCATCCTCACCTCCTCCATCACCATCTGGTACGCTGGTGCCACCGCCAAGGACAAGGGCAGACTGCAGCGTGTCATCAGGTCTGCAGAGAAGGTGATTGGCTGCAATCTTCCATCTCTCCAGGACCTATTCGCCTCCAGGACTCTGAGGCGTGCAGGGAAGATTATGGCTGATCCCTCGCACTCCAGTCACAGACTATTTCAGTCAATTCCCTCTGGCAGGAGGCTGCGGTCCATCAAGACCAAAACCTCACGCCACAAGAACAGTTTCTTCCCATCTGCTACCGGCCTTATGAACAAGGCCAAGAGCCGCCCGTGAAACTGGACACTGTCTCTCTCCCCCATTCAGGACTTACAAGCTTCTGCGTTAAATTAACGCACAGTTTACTGAGTGTATATAGCTTCTGTATATATATCCTTTTGATTTTACTGTATTTTTTATTTTTTGTCTGCACCATCAACACCAAGTCAAATTCCTCGTAAGTGCAAACCTACTTGGCGATTAAACTTGATTCTGATTCTGAATTCTTCTTTGCTGAGATAATCCATCCCACCTCACAGGTATGCCATATCAAGATGCTGATTAGACACCATGATTAGTGCACAAGTGTGCCTTAGACTGCCCGCAATAAAAGGTCACTCTGAAAGGTTCAGTTTTAAAACACAGCACAATGCCACAGTTGTCGCAAAATTTGAGGGAGCGTGTAATTGGCATGCTGACAGCAGGAATGTACACCAGAGCTGTTGCTCGTGTATTGAATGTTAATTTCTCTATCATAAGCCGTCTCCAAAGGCGTTTCAGAGAATTTGGCAGTACATCCAACCAGCCTCACAACCGCTGACCACGTGTAACCACACCAGCCAAGGACCTCCACATCCAGCTTGTTCATCTCCAAGATCGTCTGAGACTAGCCACTCGGACAGCTGCTGAAACAATCGGTTTACATAACCAAAGTATTTCCGCACAAACTGTCAGAAACCATGTCAGGGAAGCTCATCTGCATGCCCGTCGTCCTCATCTGGGTCTCCACCTGACTCCAGTTTGTCATCGTAACCGACTTGAGTGGGCAAACGCTCACATTCGCTGGCGTCTGGCACGTTGGAGAGGTGTTCTCTTCACAGATGGATCCCAGATGGATGGCAGACAGCGTGTGTGGGTGAGCGGTTTTCTGATGTCAATGTTATGGATCGAGTGGCCCATGGTGGCGGTGGACAGGTGTCTGTTATGGAAGAAGAACACAAGTGCATTTTATTGATGGAATTTTGAATGCACAGAGATACTGTGATGAGATCCTGAGGCCCATTGTTGTGCCATACATCCAAGAACATCACCTCATGTTTGTCATGTTTTTGAGTTGTTTGGCCCACATGCAGGACACACTCAGGAGACAAGAGCAGGTTTAACACGTTTATTATTACACACAAGCACTACAGGGGTTTAGATGACTGATTTAGCAGCGCGGATTATTGCCAGGGTCCGTGGGCGGCGCGGAAATGAACCCTGCTTGCGGATGGAGAAGGAGAGGTTAGAACCAGCCACGATAGGATGGGATACTCCACGATCGGGAGGCTTACCGCAAGAGCGCCTAGGATCCGCCAAGGGGAGGGTGTTGAACGAACTCAGTAGGCTGCTCTGAGTGGTGGAGCGTCGGCGTGCCGATGGCATGATTGGCTGTGCAGCAGACAGGTTGAAGGGGGTTCAGCAAGGCCCGATCGATGTGACAAGAGAGGGCAGGCGGCCAGCTGCCAGCAGGAGAAATCCGGGAGATCTGATGAGGTCCTCAGCCCAGCTTGGTACTACCGAGGGAGCCTCGGAGTGGGTCTTGAGCTCGAGGCAGCGCCAGAAGCAGGATCCGGAGAGATGGGTGTCAGGAGGTTTGACTCGGGGTGTCAGAGCACCTGGGAGAACTTGGAGCTTAGTCCAGAGCGAGAGGCAACCTGAGAGAGATGGAAAAAATAATTACTTCGGGGACAAGAAACTGTCAGAAGACAGGGGCCAACTGAGGCATATCATATCTGAGATTAACACTGAGACGAGAATCAGATGTAGAGCCATGCCCCGCTGTCAAACTGCCGCCAGCTGTTGAGAGGGAGAGGGGGAAAAAAGGGCAGAGCAGCAGCAGCCTGACTGGAGCTGCCCACAGAGTCCTGAATTTGCGGTTTTGTTCCGCATTTCGGTGGAGGGTTTGGATGGTCTGGGACCAGATTTGTTTACATCGGCGTATGTGATGCTGGACTGAGAGAACGGAGATGAGTCTTTCGTCAGAGGGGAAAAGAGGTGGCTGGTAGCCTAATGATATTTCAAACAGCGAGAAGAGGTGGCAGAGGTGTGGTATTCGACCCACGGGAGATGCTTATTCCAGTCAGATGGGTTTGATGAGGTGAGGCATCGGAGGCCCGACTCGAGTTCTTGGTTTAGACGCTCAGTTTGACCATTGGTTTGGGGATGGTAGCCGGAGGAGAGTGTGTATCTGGCGCCTAGGGCGGTGGCAAATTCCTTCCAGACACGGGAGGTAAACTGGGGACCACGGTCAGATAGGATTTCTTGGGGTATGCCATGAAGACAGAAGACGTGTTTAACTAAGAGCTGTGTTGTCTGGAAGGCGGACGGGAGTTTACATAGTGGAATGAGGTGACAGGTTTTAGAGCGATGGTTCTGCTTACGCCTGGGTGGGCGGAGAATTTGACGGTGTGAAACCAGTGAGCTACTTGGGAACTTATGGAGCGGGGAAGGTAGGTCCTGTTAGGGGGCCCAGTTCCGGGGTCGGGCTCACGGAGCAGAGCCTGGGAGACGAGGTTTTCTATTTCCCAGTGGAGGGCGCCGAAAGTGCATGTGGGAGGTAAGATCGGTGCGTGTTCTTTGTCAGAATCCTGTGGAGCATATTTGTGCGAGAGAGCGTCGGGTTTCAGATTCTTTGAACCGGGGCGGTAGGAGATGGACAGGTTGAAGCGTGAAAAGAACAGGGACCAGCGTGCTTGTCTTGAGTTAAGGCGTTTGGTGTTCTGGAGGTAGGCTAGGTTTTTGTGGTTTGTCCAGATTAAGACAGGTTGTTCGGTTCCCTCAAGCCAGTGATGCCACTCTTCGAGGGTGAGTTTGATGGCCAGTAATTCCCTGTCCCCCACGTCATAGTTTCGCTCGGCCCGGGGTCAGACGTCGGGAAAAGTAGGCACAGGGGGTGAGTTTATGGTCATCGGAGTGCTGGGAAAGGACCGCTCTGACCCCGGTGTCCGAGGCGTCGATCTCCAGCGTAAACTGTTTTAAGGGATCTGGGTGAACCAGGATGGGCCCCCGTGAGAACCTCTGTTTTAATTCTTTAAAGGCTGAGTCGGCATCTGGGTTCCAAGAGAAAGCGGACCTGGGGGACGTTAGTGCGTGTAGGGGAGCAGCGATCAGACTGTAATTAGAATAGAATAGAATTCAACTTTATTGTCATTGCACTGTCACGAGTACAAGCAACGAAATGTGGTTTGCATCTATCCAGAAGTGCTATACAGGATATAAATATTTATTAACAGGTGTATGTACAAGCAAAAAGTAATAGTAAGGGACTATCAGAATCAGAATCAGACATACTTTGATAATCCCAGAGGGAAATTGCTGAAATGTTGTGTATAAATATAAATAAAAATATGGGAGCTATATGCACAGATTATACAGAATACCGGATGTTAGGAAAAGAATTATATATGTATTAGCGGGTTTATAATACAAGATAAATAATGGCAGATGAGATTTACAGATTATATACAGATTGTATACAAATTGCGTATGTGTGTGAGGGGAACAGTCCATGGTATGTGTGTGTGTGTGTGAGGACAGTCCATATGTTATTATTGTGTGGGGGGATGGGGGGTTAGAGTCCTTATAGTTGTGTCAGGAGAGGTTCAGGAGCGTGACAGCTGTGGGAAAGAAGCTGTTCCGGTGCCTGGTGGTTCTGGTCCGTAGGCTTCTGTAACGCCTCCCAGAGGGCAGGAGGGAGAAGAGTGTGTGTGCAGGGTGAGTGAAGTCCTTTTTTCCCGGCCCTTTTCAGACACCGCTTCCTATAGATGTCCTTGATAGTAGGGAGCAGTGCCCCCGTGATATGCTAGGCAGTTTTCACCACCCTCTACAGCGCCTTCCAGTCGGCAACAGAGCAGTTCCCGTACCAAACTGTAATACAGTTGGTGAGGATGCTCTCAATGGCGTAGCGGTAGAAGTTCATGAGTATCTCTGAAGACAGGTGGTTCTTCCTCAGGGTCCTCATGAAGAAGAGGCGCTGGTGCGCCTTCTTGATGAGTTTGGAGCAGCTGGTCGTCCAGGTCAGGTCCTTGGAGATGTGGACTCCCAGGAACTTAAAGCTGTCCACACGCTCCACCGCTGTCCCCTTGATGTGGATGGGTGGGTGTAGGTCAGCATTCCTCCTGAAGTCCACGATGAGCTCCTTGGTCTTCTCGGTGTTCAGCTGCAGGTTGTTTGTTGCACCACCCAGCCAGACGGTCCACCTCCTCCCTGTAGGCGGCCTCATCATTGTCTCTGATGAGGCCGATCACCGTGGTGTCGTCTGCAAACTTGATGATGGCATTAGAGCCATGGACAGGTCTGCAGTCGTGGGTGAGGAGAGAGTAAAGGAAGGGACTCATCACACAACCTTGTGGCACTCCGGTGTTTATAATGATGGTGGATGAGAAGTGGTTGTCCAGCCGAACATTTTGGGGTCGACCGGTCAGGAAATCGAGCAACCAGTTGCACGAGTGAACTGATGCCGAGGTCTGTGAGTTTGGTAATGAGTTGTGATGGGATCACAGTATTTAATGCTGAACTAAAGTCTAAGAACAGCATTCTGACGTAAGTGTTCTTGCTCTCCAGGTGAGAAAGGACAGAGTACAGTGCTACGGAGACTGCATCCTCTGTGCTCCTATTCTGCCTGTATGCAAATTGGTGGGGGTCCAGTGTGGGGGGGAGACAGGATCTGAGGTGTGCTAGGACCAGCCGCTCCAAGCACTTGGTGATGATGGGGGTCAGGGCTACCGGGCGGTAGTCATTGAGTTTGGTTGGCTTGGAATTCTTGGGGATTGGGACGATGGAGGTAGCAGGTCGGTACCACAGCGCGGGCCAGGGACAGGTTGAAGATGTCCGTCAGCACTCCTGCCAGCTCCCCAGAGCACGCTCTGAGGACACGTCCAGGTATGACATCAGGACCCGCAGCCTTGTTGGATTTAGTCCTGCTCAGAGCCACTCTTACGTCAGTGGAGAGGAGAGTCAGTGGCTGTTGTTCTGGGGTAGTGGCTGCCTTGGTTGCAGTTGTGGTGTTCCCTCTCTCAAAACGAGCATAGAAGTTGTTAAGCTCGTTGAGGAAGGAGACATCAGAGGAGGCGGGGGAGGTATTGGGGTTCTTGTAGTCCGTGAGAATCTGAAGGCCTTGCCACATATGTCGGGGGTCAGAGTTGGAAAAGTGATCCTCCACCTTCCTTTTGTAGTGGTGTTTGGCCTTCTTGATTCCCCTCTTCAGCTCAGCCCTGGCTGCACTGTAGGTCTGGAACATCTCTGTTCATCCAGGGTTTCTAGTTGGGGTACATGGTGATGCGTTTGTGGGTGGTGACAGTCAATGGTGGTGGAGATGTGGTCCAGTACAGATGAGGCGTATTGATCCAAATCTGTGGGGTGGAAAGAATTCCAATCTGTATTCCTAAACCGGTCCTGGAGCACAGCGCCTGAGCCCTCTGGCCACACCTTTACTGTCCTCACAGTAGGTTTCACATGTTGGATGAGTGGTGAGCACTGAGGTGTGAGGAACAGGGAGAGTTGGTCTGATTGTCCGATGTCGGGGAGGGATGTCGTCTTGTAAGCTCCACCAGATTGGAGTAGACATGGTCCAGGGTCTTGTCTCCTCTGGTGTGGCAGGAGACATGTTGGTGGAATCTGGGGAGGACTGTCTTCAAGTTGGAGTGGTTGAAGTCACCCGCAACAATAAAAGCAGCCTCGGGGTGTTTGGTTTGATGTTTGCTAATGGCCGAGTTCTTTCATGGCTAGCTTGGCATTAGCATCCAGGGGGGTGTACACAGCGTTGAGGATAATCGAAGTGAATTCCCTTGGGAGGTAATAAGGTCTGCATTTGATCATTAAAAACATTCTGTGAGCAGTGACTCTCGGTTGTAGCAGAGTCTGTGCACCAAGCTTTGTTAATATAAATGCACAAACCTCTGCCTCTGGTCTTGCCGGAGTCATTTACTGTCCTGTCGGCTCGGTGTGTGTGCCGTCCAGTTAGCTGGATAGCATTGTCCGGGCACCTGTTGTTTAGCCATGTTTCAGTGAAAATCATTTGAGTCCATAATCCGTCTGTCATTCGTGATGGATAATCGTAACTCGTCCATTATTGGCCAGAGAACGGACATTGGCGAGGAAAATGCTGGGTAAAGGGAGCCGGTCTGGTGTTAGCTTTCGCCTAGCTCGCACTCCTCCACGCTTACCCCGCCTTTGTTTACGTTCTCGTCGCCGCCTGCGTGCACTTCCGCCCGGCCGGGAGAAGTGGGCAGCCTCCGGTGTTCTGGAGATCTCTGGGATGAGTCGGAGATCGGCGATAAAAGTGTCAACATTGTAGCTCCAAAGGTTCAGAAGGTCACGTCTGCTATAGCACAGCAACGCTGTACAGTTCTGGGGAAAAAGTCCGGTGAGAAATAGATAGAAAACCACAAAATAGTGGAGACGCTGAGCCTCGCGTTGTTCACGCACCGCCATCATGCCTAAAAAAAATAAAAAATAAAAAATAATTCCGGATGAAATGGCGGTAGAAATTAGCAAAGCCGAGGAAACGCTGGAGCTGTTTTCTGGTCTCAGGCACAGGCCGCCTTAATCTTTTCCGGATCAGATCGGACCCACTCACCCTCCAGGATTAGACCGAGGAAGGTCACAGATGGTTTATGAAACTCGCATTTTTCCACCTTAACAAACAGCCTGTTCTCCAGGAGGCATTGAAGGACTAAGCGTACGTGGCATTGGTGTTCGACTAGGTTCTTGGAATAGATTAAGATGTCGTCTAGATAGACGAAAACAAACACATTGAGGAAGTCCCGAAGGACATTATTAACAAGGGCTTGGAAAGCTGAAGGCGCGTTGCAGAGTCCGAACGACATGACCAGGTACTCAACGTGTCCGAGGGGAGTTTTGAAGGCCGTGTTCCACTCATCCCCCTGGCGGATCCGAACTAAATGATAAGCATTGCGCAGATCTAGTTTTGTGAAAACCGTGGCGTCCTGGACCGGTTTGAGCGCAGAAGAGAGGAGATGAAGCGGGTATTTATTTTTTACTGTGATTTGGTTTAGTCCCCTATAATCTATACACGGACGCAAAGACCCTACGAACAAGAAACCGGCCCCTAATAGGGATGAAGACGGACGGATCAGGCCGGAGGCTAGAGACTCATTTATATATTTTTCGAGGGCTTGTCGCTCAGCCCGAGAGATCTTATAAAGCCAGCTAGCGGGCAGAGGAGTGCCAGGCAGCAGGTCGATTGCGCAATCATACGGGCGGTGAGGTGGTAAGGCTCTGCTCTTACTGAAAACCTGATGAAGATCACGATAAGGCTTGGGAACCAAACTTAAATCCACAGGATCCTCACTTTTAACAGGAGGTCCCAGCGAGGGACAGACGGGAATGGCGGATTGCAAACACAGAGAATGACAATTTACGGACCAAGACTCCAGCCTGTTTTCAGCCCAATATATGTGGGGGTTGTGCAGTTGCAACCATGCAAAGCCCAGAATGATGGGTGCGTGCTTTACGGGGAAAACATAAAAGGAAGCTCGTTCTCGGTGATTGCCTGGAGGGGTGTGGGCAGCGGCACGGTTTCAATTTTGGCCTGCCGAACCAAGGAGAGATCGATCAAATTAAAATCACAGCCAGAGTCTACAAGCGTGGAAAGGTTTAGACTACCGCCTGGGGTCAAGATAGTTGCGGGAAGGCAGAAGCGCGGGGACATGGAGATCGGGTCTCAACTTGGTCCACCGGCTTCCCCACTATGGCCGATGAACCCGATCTTTTGGCCGTGCAGGGCAAGAGCCAACAAAATAGTCCGGGGAGGCGCAGTAAAGGCATAGGTTCGCCTCCCGGTGTTGCTGCTGCTCCTCTGGGGTGAGACGTGCCATGCCCACCTGCATGGGCTCCGGAGAGGAGGGAGCGATCGGAACGGACCGGCTAGGGGCGGAATCGAAAGGCGGAGTCAATGGGCGCGGAGAAAATCTCTCAACCCGGGACCGTCTCCGGCTTCTGATCCGGTTATCCAGGCGAATAGCAACAGCAATAAACTCGTTCAAGGTCTCGGGTTCCTCGAGGTGAGCCAGCTCGTCCTTGAGGGACTCGTCTAAGGCCTGGAAGAAGGCCGCTTTAAGTGCGCGGGGTTCCCAGCTGGCGGCAGCGGTCAGTGTGCGGAACTCAATTGCGAAATCGGCAACTGGACGGTTACGCTCTCTTAGTGCCCATAAGCGGCGAGATAGTTGGACCGGGTCGGACTCGTCCGAAAACACAGTTTTGAACTCCTAAATAAACTCATCGAAGGAGCAACCGAACGCCCGGCAATCGGGAAAGCGGGCTTCGACCCATCTTAAGGCTCTTCCCGTTAACAAACCCAAAATAAAAGAGATCTTAGCGCTGTCATGCAAATACGTGTGGGGAGAGCGATTGAACGTAAGGGAACACCGAAAAAGAAATCCACCACAGTCCTCACTGTTCCCAGAAAACTTCTCTGGGCTGGGAGGAACGGTTTCGCGGGGGTAAAAACTGGGTTCGGGGTCCGCTGGACTGGAGGTGTTATCGGTAGGCGCCGGAGGCGCGGGGGGAGGACCCTGTAGGACGGCGTCTGTCAGTTGACTTAACTGGGCGCTTACCCCCTGCAGCTGATCCTGCAGAGCCCAAACAGTCAGCCCAGGACTGGCTGATTGCCTACATGCCACGCTGCATTGAAGCAGTCATTTCTGCAAATGTATTGAGTGCATACATGTACATAATTATTTGAAGGTTGACTTTTTTTTGTATTAAGAACACTTTTCTTTTATTGGTCGGATGAAATATGCTAATTTTGTGAGATAGGAATTTTGGGTTTTCATGAGCTGTATGCCAAAGTCATCCATATTAAGACAATAAAAGACCTGAAATATTTCAGTTAGTGTGCAATGAATCTAAAATATATGAATGTTCAAGTTTTATCATTACATTATGGAAAATAATGAACTTTATCACAATATGCTAATATTTTGAGATGGACCTGTATATTCCAGCCTCTCCCAGTATGTTGCTGCCACATTCTTGAAAGCCACCGTGTCAGTAAACCATCAAGCATTCCTTGCATGTCTGTTATCGACCTGTCTCATTCCTTTGATTTCTCCTGTCTTGCCCCTGTCAGATTCTCCTGTTGGCTTCTGTATTTGGACCTCAACTACCTGAACAGTCTCTCAACCTACCCTGCCTAACTCGGCCCCTGTCTGGATACCTCTGCCTGGAGTGTGCCCGGTGTGTGCCTCTTGTGAACGACTCAAAGCCTGGATCCCGGATTTGCTCGTTTCCTAAGCTCTACTGGAAACCTGTCTATCATGGTACATACACTAGTATGTACCACATGTGTTGAAACACCAACAGGTTCAGCGCACGTGATCTTACATACAACTTATAATCAACCATGCTGTAACTGCTTCCATTGTTGTAGCCACAGCAATCATATCCATTTATGACCCAAGTCCTGACTTAAGATTCCCCTTCTGTCTCTGCCCTGCAAACTATCTAGGTGAAGGGGATAGGTCAGTGAGTGATTTGGATCACCCAGACTGAGCCGTTTGATCGAATCAGAGTAAGTGCAACATCCAGGCATTTGAGAAGGTCAGTGGCTTTTAGTCAGTGCTCTAACATTCACACTGAGTTGTTCTCGGCCACCAACCCTGTTCTCTTTCCCACAGTGGTTCCTGTGTGCTCATGTCAGTTCCTGTTCCAGCAACACTAGTTCATTCAATAAACCTTTTGGAAAGTTTATTTCTGTGTCGGCTCAATTATTGGGTCTCCAGATTCAGTGGGATTGTTACAATCATCTATCTCCTGTATCGAGCTCTGTCTCACTTGGAATAGCCTGGAAGCAGATTTTTCTTTGATTCCTCTGTGCTTTTGATATCGCTCAGTGTTTGAGGACACAGGGTTGTGCCTTTAACAGGCTGGCCTGTAGTAGGCCCCACAAATAGGCCCAACAGGGAAGTGTGATGGCATCATTCCTGTTGACCCTCTACACTGCAGACTACTAATCTACTAACCTGGCTGCCATCTCAAGAAGTTCTCAAATAACTATCATAGTCAGCCTAATCACAGTTGAGGACAACTCAGTGACAGGACTTTGTGGATTGGTGCCAGAGGAACCATCTCCTGATCAACATAGGGGAAAATATGGAGTGCTTGATGGATTTCCTTAGGCGCAGGCCCACCGCAGACCCACCACACCACACATTCAGGGAACTGAAATTGTGATATGGACTCTTAGAAATATTTCGCAGTTCACCTGAACAATAAACTGGACAGAAGTCGCAACACTAATGCATGTGATCTTACATACAACCATATTGTAACTGCTTCCATTGTTGTAGCCACAGAGAACATCATATCAGAAAAAAACACATGGCATTGTCATGGTTTTAAGGTGTTTGGCCCACATGCAGACACTGACGGAACACAAACAGTTTTAAGATGTTTATTTTAGGCTCAAAAGGAAAAGCACACTATATGTGCAACAGGTGAGGTCAGAACGTCAGAGCAGGGTGACTGCGGGAAGAAAGAGGATACATTAAACACTAATCGAACCAGGGGGAAATATTCCAGAAGCTGCCCTGCTTACCGCTTGGTTGGGAGGACCTATCCGGGGGGATGAGTGGAAAAGGTGTTCAGTAACCGTAACTCTCTGATGGAAGGAGATGGCTGAATGACGGGAGGGCTGGCAGATGTAACACAGTTGGGGAGCCCGAACAGTACCACTGCGGCGGCAGGCAGGAGGAGCAGCTGGAGGAACCAGAGTAGTCCAGACGAACCAGGTGAATCCAGGGAGGGGAATCTCTCGCCCGGCTTGGTATCACCAAGGGAGTAAGAGGGGAGATGCCAGAGCAAAATCTGAGCAGGCAGGGATTCAGGAAGCTGGTCTTCAAAGCACGGAACCAACACAGGTGAGTAAATCCAAACACGACAAACAGGAGAGGACAGGAGACAAAATTTGATTCAAAAACAGGGTTTCCAAAAACTCACAGGTACGAAGCACAGGAGACAGGTCTATGGCCTAGGCATACCACAACGGGGAAACACTTCCAGCTGTCTGTGCACTCCTTTTAAGCCAGAGAAGAGGGTTCCAAAATGAGCCGCAGGTGTGGGCCACACCCACCCGTCAACTGCAGCCACCTGTGGAGCAGAGTTAGGGAGCACAGAAAAACAGAACCCTGACAAGTATCAGAAGCTATCCTGAACATTTTTTTTATGTTTACACAAATGATAATTTGCAACTGTAAAACTTGTGAACAGAATGGTATTTAGTAGTAAATAGTGCTTTCTAAGTTTAGTGCAAGTGATATTAGCTAGTGTTGCTTCACTGCAATAGGTTCAAATGTACTTTTTGAGAAGTTGTCTGTCATAATTTTCCCTGCATTCTCTGATACCTGCTGTATAAAAAAAACTGTAGATGTCATGTGAGTACAGATTGGACCGAAAGACAAGGGTCCAATCTATACAACTAACAACTGATACAGTTGTTAGATTTTAGTTCTTGGTTTCCTGGTGATGCCCCAATAAATTTTATATTTTATTATTCATACCATTAATTATTTGTTTTAAAAAAATGTTCAATGCTTGCTAGAAACTAGACTTGTTTCTGCGATGCACTGCATTAGAGTTGCTTCATAGGAGACATTGGGCAACACATAGAGTTTCCCCATGTCGTAGATCCTCTATTTATCTCTGTTTGGCACTTGTGTTTAAAGATGCACTTAAGGTTTTTTGTCATATTTGCAAATTTTTCATGCTGTTATTGTACTTGCCACTTTGTTGTGCTTCATCTTTTAAAGAGGCTAAAAGACGTTTGCAGAATGTTGGAAGATCAATGTCTGAAATGAGGTTATCGATCAAGGCAAAGGCAGAAAAAAGCCCCAGGGCTTTCTGTTCTCATTTGCAACCTTTTCCTTTTTTTATCAGTGATTTTCCACAAAGAACAAGAAAGAACAAAGGTAAGAATTTTTCAGGGGTGGCGTCATACAACTTATATATATATATATATATATATATATATATATATATATATATATATATATATATATATATATATATATATATATATATATATATATATATATATATATATATAAACAGTGGTGGTTACTGGTCTCCAAAACAGGAGAGGCTCAGTGGTGTTAATTGAATCCAAACATAACATATTGCATTAACAAATGTTGAAACACATAAAACACATTACTTATAAACAAAATCAGCCCTTCTCTCCTTTTCCAGGAAGTGGTCTATGACCTTGTCATTCCGACTGACCGACTCTCAATGGTCAGTAGAGTAAGTTTGCTTAAACGCTCTTGGCCCATTTTGTTGGGTGTGTATGACTTGACTCAACAGAAGCTGCTTTCTACACCAGCTGATGTACCTCCTATTGTGGAAACCAAACACAACAGCTTGTACAGCTGTGACATTGCACCATCTAATTCCATGTCTTTAAAAAATATCAAAGTCACACAGTTTTCCAATGTCACAATTTGAATATAGAACTTGAAGTTTAGATTTTAGTCTCCCAGAAATAAGTAAATGACCATATCTTTTCAGGACACTTTGGAATGCCTGATCTGGAATCACTTGTTTCATTTCATCAAACTTCCCTGGACTGACCAGTTCCAGAAACTACAGACTTTCTTAGTTTTAAAAACCTATTGAAATCTGTTCTGTCAGATTGTCAGCAATAGCCATGTACAGCTTTCTGTAGTGATCCTTAGGGTCATTCCTTTGTGACTGGTGGCACTTTCTCATGGGGACATCTTGAGGGTATGTTGTGAGATTTGCTGCTTTTAAAAAACTTGAAAAGCCTCTTCTGACCTTTTCACCTTGACAAAGGCCAGGAGAGATTCAATTGTAGTTTTGCAAAACCCCACACCCATAGCCCTCTGCTGGGCAATGTCAAAAACAACATTACTTTCACTGAAGATTTGGTTGTATGTGTGCAAAAGGGAAACAAACTCAAAGTCCATCTTCATTATGTTTCCATTGGCACAATCTATTGCCTTATCATCAATGTTATTTTCAGAAACAAGCTTTTCAAAAACCTGTAGCAGGGTATCATAAGTATTTGCCACAGTGCTCACAATGCAAGATGTAAAATTCCATCTAGTAGGAGCATTTCTGGGCAGTTTTGAACACCCTGCAGACACAGGAAATGACATTCTCTTTGTAGACTTAAAAAAAAGGCAAACCCAGGGAAAGTTACAAAAAATACTCTTGACTGAGGCAAGCATTTAGCAACCTGAGACAACACTAGGTTCAGCTTGTGTGCATGACAATGCACAAATGTAGCACTTGGGGCTATTTCTTTAACCTTGGCCTGCAGGACATTGAGTGAAGAAGCTATGATCGCAACCCCATCATAGGTTTGACCCACTAGTTTCTCTCTGAAATGATAGCTTGTTGTGGCCTAAAACTTCAAGACTGAGCATCTCGTCCTGCTGACGCATCAAAAAATCCTATGAAACGTTCCTATATTTTGCCTACACTATCCACATAACGAACAATGACAGACAGATGTGCATGTCATGATAAATCTGTAGTTTCACCCACCTGCCATCAAAAATTGGGCCACTTTGAATTTCACTTTTGATCTCATCAGAAACAGTGGCAGCAATAGCAGGAATCAGATCATTTTGGATGGAATGTGACATACAAGAAAACACAACTGATGATTGGAATTATGAGGCCAAGACAAGAGTCATATTTTGCTAATATTTCTGTAAATTATCTGTAATTCCCTTTATTGACTGACTCACTGCCCTCATCATGTCCCCTGAATGCCAGCTCTTGGCAGCCAAGTAAAGAAGTAACATCAATAAGTCGATTCAAGGTTAGATCATTAGCAAAAAACATGAAAACCATGCCTAAACCAGCCTAATGCTTTTCCCTTAATCCCTACAGTATGTTCAAGTCTTTCTAGGAGAATATTGTGATCAACTGTATCGAATGCAGCATTGACATCTCATAAGACAAGTACTAATAATATCATTCATTACTTTGTAAATGTTCACATACTTCATTAGCAAAAACTTTATAATGAATGTTAGGTAAGAAAAGAAGATTAGATATAGGTCTGTAATTTATTAAGTCAGCTTGATCAAGAGAGGGTTTCTTAAGTAAAGGTTTAATAACAGCTATTTTAAAAGCCTGTGGTACATATCCATTTACTAAGGATAAATTAATGACATCTAAAATGGGGGCATTCATCAAAGGGAATACTTACTTAAATAACTTGGTTGGGATTGGGTCTAACATACTAGTTGAAGATTTTGCTCAAGCTAAAATTTTAAATAATTTCAGAAAGCTCTACTGCGTCTAAACAGTTCAAACACCAGGTTTAAAACAACAACATAAGCAGCTCTAACTCTGCGAAGGGTCTTTTTATAAAACAGAAGTGTCATGGTTTTTGCCAGTGATTTAACCTACATGCAGGACACACTCAGGATATCAACACAGTTTTTAAAGGTTTATTGAAACAAGTGATGCAAGTTGTCAGGAATCCGGAAATAGGAGCAGAGGCTTGGGGTGGAGGTGGAGATCCACCAGGGAGGAATGAGTGGAGTTTGACTCTGTTCCAGGAGGCAGGTGAGTTTTCAAATGGATCTGGATCTTGAGAAGGGAAGCAGGGTGAGTAGGGCGTGATCACAGAAAGACTGAGGCAAAAAAGCCCTGAGGCTGCCAGCTGGGACTTGAGAACCTGGGAGTCTTCTGGAGGATTTGCATGCAGGTTTGAGCACTGGGAACTGAGCCAAAACAGGATCAGGGGCGTGCAGGCTAGGATCTTTGGAACAAAGCACAAGGCTATCAGAGTCAAAACTTAGGTACAAGAAACTGGAGTTTCAGAGGCTAGAGTTACCGTTGTGAGGAGATCACTCTGGCGAAGAAGTTCAATTCAATTCAATTCAATTTTATTTATATAGCGCCAATTCATGAAACATGTCATCTCGAGGCACTTTACAAAGTCATATTCAATCAGGTTATACAGATTGGTCAAAAATTTCCTATATAAGGGAACCAGTTGATTGCTTCAAAGTCCCGACAAGCAGCATTCACTCCTGGAGAAGCGTAGAGCTACAGGAAAAGTCGTCTGCATTGTCCATGGCTTTGCAGCAATCCCTCATACCGAGCAAGCATGGAGCGACAGCGGAAAGAAAAACTCACCATTAACGGGAAGGAAAACCTCCAGCAGAACCGGGCTCAGTATGAGCGGTCATCTGCCTCGACCGACTGGGGGTTACAGAAGACAGAGCAGAGACACAACAAGAGAGACAAACAAGAACAGAAGCACACATTGATCCAGTAATCTGTTGGTAATAGTGGGTGATCTGTCTTCCCTGGATGATGTCACAGTTAACAGAACGTCAGACCAGGTGTACCTACTATCAAGAAAAAAGAGAGAGAGCAAAAAGTTAAAAGCTGAAATGACAACAGTCATTTCAATGCAATGCAATGCAAAACTGGAGAACAGTAGACTGGAGAACAGTAGAAATCAGTAGAGCGAGAAAAATAGGCCCTGATGTCCTCCAGTAGTCTAAGCCTATAGCAGCATAACTATAGAGGTAGCTCAGGGTAACATGAGCCATTCTAACTATAAGCTTTGTCAAAAAGGAAAGTTTTAAGATTAGTCTTAAAAGTAGACAGGGTGTCTGCCTCACGGACCAAAACTGGGAGTTGGTTCCACAGGAGAGGAGCCTGATAGCTAAAGGATCTGCCTCTCATTCTACTTTTAGAGACTCTAGGAACCACCAGCAGACCTGCAGTCTGAGAGCGAAGTGCTCTGTTAGGAACATACGGGGTAATCAGACCTCTGATATATGATGGAGCTTGATTATTAAGGGCTTTATACGTTAGAAGAAGAATTTTAAATTCTATTCTTGATTTAACAGGAAGCCAGTGAAGGGAAGCTAAAATAGGAGAAATATGATCCCTCTTGTTGATTTTCATCACAACTCTTGCTGCAGCATTTTGGATCAGCTGAAGACTTTGAACTGCATTTTGTGGACTTCCTGATAGTAAAGAATTACAATAGTCCAGCCTTGAAGTAACAAATGCATGGACTAGTTTTTCAGCATCACCCCTGGACAGAATGTTTCTAATTTTGGCGATATTCCTGAGGTGAAAAAAGGAAACTCTGGAAACCTGTTTAATATGGGATTTAAATGACATGTCTTGGTCGAAAATAACACCAAGATTTTTTACTTTATCACCAGAGGCCAAGTTAATGCCATCCAGATTAAGTGATTGATTAAGAAGTTTATTTTTTGAGGACTCTGGTCCAAAGATTACAACTTCTGTCTTGTCAGAATTGAAGTGCAGGAAATTTAAAGTCATCCAGCTTTTGATGTCATCAAGACATGACTGCAGTCGAAGTAATTGATTGGATTCATCAGGATTTATGGATAAATATAGCTGAGTGTCATCAGCATAACAGTGGAAATTAATCCCATGCTGTCTGATAATTTCGGCAATCGGAAACATATATATAGTAAAGAGAATTGGCCCAAGGACTGAACCCTGTGGTACTCCACAGGTGACCCTAGAGTTTGAGGGAGATTTATTATTAACATGAACAAACTGGAATCTGTCCGACAGATAAAATTTAAACCAGCCTAATGCTTTCCCCTTAATCCCTACAGTATGTTCAAGTCTTTGTAGGAGAATATTGTGATCAACTGTATCAAATGCAGCACTGAGATCTAACAGGACAAGTACAGACACAAGTCCATTATCTGAGGCCATGAGAATATCATTAGTGACCTTCACCAGAGCTGTTTCAGTGCTATGATGAGCTCGGAAGCCTGACTGAAACTCCTCAAGTAGGTCATTACTTTGTAAATGTTCACAAAGTTGATTAGCAACTATTTTCTCAAGAATTTTAGATAAGAAAAGAAGATTAGATATAGGTCTGTAATTTACTAACTCATCTTGATCAAGAGATGGTTTCTTAAGTAAAGGTTTAATAACAGCTACTTTAAAAGCCTGTGGTACATATCCATTTACTAAGGATAGATTAATCATGTCTAAAATAGGACCACTGATCAAAGGGAATACCTCCTTAAACAACTTGGTTGGGATTGGGTTTAACATACAGGTAGAAGGTTTAGATGAAGCTAATATTTTAGATAGCTCAGAAAGCTCTACTGCTTCTAAACAGTTCAGACACTGCGCAGGTTCTAAAGATTCCTGGCATCTTTTGAACATTTTTAGTGCTGGCAGCCGGCTCCTCTTATCCTTCTGATGGAGAACACCTGTGCACCATGCTTACTGGACACCATCTGTCAGTTTCTTGGTAAAGGATCTTAAAGGAATATCTCAGGAGGAGAGCTAGACCTTCTATCCAGGGCAGTCGAAGGGAGACAGACCAGTGGCTGAGGAAACGAGCGGGCATATTCCACCCAGGGAAGAAAGGACGCTTTGGTACTGGAAGTGGTTGCAGGAGTCCAGTTGGTGGTTGGTGGGACAACTTGTTGCGAGCACAAATAGGGCAGGCCAAAACATATTCTTGGTGTCCTTGTGGAGAGAAGGCCACTGGAAATGTCTGGAGATGAGATTTATGGTCCTACTTGTGCCTGGATGAGCTGAGAATTTAGCGGAATGAAACCAATGGATGAGACGGGATCAGACTGAGGCCGGAATGTATGTTCTGTTGGGCAGAGCAGTACCAGGGTCAGGTTCTTGTTGCAGCGCTTCATTGACTAGATCCTCAATCTCCCAAGTTAGCGCTCTAATGGTGCAACTGGGTGGTAGAATAGGTGCCAGTTTCTGGTATGAGTCATCTGGTGAGTACTGCCGTCAGAGGGCATCTGGTTTGCTGTTCCTGGAACCAGGATGATATGAGATGGACAGATTGAAACAAGAGAAGAATAGGGACCACCGAGATTGTCGAGAGTCC
Source organism: Fundulus diaphanus (assembly GCA_037039145.1). Taxonomy (NCBI): domain Eukaryota; kingdom Metazoa; phylum Chordata; class Actinopteri; order Cyprinodontiformes; family Fundulidae; genus Fundulus; species Fundulus diaphanus. Next base: position 4,681,881 of record CM073140.1, read on the forward strand.
AGATGTTTAACTGATTGGATATATGATAGAACACTTCGCTCTCAGACTGCAGGTCTACTGGTGGTTCCTAGACTCTCTAAAAGTAGAATGGGAGGCAGATCTTTTAGTCATCAGGCTCCTCTCCTGTGGAACCAACTCCCAGTTTTGGTCCGTGAGGCAGACACCCTGTCTACTTTTAAGACTAGGCTTAAAGCTTTCCTTTTTGACAAAGCTTACAGTTAAAGTGGCTTAGGTTACCCTGAGCTATCTCTATAGTTATGCTGCTATAGGCTTAGGCTGCTGGAGGATATCCGGGTCTATTTTTCTCACTCTGCCGAGTGCTCCTACTGCTCTCCAATTTGCATTGTTTTGTTGTTATTTAAATTTTTCACTTTTTGTTCTCTGTCTTTTTTCTATTCATAATAGGTACACCTAGTCTGGTGTTCTGTTAGCGGTGACATCCAGGGGAGAAGGACCATCTGCTATTACCATATAACATAGAAAGGATTCCTGGATCAATATGTGCTTCTGTGCTTTTGTGTCTTTGCTCTGTCTTGTCTAACTCCCAGTATGTCGAGTCAGATGACCATTTACACTGAGCCTGGTTCTGCTGGAGGTTCTCATCCTTGTTAAAGGGGAATTTTTCTCTCCACTGTCACTTTGTCCATGCTCAGTATGAGGGATTATAATATGCTGGGTTTCCTTAGATAGGAAACTTTTTGACCAATCTGTATGATTTGATTGAATTTGACATTGTAAAGTGCCTTGAGATGACGTGTTGTCAGTTGGCGCAGTATAAATTAAATTGAATTGAATTGGATTGAATATGTCTGCATCTAAGTGTGCACAGAAGTGAAGGACAAATTTGTCTTGAGCTGCAGAGGAGGGGCGCTACCACCAGGGTAACATTGAACGTGGATGATAGCTGTAGTAATGCAGCCTTACACAACATCCAGGGCTCCCCTTCAAGGCAAGCTCACTGGACACAGTCCCCACACCCGCAAAGCTCCCCAGATATCCCTGAGCAAGATGCAGACCACTCCCACCCAAAACACACACTGGGAACGTGGAAGAGAAGAGTTGTAGCCCAGGTCACATGTGCAAGCCAAACTTGGGCCATGCAGGAAACCTGCTTGTGAGCATTTCTGTGAGCATTTTTTTTTATGCAAATACTGCTTTTTGGTGGTTGGCCAAGGGGACGAGAAACGAGGAGGCTTTTCCTGAAAAGTCCAGAAAAACTGAAGAGCAATGACATTAATATTAAGGACCACCATGAATGGAGTGGGTTAAACCAAAATATTATTTTACCATTTACAAACCATGGACCCTGCCTGAAGGAAAAAAAGAAAAGAAAAAGGACACTTTAACTTATTATACACAGACACGCTATGTCAGATCTGGGGATTTACCGAGGCTTTCTCGCATTTCGCAGACACTGAAAGTGAAGTTTTGTCTCTAAAGTGTGTTTGGTTCTAAAATGTGTTCACATCCACTGATTCATCCAATGTGTGCTGAAGGAGTCAGACCTGCTGTTTGCCTTTCCTCACTGCCCACAGTCTTCTAGCCAGGGGAACTGACCGCTGCTCTCGCTTAAGCTGGAGTAGCTGCCCGCTCCTCTGACCAAAGATCACCCAGCATGAATATTCAATATCCAACCTAAAAAGGCTTTTTAGGCTGATTAAAAAACAACCCGTGCCGATTAAAGCCGAATGGGGCAAGCAAAATTGGGTAGGGCCGGTGGAAAAGGGGCTCAAATGCATGAGGTGCAAACCAACATGGGATGCGGAAGGGAGGGGAAGAAACAAAAAATGCCCAACACTTACCATAACCCCCCCCCCCGCACCACCACCACCACCACCACCATGTTAGTGTGCACATGCATGTTTATGTCTTTGTTACTGTTTAATTGTAAAGGAGCGTATGAATTACTAAGGTGCATGGAAATAGTGGGATGTGTAACCTTGGCATGAGTGCCCTACTGCTTTCATACTTAGGAGTCTTGCCCACCGCCAATCCCTATGTGACTTCCATGAAGTGCTGGGAGGAAAGGCGTTAGTCAATAACGATGTCAAGAGATAACAGCATTATTTTTCAGTAACGGAGTAGCTAATCTAACTAATTACTTTTTTCATTTGTTAATGGCCTTAAGTTGCTTACAATATAATGTGGTGCATTGCTACAACTCTATAAGACTTTTCTTTTGTTTAGTTTGTTTTATTGTTTCTTTTATTGTTGATACTACTACTACTACTACTACTAATAATAATAATAATAATAATAATAATAATAATAATAATAATAATAATAATAATAATAATAATAATAATAATATAAATATTGATAAGACTGACAGGGATAAGAGGGAAGGTCGGATCGCATATATGAAACCACCTCCGTCACATACCTTTCACCCAGCCCTGCTCCCCAAAGCACTGTTGTTTTATATTTGACAGTGGTGGGCTTGAAGCAACTGCTCTTGCTGCATCTAAACAAGATGGAATATACAGTAACTTGAGAAGCAGACCCAGCAATCTCATTCAGTGTAGTCATAACTGGACACCCCAACAGGAGGATATCATGCTCAGATTCTTGCAATATAAATGTCAGGCCAAAGAATGATTCACACAAGTGAATAGTTGACTAATCTCGTGGCACAATTAAATGCCACAGAATAGTAAGTATACCGATTTAAATAGTGCTTTTCTCAAATTTGTAAACAATATGTAGATTGTTTGGCAACTTGGGGTTAAGTTCCTTGATTAGGGGCACATCAACATGAGGCAGGAGGAAGCTGGAATAGAACCTATGTTGCCCTAGAACAAGGGTGACTCATAGAAGCAACCATAGTGAGTTAAATACCACCTTTATCTCTAAATCTTAGTAGGGCACCTGGTGGATGATCCTGCTGGTAAACTTTTAGAAATGTGCATAGACCCAGCTTATTATACACCGCCAGTGTGATAATCTCACAGAGTACAGAGGGAGCCTCTTAAAGTCATCCCAGCAATTCGAATGCCTGCTAGTTTCCAGTCACTTACCATTCAAATGCCATTTCATAGGGGTGTCCTTGACTTGCATGGGACCACCTCTTTTCTTCTTTTGTGTCTGTAAAGATCTTTTTTTTCCAGTATTATTGACATTGATTTGCAAGATTTCTAGACAGATAATTTTATTGTCCACATCGGTGGAAATTTATCTTTGATTCACCTTTCACAATTACAACCACATTACATCACATTAGGTCACATTGATCTTCATTCTTTACTGACATTTCTCTGTGCTCTTAGCTTTTGGAAAATATCAGTTCCAAAAACATGTCACAACTTGATTGAACATGCTAATGTACTTGTGAGCTGAAGCTCAGAGTCTTTCAAAGTAATGGCTTTGTGGCCCCAGTATAGTTATGCTAATGCTATTCTTTATTTAATAATGTATAACATAGCCCTTACTATCAAGTTTAACTGCAAGTTTGTTTAAAGAAATATTTAAGCATTTATTTAGGACATCTTCCACAGAAACCATATATTACAAAAATTACAATACCTGATGAACCGTTGGTAGAACATAACTTTCATTCTACATCAATAAGTGCATACCGTGATTATTAATTTTCTGCTTTTTACTCTTTTGCTCTGTCCAATCATTTCTCTAACATTGTTGCACTCTGGTGTCAGTCTTTTTTTCCAGAATGTTTGTATAGTTTAAACATGGTCTTGCTTTGTGCCAGGCTTCGACTCTTTTGGAATTGAGACTGAAAAGGAGAATTGGCATTGTAAACTTCCAAAATTGTAAAGTCAAACACTGAAAAGTAAAACATTGAAAAATAAAACAGTTAAAAATCAAATATTGTAAAATCCAGCACAAGCAGCAAACATTTTGTTATTTTCATGGTTAACGATTACAGGACGTGCCATCTGGTTTTACAAGCATGTTTCACAGCTTGTAATTGGTTGCACTTTGAATTCAGGTCAACTCCCAATGGAAATGCTTGACATAAAAGCAAGTAATTTTTTTTAATTTCCTTTTGTGAAACAAAAAAGGAGGAAAAAAATCGATTTATCATACCTGGTATAATAAATCTTCACTCTTGATACATCCCTACAATAGCAGAGACTGTAATGTTCTGTTCTGGTTATGTTAGTTGTTTTATTCCCCTGTCTTAGGTTTTCTGGCTACTTTGAGTTTTGTCCTGTCCTGTCAGCTTCTTAGTTTAGGTTTGGTTTTTGATTTATTTCTTGTTTTGAGCCTCAGCACTGATGTCTGGTCTAATTACTTACTCCGCACACCTGCCTTACTCCACCCCTGCTGCAATCATCTCTGACCGGTTTCACCTGCTTCATCCTCCATATAAACTGTTGAGACCAGACATCAGTGCCAGGTCGTCTTGTTGAGTTATGGGTGAGTCTCCTCCAGCAAGATTCTGTTTATGATTTGCTTTTGGATTTTTGACCCCCTTTGTCTCCAGTAACCTGAGCCATCCTGATCTGTCTGTTCCTGCCCTGCCTGCACAACTGGACCGTTTGTTTTTCTGCCATTTTTGTTACAACAGGGTTTTTTTGGATTTTGTCTCTGTTTTTGATTTCTGTTATTAAATTCCTTCTTTTTAAAGAAACCTCTGCTGGTCTGGCTGAATTCTGGGTCCGCTGCCTCTGTTCATTACAGAGACACTGCTACAGAAGACAATAGTACCTTTAATTTATAATTAAGAAGAAACACACACTAAACAAACTCAAATTTACAATTTTGTGAGTAGAGAGGAATCCAACCTGAGTTTCATGAATCTTCATAAGCTTTCTGCTTAGCTGTGTTACATTCCAGGCCAACTTCAACTATAGAACAATATAATTATCCCTGGATGATCATTAGAATTCAGACTTACCCAAATTGTCTGAGCAATGGATACCAAAAAAGTCTAAGTTTGTTTTTTGCAATTTGCAGTTTTATATAAGCCAATGCTTCAAAGCTGTGTAAAAGTCTTGTGTCACACCCCTGACCTAAGTGGCGTTGGCCCCCTACAAAATACTTGTGAAATGCTTGTGCATTCCCTTTAGTCCTGGTTTGTGCTGCAAAAGTATTCATTTGTACGACTATAATTTTTAATTATATAATTTGAAGATATCCAAATTGCAGTAAAAAAGTGTAGACACAGTAAACATAAACAAAATATGCAATAAGAATCACATTTTTTCAACCATAAAACGTCCTTAATAAATTCTGAATCTGGATTTTTTCCCTCCCCATTCTATTTTGGGTTTATTTGTGATAATTTTTTGTGAAAGTCTAAATTCTATATTTTTAATGGTGACTGAAGGTGGACAGATCAGTGTGTATAAATGTTCTAAAACTTTTGACTTCCATGTTGTTTCATTCTAATTGGTTACAGGGAAACAGGTGTCCCCTTCAAACATGTTTCTTACTTCTAGGTAGTGATGGCGAGATGAAGCCTCATGAGGCATTGAACCACTCAGCCAACTGGTTCGAGAAAAGGTTCATTTTTTGATGGTTCATGTGCACACAGCACCACCTACTGGCAAGTTGTATAATCACAGCCAGCTGTATCTTAACACGTGTGATGCATTAATTTTTGTCTATTATGGCTCTTGGGAATGACTTCACAGAAGGTGTAGGACGAAATCATTTGTCTACATAAATTTTGTAAACACATGTGTACAATAAAATATTGTTTGAATGTATTCTCTGTGTGTAATTATTCCCAAAATAGGAGTGTCATGTGATATGGCATGTTGTGTAATAATGTTTTTCTGTGACTCTACAAAAATGGCATAGCCTTAATCAGGCAGAGGACAGTGAAAGTGCTTATGGAACTAGGGAGGGGTAATGAATAGGCTGATGCTTGTGTAACTTGGATGATTTCATGCATTTTTATTAAAAAACAACAATTTCTCCACAGTTTTTGGTTTCAAACGATTTCTCTTTTTTGATACTACTTCTCCAGCCTTTGAAAAGACATGCTCACATGGCACAGATAATGCCGGGGTGCATAAATAAATAAGTGCAAGTATGTACAGATTGGGGTACAGTGACCGATGATTAGCCCAGTACTCCAGGGGGTTCTCCAGCCTGCTTATGTTCGCCTCTGAGAGGTAGCGCTGGACCTCTACGGTGGCATCTGCTGAGACATTTGGAGTCCTCTTTGCCTCCATGACACTAGTGTCCAATCTTTGCCAAAGTCTGCTACCTAAATGGAAACCACAGGTCAGGTTAGTAAGTGTTTTAATAGGAATAAGTAATCTCAAAATGTAATACAAAAGATTACCTCCACTGAATTCTTGAGAGGTGGAAGCCTGGGGAATCTCGTGAGTGTTCTCTTCTAGGTTCCGTCGGATTACGGTGGCACACTCTGAAGTCAAGCGCTTCACTGCTTCAGCAGCTTTTGTGTTGCTGAAAAATGCTATAACTTTAAATCGTGGATCCAGGAGTGTAGCCAGCGACAAGATGCTCATTGACTGGAGCATGTGCAGCTTCTCCCTGAGATGTCTGATGAGCTGCTCTCCTATTTGCACTGCTTCTGCAGGTGCCGACTTGGTGTCCTCCTCCTGAAGGGCATTCTCTATCATCTTCAGGAGGGGGATAACTTTTGATGCCGACACGTGTTGTTCTGCCGAGAGCTCCATGGTGGCATCATAGAAAGGAGAGAGTAACGAAAGGCACGCTACAACAATATCAAACTCACTGGCAGTTAAATAGGGAATGTCAGTGTGCAATCCAGCCAATGCCGCTCCTACTGGCTCCCTCAACTCCACCAGACGGTGCAGCATCAAGTAGGTGCTGTTCCATCTTGTTTCCACCTCCTGCATCAGCTTGGTTGCTTGCATGCCCAGCTGAAGCTGCACTTGTGTAAGCTTCTCCTTTAAAGATACAGAAGAGTAGGCCATTAAGTCACTGCAGTAGGAGTACAGACAAACTATTAACATTATATATTGGAATAAAATAAAAGAGGATACCTTAGCAGTGGTGCTGCTTCTAAAGTAGCCAACCAGCTTCCTTGCTTTGGCCCGGAGGCCAGAGAGCGCAGGTTGGTGGTCAAGCGCCCTCTTCACAATAAGATTGAGGGTGTGAGCAACACAAATGTGGTGGCGAAGCTTCAGGTCTCTCACGCATGCCACCATATTAGGAGCACCATCGGTGACCATGCATGTCACCTTGCCTGAGATTCCCCATTCCTCCATCAGGGAGGCTTTCACACAAGCAATATTTTCAGCAGTGTGAGACTGGGGGAATGCCTGCACTCCCAACAACACCGAGCTCAGCTTTTCATTCTCCTCCACAAAGTGGCATGTCACTGCCAGGTAGGCATCCATGTTGATGGATGTCCACATATCTGATGTAAGGCTAACAGCAGCCACCTTCTCTACTTTAGCCTTAGAGTGCTCCTTAGCAGACTCATATTTGGCCTCCACCATGGCCTTCAGAGCCTAAAGGAAGAGATTATTTATATATATATATATATATATATATATATATATATATATATATATATATATATTTATATTTATATTTATATATATATATATATATTTATATTTATATTTATATATATATTTTTATATATTTTTGTGACACATACAATAATGTAGTCATTCGTTTCATGTATGGACCCACACATACCTGCCTTGTAGGGAGAACATAATTCGGATCCAGCTTAGACACAAATGTCTTGAATCCAACGTCATCCACAATAGTGAAAGGCTGGGTATCCTTCACTATCATGGAGACTAGAGCTTCATCCAGCTCTGCTTTTCTGGTGGCTGGTTAAAAAATAAATACAGTGTCTGTTACCTATCTTTATTTGCACAACAAGCAAACATCAGCATGCAAAAATTGTGAAAGTGTGTTTTTAATATAGTAATGAAATACCTTGGCTGGGTGAAGCTCCAGTTTCATCCCTATTCTCATGCAAGGCACGGTAGTGCCTTAGCATGGATGAGGTGTTATTATTGTACCCCAACTCCTTGGAGCACAATAAACACCTCACCTTTACACAAAATAAGAAACAGTGAAAAATACAGTTCCTTATAAGCAAACCTAATGCATCTGCAAATGTTCAGTTCACCTTACCTTGTTAGGGCTTATCAAATCAAAATGTTCCCACATAGGGGACATCCTCCTCTTTCTCGCCTGCTCCATCCTACTCCTATCCTGTCCTCGCACTCCTAAATCTCCTATGTATCTCTTTCCTAAACTCTCCAAACACCAAACTAACTTTCTCAAACTAAATAACCACTATCCAAACTCTACTATCCAAACTATCCAAACTCTATCCACTCTCTCAACTGACCGCAACTCTCCTACAACAACCCACATTTTGAATGGAGCTTGTGGACTTTTTAAAGCCGTCAAACCCCGCGCAACAATCTGAGCCACTTCCCGAAGCAGTCACGTGGTACAGCCGGCCAGCGAGGCTTCGGACGTCATCGTTTTCGGCTCCTCCCCCAAATGAAGCAAGCCTCGATACGCGCATTGCGGAAACGCCCCCTCCATTACTCGACACACGCCTCGAAGCCTCGGCACATAACGTAACATCACTACTTCTAGGCATTGTAGTTCATACTTCTTTTTTTTAAAGATTCTGGTTTCAAAATCGTCCTCTAGGCCCTCCTACTTTGATTGACACCTCTTTTGACAAACTGCATTGATCTGTTATTCACATTGGCTGTCACGCCTTCTGTTTTCACACGTTGTGCCGGCCAATCAGTGCAGACATTCAAAAACACATACAGCTTGTAGCCAATAAAATTACCGTCACATGGATGAATTGCTTCTGAGGCAGGAGGTTTACAGAAAATTATAGATGATTTCTTTCTGTTCTTTTCTTTTTCACAAATGAAAAGCTGAAAAAAACTGAAAAAGTATTCAGCCCCTCTGAGGCAATAGTTTGTGGAACCACCCTTTGCTGCAAATACAGCTGCAGATATTTTAGGGTATGTCTCTACCAGTTTTGTACATCTTTTGACTGAAATCTTTGCCCATTCTTCTTTGCAAAACAGCTCACGTTCAGTCAGATTAGATGGAGAGCATTTGTGAACAGCAGTTTTCAGATGTTGCCACAGATTCTTGATTGAGTTTAGGTCTGGACTTTGACTGGGCCATTCTAACACATGCATATGTTTTGTTTTAAACCATCTCACTGTTGCCCTGGGTTTATGTTTAGGGTCATTGTCCAGCTAGAAAGTGAACCTCCGCACCAGTCACAAGTCTTTTGTAGTCTCCAACAGGTTTTCTTCCTAGATTGCCCTGTATTTGGCTTCATCCATCTTCCCATTAACTCTCACCATCTTGTCTGTCCCTGTTGAAGAGAAACACCCCTAGAGCATTATGCTGCCACCACCATATTTGATAGTGGGGACGGTGTGTTCAAAGTGATGTGCAGTTAGTTCTCCGCCACACATAAATCTTTGCATTTTGGCCAAAAAGTTCAATTTTGGTCTCGTCTGACCAAAGCGCCTTCTTCCACATGTTTGCTGTGTCCCCAACATGGCTTCTGGCAAACGGGATTTCTTATAGTTTTCTTTTAACAATGGTTTTCTTCTTGGCACTCCATAAATACCACATTTGTGCAGTGCATGAGACGTGGTCTTTATTCCCCCACCCGAGTTGTGGACCTCCGCAGTTTGTCTAAACCTACAGGCCGAACAAAGAAAGCACTCATCAGAGATGCGGCCAAGAGGCCCATGGTGACTCTGGACAGACAGCCTTGTCTTGGTAGGTTTATGGTTGTGCCATACTCTTTCGATTTCCAGATGATGGATTGAACAGCGCTCCGTGAGACGTTCAAAGCTTTGGAAATCTTTTTATTGCCTGAGCCTGCTTTAAACTTCTCCACAACTTTATCCCTGACCTGTCTGTCACAGAGCAGCTGTATTTGTACTGAGATTAGATTACACACAGGTGGACTCTATTCAGTCATTAGCAATCATCTGAAGGCAATTGGTTGCAGTCAGAGAAAAGGGGCTGAATACTTTTGCACATCTCACTTTTCAGTTTTGTATTTGTAAAAAAAATTTTAAATCACACAATTTTCTTTGTACTTCATAATTGTGTACCAATTTTTGTTGTTCTTCACATAAGATTCCAATACAATATATTTTTATTTGTGGTTGTAATGTGACAAAATGTGTAAATTAATACTTGCATGCCACAGCAGCCGCATGCATAAAGCGAATGAATTTTCTGCACTCTGGAGGCATTCTTGTGTGTAACAGCCATTTTTTGGTATTAGACGTACATTTTCACCCGGAAACATGGTAAAAGACCCGATAAACAATCGAAGAAGCGGTGGAGGAGTGGTGGTGGAGCTCTTCACCAGGAGTGACAGTGATTTTTTTAATTACTTATCAGAAAGCAGTAGCATTATCTTCTCAGTTGACTCAGTTGAAGACACATTTCTGCATGGAGCAGATGTTGCCCTTGATGAGTATTGTTTTATTACTGTATTACACAGCTAATCATCATTTGTATGTGGTTTCTTTTTTTCACATCAGATCATGTGCTGGAGATAATGTGCACACAAGTGTGTGTGTGTGTGCGTGTGCGTGTGTGTGTGCAGACATAAAATAAATGGCTGGTAAAACTAACATTAAAAGATGTGTGGGCAAGTAAATAGCCTTATTTAAACAGTGCAGATGTCTTAATTTTTGTTTTTTGCGCGCCGTCGCCTCCAGGTGTTACATTCATTTTGAAGGATTCTAAAAATTAGTTTCAAATATTGATGAAGTTATATTGTTTTTTGTATGAAAGTGTTTTCCACGTGTATATATTCAGTAACAAGTATGGGGGTATTATTATAGCAATATTATTTGCTAATGTGTGTGGAGAGTGTGTCTGTATCTTAATTTGTGTGTGTGCAGTCGGATTTGAAAATGTTTAAATTAATCTGTAAATGTGTGAGGAGATTTGGGTGTCTGTACGAGAATCTGCAAATGTGTAAAACAACTTGTGTGGCCGTTTCTCAATTCACGAGAACGCGAGAACGGACTCGCGTTCTCGTCAAGTCTGTTCTCGGTAAGAACACAGGAAGATCGGACTTGACGAGAACGCGAGCATGCAGCACGCATTGTGCATTGGAACAGAAGTATACTCGTGACGTCATCACATCCACAGCGCTTGAGCATTTCTTTAACGTTCAAAACTATTTATACACTACACCATCATATCTTATTGAAAACGTTTTTTTTTATTAATTTCTAAAACGTATAAAAAATATCTAAAATAATTACAGAACTGTGGGTTTAAAACCAGCAATAGCGGGAATTTCTTTGTTGGGAGTTGTAATTGTTGTAGTTGTAGAGGCGATTGAATCTTCTTTAAAAATCAGCACTTTATAGAACCAAAATGAGCGATACGAGCAATATAGCTGTTGCTTCGGTCGTTGGTCAGCTTTACCAGCAGGCTGAAGAGGAGGTGATGCAGTTGAGAAGGCAAATCCGAGCAAGGAGAAGATAGATGCGGCAGAGGAGGCTCAGAAGGCAGGCTTTGCTCACCCATCTATTGCCAACTGGTAGGCATTTTAAGATTGACAGCCTATTTCCTACTTTTATCTTCAAAAAAACATTGAGGATGGTATTAAAAACGTGATCAGGTTGAAATTGTGACTATTTTTCAATAAATAATTAAAATGAAGACCCAATTTTATCGTTAATAACAGTAGGGTTAAGCTACTTTATTGCACCTACTGACCTTCACAGCATTGATTAAGAAAGGAAAAAACATATTTTTATGTCTGTCCACCTTTACAATGATTAATCTATAAATTATGTGCAGTTAGTTCAGCCCATTTTTTCAGTGAAATGGTAAAAATACCAGAGAAGGGAAGCCATTTGCTACATTTACTTTACATTTTACCTGTTCTTTCTTGAGAACTATAATAATCTGCATGTTAAGCAGGTATAGTTTTATGCTGTGAAAAGGTGACAACTGAAAAAAAACAATTATGTGAACATTTGGCATTTTTTCTTTACAGGAAGAAACAGAAACCAAATATGTGAGGATAAACACCTCTGTGCCGATCCTCCAAATATTTTTTAATGAAGGGGACCTGAAACCAGCCTTCAGGCTAAACAGGTCCACCATCGTCCTCCTCCTTCAGCTGCTGTCCATCCAGAAGGTCCATGGATGGCCAGAGGAGATAGAGGTGCTGGTGACCCTCTACTGGCTGGCCTGCGGTGCATCCTATAGGGAAACAGCTTGCCAGTAAGATCTCTTACCTTCTTGTCCTTAAATAGAGCCAACGATGAAACACAATTGATACATAGATTATATTAATTGGATAGAAGATTAAGACATATCAGCATATTACCTAAATTACAAGTTAATTTTATATTTGGTACAGGTCTAGTGGAGGCACGCTACAACAGGCACCACACCAAGGCTGATAAACATCATTGAGCGTGCCTTTGGTGGTCTGAAGACACGGTGGCGTTTCATCTTCTTAAGGGCGCTGTAGGTCTGCCCGACGTTTGCCCCAAAAGTAATCACCGCCTGCTGCATCCTCCACAATATTTGTATAGAGGCAGGGGACCAGCTGGACGTGGAGGACGAGACGGTGGACCCAGAAGAGGATGACCATCAGGCGGCTGAAGACAGGGAGCTGCTCCAGCTGGCTGCATGTTTAAGTGAACATGACTACACCTGACCTAATGTAGATCAGTTCTAGTCAGGTTCACATGCTGCTTCATTTTTTTTTTTTCACCACCTGGAAAAATACATTAAATAATCATTAAATTAATTTCCATTTCAACTATTTTTAATTGTAAGTTTATAGGCGTTGTCTATTTGGATGAGATCTTAATAGGAGTTATTTCTTTGTTTTAAACCATGTTAGTAACTGTTAATAATTTGTTGAATATATTACACCTTCATTCTGTTCCAAAGATTAAACATTTGTATAAAATAAATGTCTGTTTTTTTCATATACTATTATTACTATTGTTTTCTTTCCCTCTTTCTCCTCTCAATTATTCGTGTCCTGACTCAGAAGAAACTCACTTAGATAGGAAAAACATTTATAGAATTTATTTATTTATTTTATATGCTGCTGTCGTCCTAGGGAGAGATTTTCAATTTATTCCAGCAAGTATTGAGTTAATAAAGCAACACACGTCAGTCAGATAAACACAAAACAAATAAATCATAACCAGCGGTATTATGCACACTACTTTTTTTAATTACGCACTAACTCTGTAAACAGGCCACATAGGGAAGCTTAAAAGTATAATGTTCTCACCTCAAACGATCCGAAAACGTACTTTTGAAGAACAACAGCAGCAGAAAAGAGAATTTTTTTTCTTACCGCTGTGAGCTCTGTTCGCGCTGTCTGGAATCAAGCTGCGGCCGCGGTGCATTCTGGGCAAGCGGTCAGTCTGAAGAACGCACAAGTCTGCTCTGATGCATGCTCGATAAAGAGGGCGGGGCGAGAACAACATCCGGGGAATTCGGCGCGTTCTCGATTTGGCGTTCTCTGGATTGGAACAGTGCTCGGGCTGAGGCTGATGACGTGTCACGAGCACACGAGCACACGAGAACGCTCAAGAACGCATATTGAGAAACGGCCGTGTGTGTACAACTCTCCACACACATTAGCAATTAATATTACTACAATAATACCCCCATACATGACAGCTTTTTTTTGTGGTCATGACCTCAGACTGTTACTGTTTTTGGTTCCTGTTTCTCCCTTGTGAACTGTTGATGTTGGATCAACTGCATAACTCCTGCCTGAGTCGCCGCTCCACTCTCTGCCTCCAGCATGTACAGCCTGTACAGCCTGTCCAGCCTGTCATCTGGCTGTTCAGGCCATCTTCACCTATTCAGCCGTTATTTGCCTGTTCCACCATCATCATTTGTTCAACCTGTCATTTCCAAATCTTTTGTACAATAAACCTTTTAAGTGCAACAGCATGTATGGCTGAATTATCGGGTTCTCTGTCTGTTGCATTAAAGCAAGTAAGCAGAGGGATGGTGAAGTAGGGACTCAGCTCAAAATATTAGAGTTTTTTAGTTACTGACTTCAAGAATAGGTAAACAGATGTGCTAATCCAAGTGGCATGGAAATAATTGCAGATCACTTTCCCATTTATGTACTGGAACTGCTATAGTTGTGTTTGAGCATTCCTTAATTTATACAGTCTGGATATGAGCTTTTCCCATTTATTAGTTATTTATATAAATTTATGTAATAATTTAGGTGGTTCCAATGAGTTATTAACTAAATTTGTTTTAGATTTAATGATGTATTTAAATTGCTAATGACGGAGAAACTCTTTTCTCCCAACTACATACCAATGGATCAATTCAATAAAAGATATAAAATGAATATTCTAAAACAGTTGTTGGAGATGAGAAATTCCCTTTTCTTTCCATCCTGAAAAGTAGATTGGATTGTTCAGTACTTGACAATCAGGGTCATGCCAGATTAGAAGGCTTGATTTTTAATGAGTCACTTAATCTGGAAGGCAATAAATTGGCCTCAGGTAATAATGTAAAATATATTGGTATTATTTTTAACCAGGAAATGACATTTAAATCCCATGTTAAACAGGTTTCTAGGGTTTCCATTTTTTTCACCACTATAATATTGCCAAAATAAGAAATATTCTGTCCAGGAGTGATGTTGAAAAACTAGTCCATGCTTTTGTTACGTCAAGGCGGGACTATTCCAGCTCTTTACTATAAGGATGTCCAAAAAATGCAGTTCGAAGCCTTTAGCTGATCCACAACGCTTCAGCAAGAGTTTTGATAAAAATTAAAACAAGATATAATATTTCTCCCATTTTAGCTTTCCTTCATTGGCTTCCTGTTAAATCAAGAATAGAATTTAAAATTCTCCTTCTCACATATAAAGCCCTTAATAATCAAGCTCCATCAAAAATTAGAGATCTAATTACCCCATATGTTCCAAACAGAGCACTTTGCTCCCAGTCTGCAGGTGTACTGGTGGTTCCTAGTCACTTAAAGTAGAATGGGAGGCAGATCTTTTAGTTATCAGGCTCCTCTCCTGCGGAACCAACTTCCAGTTTTGGTCCGTGAGGCAGAAATCCTGTCTACATTTAAGACTAGGCTAAAGTTTTCATTTTTTACAAAGCTTATAGTTAGAGTGACTCCTGAGCTATCTCTGTAGTTATGCTGCTATAGTCTCAGGCTGCTGGAGGACATTAAGGTCTATTAATCTCACTCTGTGGAGTTCTCCTACTTTTCTCCAATTTTGCATTGTTTGCTGCTATTTCAAATTGTAACTTTTAACTATGTTCTCTCTGTTTTATTTCTCTTGATAGCTTCTATGTTCTTGCTTCTATGTTCTTGTTGTGTCTCTGCTCTGTCTTCTCTAACCCCCAGTCGGTTGTGGCAGATGGCCATTCACCCTGAGTCTGGTTCCGATTCTGTTGAAGGTTTCTTCACCTGTAAAGGGGAGTTTTCCTCTCCACTGTTGCTACTTGCATGCTCAGTATGAGGGATTACTGCAAAGTCAACAACGATGCAGAGGACTGTCCACAGTCGTTCTATGCTCTCTGAGGAGAAGTGAATTCTGCTTGTCAAGACTCAATGCAATCTGCTGGGTTTCCTAATCTGTCTGGATGATTTGATTTATTTGACTTTGTAAAGTTAAATGACATATGTTGTAAATTGGCATTATATAAATAAAACAGAATTGAATATTTATTGTTAAAAATAATTGAGAGCCTTTTTTTCTCCCATTTTACAATTATACACCACTTTATTTATATTAAAATCTCTGTAAAAACATAAACATTTGTGGTTGTAAAAAGACAAAGTGAAAAGATTACAAATACTTCTATAAGGCAGTGTATGTTTAATTATTTCTTTTTCTCATTTGTTGCATGTATTGCCAAGTTTTGAGAGGCTGAATGATAGTTGGAGGAGTTTAAGACCACAGTAATCAGCAGGAACAGATGATAAAAGTGGGTGCCAGACAAAATTAATTTACTGCTGGCTGATATAAAGGTAAGCAAAGCATGTAAGAAGATGGCAATGAAACTTGAGCTCATTAATTTTGCCTTTAATAATATCTGTCCTTTTGTTTAATTAGTGGGGAAAGCATTGGTTCTGCATGTTATTGGATGCCACAATATGCTCCCACTGCTGAGGATTACAGATGTTCAGAGTAGGGAAGACTCTGCCCTCTGAGAGAAACACCTGCATGCAAAAAATACAGTAATAATTTAAATAAAGGACAGGATAGCGAGCATGCGCACGTACACACGTACACACACACACACACACACACACACACACACACACACACACACACACATCCTTGTTTTAAATAAAACGTAAGGGACTTCTATTCATTTTCAACCCTTTCTTTGGCCTAACCCTGACCCTAACCTTAAACCTAACCATTACAAGTACCTAACCTAAAACTAATTGACACCTTAATCCTAAACCAAACCCCCTGCTGCCCAGAGAAAAGTAGGGACACTGTACATTAAAGACCTCACTTTACTAGTACAATGCTCAAAATGTTCTCTCACAAGTACACATACACACACACACACACACACACACACACACACACACACACACACACACACACACACACACACACACACACACACACACACAGGAAGATGCTTTTAAAGGCTGTGTCCTGTCTGGATGTTTGGGAGCCTTTTAGTGTTTATTCAAGTCTGGGATGGCTTTATCTATATCTCTGCTCTGTCAAGACAATATGCCATCCATAGTTTGCTGATAAGCCATATCAGCACCAAGAACAACACATCACTGATGGATCCTGGCATGTGTATAGATAAGTAAGTGTGTGTGTGTGTGTGTGTGTGTGTGTGTCTGCATTGTGTGCATGTGTGTTGTTTTATGTCAGAGTGTATGTGCCTGTTTCAGATATTATATCTATATTGCATCAGTAGCATTTTTTAGACTTTCCTCAAGGTATACTTAAGCCAAGAAAATTTACAATGGTGTATAGTATATTTTAGTTGTGTGACTTTGAATGTAGCCGTATATCAGAGGGGGTTGCATGAGTGTGCTGGTGTGTGTGTTGATGCTCAGTGACTTGGACTGTACTGTGGGTTTATCAGTACTTTTTAAATGTTTCCTGCCACTCATATTTCCTGCTCTGATCGCTTCCAACCTTTACAACGCTGCTGTTGATCAAATCTGATGTGCTCGCACACACACATTGACAGGGAGCAGTTAATATGCTCTTTCTGAAATGTTCATGTGTTTTTCTGTTTTCTAATAATAAATAATAATAATAATACATTTAATTTATACTGCACTTTCTATCAAACGATCTCCAAGTGCTACAGGGGAAAAAAATATATAAATAAATAAATAAAAAACATAAATTTTAAAAAATAAAAGCGTTAAAAAGCGTTAAAAATAAAACATCTAAAGGGGACCAAAAGCTTTGCCAATAAGAAATGTTTTAAGGCCTTTTTTAAAACACTCAGTGGACTGAGGTGCCCTCAAGGTGTCAGGGAGGGCATTCCACAGATGCGGGGCAGCAGCACAAAATGCCCTATCTCCCATTGTCCTGAGTCTGGTTCTGGGAATGTGGAGGAGGTTTGAGTGAGTGGAGCGAAGGGACCGGGTTGTGTTCTGTGGGTTGAGAAGTTCTTTGAGGTAGGCAGGGGCATGTCCATGGATGCATTGATGTGTGAGGAGGGAAACCTTGTACTCAATCCTGGTGGAGATGGGAAGCCAGTGTAGTGAATGGAGGATGGGGGTAATGTGCTCATGTTTCCGTACTCTCATCAGGATCCTAGCTGCAGAGTTTTGAATGTACTGAAGCCTCTGCAGACTTTTTATAGGGATCCCAATGAGAAGTGCGTTGCAATAGTCCAGTCTGGAGGAGACAAAGGCATGAACCAGCTTTTCTGCGTCTGGGAGGGAAAGAATGGGACGGAGTTTGGAAATATTTCGGAGGTGATAGAAAGAGGTCTTGCATAGGTGATTTATATGGGCTTCAAAAGTGAGTTGGGAGTCCATTTTTACACCAAGATTTCTAACTGTTGATGAAAGCGGGATGTTACTGCCAGAAAAGGTGATGCTGGTTATGGATAATGATTTGGTTTGATGAGGAGTTCCAACCAGTATGGCTTCGGTTTTTGAGCTATTTAGTTGAAGAAAGGTTTGCTCCATCCATACCTTTATCTCCTCCAGACAGGTGGTGAGTTTTGATAGGGATGACTGCGAGGGTGAGGTGTCAGCTGTGACATTAACATAGAGTTGTATGTCATCAGCATAGCAGTGGAATGAAATATTGTGGCAGCTGATGATTTGGCCAAGGGGAGTGAGGTAAAGGATGAAGAGGACGGGGCCAAGGACTGACCCCTGGGGGACACCACATGTAACTGTTTGTGGATGTGATTTGGAGTGGCCTAGGGAGATGTATTCTGTCCGGTTTGTGAGATATGATCTGAACCAACTGAGAGCAGTGTCATGTAGTCCAGTAGTGAGGTGGAGCCGGTTTAAGAGAATGCCATGGTCAACAGTATCAAATGCAGCAGAAAGGTCAAGAAGGATGAGGAGGGATGAAGAGCCAGCATCGGATGACATGAGGAGGTCGTTTGTGACTCTGACTAGGGCTGTCTCTGTGCTGTGGGCAGAGCGGACCCTGACTGGAATTTTTCAAAGAGGTTATTATGTTTGAGGTGGTCCTGAAGGTAAGTGGCAACTGCTTTCTCAAGTACCTTTGATATGAAAGGGAGATTTGAGATGGGCCTATAGTTGGATAGGACTTCCGGATCAAGAGTGGGTTTTTTAAGCAATGGTGTGATAATGTCATTTTTTAAGACAGAGGGAACATGACCAGATTGAAAGGAACTATTTATAACAGCAGTGATCAGGGGACTAAGGGCAGTGATATGGGATTTTACCAGGGATGTTGGGAGAAGGTCCAGGGGACAGGTGGAGGATTTCATCTTCCTGATGATGTTCTGCACCTCTTCTGATGAAACCTCAGGAAAGTAGTTTAGGGGATTGGAGATGGTATGAGTTGGGGGAACAGTTTGGGTGGGAGGACCGGAGAGAGCAGAGCGAATAAGGGCAGTTTTTGATGTGAAGAAATCCATAAATATATTGCACTGTTCTTCTGTAGTGGCAGTAAGTGGGTGGGATTGTGGTTTGAGAAGGTGGTTTATAGTGGAAAAAAGCTGCTTGGAATTTCCTGGGTTATTTCTGATGGCATCAGAGTAAAACTGCGATCTTGCATCTTTGAGGGACTGTGCATATTTTTGCTTGGGCTCCCGGTAAATCTGTTTGTGTGTTCTAACCCATTCGTAATCACAAAATGGTCATGATGAAATAATTTCTAAGCAAGTTGCAGTCAAATGAGAAGAAAAACTCCTAGATCCTAGAAACTTTCTTGCTGACTTGCCTTGTTGCGTTTCTTGGTCTTCATGGTGCCATGTGTTCTTCTGATGCCAGAAACAGAAAAGCTGCATTTATAGAAAGATAAAATTTCACACAAAATTTAAAAATTTGGACTTAGTTTACTGGTTAGCTGATGTATGTTTTTTTATTTAAACCCAAGGAAAGATTTGCTTAGGCTGGCTGAGCTGCTTTGACATAGTTTAACAGTACAGGAAGACCATTGTAAGGAGTACATGCTGATTGTTGTTTATTTTTTTATGTTGAATGGGCCAAGTTCACTGAGTTCCCCAATGGATACTACAAGTCACCAAAGAGCCTTATTACCAATGGTCAGAGTAAGAGAATCTTGCTCGTTCTACTATGTCTACTATGGAGCCCCTAAAGGGACATTGAAGGGAAATAAAAAAAAAAAATACTTTCTCATGCACACCAGGAAGTACATTTTTTAATTTCCTTTCAATGTCCCTTTTCAGGCTATGTAATCTTCTGTTTTTCTGTTTGGGACAGTTTTGAGATTGTTTAGAGAGTTGAATTGAGAGGAGAAGGAGAAAGGATGGAGCCAGCTAGGAATAGGAGGATGTCACCAATGTGGAAACATTTCAACTTGATTTCTCCCAATAAGGTAAGGTAAATATAACACATTTAAAATTAATTAGATTTGCTTATCAAAAACGGTATTTTTCACTGTTTCTTAATTTATTCATAGGTGAAGTGTCTATTGTTTTCCAAGGAGTTGGGGTACAATAACAACACCTCCTCCATGCTGAGGCATTACCATGCCTTGCATGAGAATATGTAGACAACTGGAGCTACATCCAGCCATGGTAAGTTTTGCAATGGTAAAGATGCACACTAAATTGAATTTTGCTTATAGTGCCTATAAATAAGCAAAAAGGTAACAGGCATTTTATTTATTCCTTTTTAATCAGCTGCCCAAAAACAAGAGCTGGATGAATTCCTCATCCACATCATGGTGTAGGATACACAACCCTTGAGTATTGTGGATTGTGTTGGATTCTGGGCATTTTGTTCTAAATTGGGTCCTAATTATGTTCTCCCTAAGCGGCAGGTATGTATGGATGCATGCATAAAATGAAAGAGAAGGTTACTTTGTCTCACGTTTCAGCTCTATATAATTTTTTTACTTTAGGCTCTGAAGGCCATGGTGGAGGAGAAGCTTGAGTCTGCTAAGGAGAAGGTTAAAGTGGATAAGCTGCTGCTGTTAGCCTTACGTCTGATATGTGGACATCCATCAACATGGATGCCTACCTGGCTGTAACATCCCACTTTGTGGATGAAAAAGCTAGAATCAGTGCAGTGCTGCTGCACTCTAAGAAATGATTCATGGGGTTAGTAGGTATAGCTCAAAATCAAGTGCTTTTTCAGCATAAAAAATGTGTTTATTACATATACACATAATAATGAGTTGATAACTTAATTTAGTAAGTTGGTCTAAATTAAAATAAAGAAAATAGTCTTAACTCAATAATAAATGGATTTTGAACAGACATTTCAACCTTAACTTAACTTAGAAGTGTGTTCAGTTAGTACAATTTAAAAATCTCTTAAGTGTCCGTTAAAAGCTGAGTACACGGCTGACCTGCCTGGACTTGTTTTGCTGTCAGACCATGCCTTTTGGAGGGAAAGGAGCAGAGCACAGACAAGGATTTTAAGAACTTTAAGACTCGGTGAGTATAATTATTTGAATTGTTTTATTCAGCTAACTTTAGCTAAAAACTCCATCAGCACACAGTACAAGAAATCGTTTTGCACAAAATTTAATGCTTTTTCTCGGTAAGCGTAGGTAAAATATAACATAGAAATGTTAAACTTTTAGCTAATTGGTGCTGTAATTCAGCCATAACTTTAGTCTTTAAGTTTTGTTTTATGGTGAAATCTGAACTTCTAAAGCAGTAGTTTTAACTTTGCAAAGATAAAGCAGTACCCATTTTGGCTCTTTCAAATTTTAAATTGTTGTTGTGTCAGTAAAGTTTTGACCAGCAAAAGACACTTTCAGATAAGATTTAAAAATAACATAGTAAATATATGTTGCATTATCCAACCCACTACAAACTCTTTAAACATTTATATTAATTCTGACCTACTAGGATGGAGACGGGGATAGTAAGGACCAACTGATGAAGATTGTCACAACACGAGGTGGCTCTGATCCAGCCCATGCAAAGATTGTCATAGAGGGAATAGAGGTCCTAACAGATGTGGATATTCCCAGAGCCTGTGCCTTGCTCATGGGGCTGATATACACACTCAACCTCAGCTACCCAAAAGGACTGAAAAATACTTTTGAAGTATTTCAAAAGATCCTCCTTGAGCTGGATGATCTGAAAGCCAGTCCCAAGGTAATGTCACTAAAAAATAAACTATTGTACTAAAAAGAATCTGAGTTAGACCATCCTCAAATTAAAGAGGAAAATGTTGCACTGTTGTTTGCAACGTTTTGTTGAGTAACGTACTATACAGAAGGTGTAATGTTCAAAGTGCAGTGTGTAATTTAGAGTTCAGCTATAGTTCACCAAAAGTATAGTGCACTTATAGTTCAAAATAATGCACTTTCTTTTGTCTGAGTGTCAAAATGTTAGGTATCTCTGAGACAGCTTTACTGGGCTGTTTTATCGCATTTCTTTTATGGAGGCTACAGTTTTGTGTGCTATTAAAATGTCAATATGCAGCCATGTTTGAATAAACCGTTCATAAAACTGGAATTTCAATGTGTAATTTATTCTGATTTAGATAAATAAGTTAATATTATTCAAACAAAATAAGGTAACAATTTGCATAGACATTTCTGAGTAGAATCAAAGGAAAAGAAATTTGTTCCATAACTAAAAGGATTCATTTTACACAAAGAAAATTAAGTTGGCTCAACTTAATTAAGCTTGTAAAGGACAAAGAAAATCATGTCGCCTGTGCTAAAGTAAATGAGTTTGCCTAACCAGATAAACCTTGTGGCACTGACTCAATTATGGCTAAATTGAAATAGCTTACAAAATCTACGCAAATTGTTACATAAATTTTTTTATGTTGAGCCAGCACATTCTTTTTTAGAGTGTGGGAGGGCAGTTTGAGATTTTATTTGAAATGTAAAGTGCATTATAAATATAATTTATTATTATTATTGTTATTATTATTATTATTATTCCCCCAAACACACACTGCTGAAAATACAGCCCGTGTGACATATATGGTCACTGACAGAGCTCCTAATATGGTTGCCTGTGTAAGAGAGCTAAAGCTTCGCCATCATATTTGTATAGCACATGCAATGAATTTGACGGTGACAAAGTCATTTGACCTGCTTCTTAAGAAGCAGTACCACTGCCAGGGTATGCTCTTTCCCATTATTCCAATTTACACTCACCGGCCACTTTATTAGGTACCCCATGCTAGTAACAGGATGGACCCCCTTTTGCCTTCAGAACTGCCTCAATTCTTCGTGGCATAGATTCAACAAGGTGCTGGAAGCATTCCTCAGGGAGTTTGGTCCATATTGACATGATGGCATCACACAGTTGCCGCCGATTTTGTCGGCTGCACATCCATGATGCGAATCTCCCGTTCCACCACATCCCAAAGATGCTCTATTGGATTGAGATCTGGTGACTGTGGAGGCCATTTGAGTACAGCGAACTCATTGTCATGTTCAAGAAACCAGTCTGAGATGATTCCAGCTTTATGACATGGCGCATTATCCTGCTGAAAGTAGCCATCATGGGTTGGGTACATTGTGGTCATAAAGGGATGGACATGGTCAGCAACAATACTCAGGTAGGCTGTGGCATTGCAGCGATGCTCAATTGGTACCAAGGGGCCCAAAGAGTGCCAAGAAAATATTCCCCACACCATGACACCACCACCACCAGCCTGAACCGTTGATACAAGGCAGGATGGATCCATGCTTTCATGTTGTAGACGCCAAATTCTGACCCTACCATCCGACTGTCGCAGCAGAAATCGAGACTCATCAGACCAGGCAACGTTTTTCCAATCTCCTATTGTCCAATTTCAATGAGCTTGTGCAAATTGTAGCCTCAGTTTCCTGTTCTTAGCTGAAAGGAGTGGCACCCGATGTGGTCTTCTGCTGCTGTAGCCCATCTGCCTCAAAGTTCGACGTACTGTGCGTTCAGAGATGCTCTTCTGCCCACCTTGGTTGTAACGGGTGGTTATTTGAGTCACTGTTGCCCTTCTATCAGCTCAAACCAGTCTGGCCATTCTCCTCTGACCTCTGGCATCAACAAGGCATTTCCGCCCACAGAACTGGCGCTCACTGGATGTTTTTTCTTTTTCGGACCATTCTCTGTAAACCCTAGAGATGGTTGTGCGTGAAAATCCCAGTAGATTAGCAGTTTCTGAAATACTCAGACCAGCCCTTCTGGCACCAACAATCATGCCACGTTCAAAGTCACTCAAATCACCTTTCTTCCCCATACTGATGCTCGGTTTGAACTGCAGGAGATTCTCTTGACCATGTCTACATGCCTAAATGCACTGAGTTGCCGCCATGTGATTGGCTGCTTAGAAATTAAGTGTTAACGAGCAGTTGGACAGGTGTACCTAATAAAGTGGCCGGTGAGTGTATAATAAAGCCAATAGTTTTTATGTTCCTACTGCAGTGATTCAAGGGCCTATTCATCTGTGTTTTTTTAAGGAGAAGCTCAAGTACAGCTTCATCTCAGCCTGGAACAACTAAATCTGATGCAAGAGATGGAGACCAGATGGAACAGCAGATATTTAATGTTCCACCATTTGCTAGAATTAAGGGAGTCAGTTGGAGCAGCATTAGCCCACCTACAAGCTGACATTGTTTTATTAACAGAGGAGTTCAGGATTGTTGGAGGGTGCTTTTTTTGCTGTCTCTGTTTTATGATGCCACTGTTGAGCTGTCTGCTGAAGAAAAAGTTTCTGCCTCCAAAGTAGTTCCCCTCATGGAGATAATGGAGATGTTGGAGCAAAGCCTTCAGGAATTGATGACAAATCCAGCATCAGCATTAGAAGTTGGAGAACACCTCATAAGGCAACTACGGGAACTTCAGATTTGGCAGTCCATGAGTATCCTATCCCTAGCTACCCTCTTCGACCCTAGGTTGAGTCAGTTTTTTCAGCCAGACTAAAGCCACCGAAGCAATTAAGAGACTGACCTTAGAGTGTGCCACCATTATGTGTTCTAGACAGAGCTCAGAGGAAATTTCCCAGCCTTCCATGTCTCATGATATCACTGGACATAATCTATTATGTTTTTATTTTGAGATCAATTTCTATCAGAACACTTGCTAAAATGATCTTCTGTTTTCTCTTAGGTAGCAAATTTTGCCATTGTTTGGACACGAGTGTGATGGAGGCAAGAAAAACACAAAGCGTAACTGCTGATGCCACGGTTCAAGTCCAGCATTACCTTTCAGAGTAAGGTGACCAGATTTCTGAAATCAAATCTGGGGACATTTCTTGCTCGTGGATAAAAATCAATACATCTCATCAAGATGAAATTAGGAAACGGGGACAGTAATGGTTTAATTTATTTTTACATATTTATTAATATTTAAACAACAAAAATCAAGTGTAAAAGCAGGAATGTGCCTCTCCACACTTTTAGTATATCATAAGATTAATAAAATGAATACATCAATAGTGTTATTAATAGAAAACTAGAACTGTGTCTCTGGGTTGGGGCAAAGTGGTGGGGGTGGGAGTGGAGGGGTCAAGGGTGGTTAGCAGGGCTTTCCAATTTTGTGGGGCCCAAAGAGCTCTGCCGCCTCCTAAGGGGAGAGTGACATGAGGAAAAGAAAAAACAGAAAATACAAACATTTAGCCTGTGCCTGTGGCTGTCTGTGGAGACAGAGTTCCCCCACCTTTTCAAAAAAGTGCAACAAATACTTATTCTGTTCACGTCTACATACCTATGAGAAATAGGTTTTCTGTGTTAACATCAAAAACAACCCGCAGGTAAAGGATGATACATGTTTCTTACTGTCACCTGACCGCATCAGGGGCCTGTGCATCTCAAAGAAGCAGATTAATTTATCCCACTAATGGGCTATAAGCACAGCTCCACTACTTCCTGAACTTCAGCAGCTCCTTTGTTTCCTGCCTTTCATTACTGGACAGACTGATTAACCCAGGTGTGTCTGTCTGGTTACTGAGGTCAGACACACCTGGATTAATCAGTCTGTCCAGTAATGAAAGACAGGAAACAAAGGAGATGCTGAGGTTCAGGATGAGGTGGAGCTGTGCATAGAGCCTGTTTGGGACAAGAAAATGGGTTGTGGTGATGGGAGGTGAAAAAAAGTGTTAAATATGTTCAAAAAGGCACAGACTTGGAAATCTCATTGACATGAATGCAAGTGATTGAGTGTTTAGTGCAGCATGAGCATGTATAAACTTACATAAAGTGTGTATAACTACATTATGTGTATGTGTATGGTAGTAGCTGATGTGCAAGTATATTGTTTGCTCCGGTCAGTGAGTCAGCTAACACGTGATCATCTCTGGTTTCTTCAAGGCCTTCTGTGTCTGAAGAGCCATCAGCCACGGTATCCAGAGGTCTGGATAAAATAAGAGGAGAAGAGGATATATTATGTGCAGAACAGAAATTTTTAAAACACAAGAAAAAAATACAACTAATCTGCCTCTTCATTGTGTCACAGCTAGGGAAGTGCAGTGGAACTCGTGTTCAGTGCGGAGACTCAGAAAGAGGTTATATCCTCAGACAATTGGGATACTCAACTCAAACCTGAGTATACAGGACTGTCTCAGAAAATTAGAATATCGTGAAAAAGTATACTAGTAGGCTATTCAACTAATCACTTGAATCGTCTAATTAACTCGAAACACCTGCAAGGGTTTCCTGAGCCTTGAAAAACACTCAGCTTGGTTCAGTAAACTAAATCACAAGTATGGGGAAGACTGCTGATCTGACTGCTGTCCAGAAGACCATCATTGACACCCTCCATCAGGAGGGTAAGACACAAAAAGAAATTTCTAAAAGAGCAGGCTGTTTACAGAGTGCAGTTTCAAAGCACATTCACAAAAAGTGTGTTGGAAGGGGGAAATGTGGCAGGAAACGCTGCACAACCAAGATCTGGCACCTGCCCACAGTGCCAAAACCACCAGTAACTGGTGTACTGACCATGGCATTACTGTCCTTGATTGGCCTGCCAATTCCCCTGACCTGAACCCCTTCGAGAATTTGTGGGGTATTGTGAAGAAGAAGCTGAAAGACACCAGATCTAACAATGCAAATGAGCTAAAGGCCGCTATTGAAGCATCCTGGGCATCCATAACACCTCAGCAATGCCACAGGCTGATTGCCTCCATGCCACGCCGCATTGATGCAGTAATCTGTGCAAAAGGATTCCCAACCAAGTACTGAGTGCATTAATGGACATTTTCAAATGTTTGATTTTGTTTTGCTGTTATAATTTTTTTTTTACTTGGTCTGAGGAAATATTCGAATATTTTGAGATAGGATTTTTGAGTTTTCTTCAGCTGTACGCCATAATCAGCGATATTAAAACAATAAAAGGCTTGCGATATTTCAGTTGATTTGTAATGAATCCAGAATGTATGACATTTCATGTTTTTTAATTGCATTACAGAAAATAAAGAACTTTATCACAATATTCTAATTTTCTGAGACAGTCCTGTATAGCCACTCTGTTTTACATAGCATACTTTGCACAGCACATTACTCAATAGGTTAGTTTATCACTCAAATCATGTCAACGCTTTATCACTTTATCAACTTTATTAATACTTTTTTCTCCCTTCTTGTCAACTGTCCTTTCCATTAGTGTTCCTATTTTCCTCCACTCTTATTTAATCTCCTTTCTGTCTTCCTATCTTCTTCCTCTCTCCTCTTGTATCAATCTTACATTATTCTAAAACAGAGACATTATATAATTAAAATCACTTCCAAAAACATTAGAATATACAAGATAAAAACTTCCTATTATTATTATTATTATTATTATTATTATTATTATTATTATTATTATTATTATTATTATTATTATTATTATCTCATCTGATTAAATACTAAAAATGCTAATTACCACAATATTAGGAGCTACAAGCCAATACAACATAATAAATTAAACAGGTGGTTATCTCTTCCTCCATCATTCTCAGATCATGCAGATCTTATCTTATTCAGTTACTGACTCCAATATTATCATGAGGAACTTTCATATATCCAAACTGAGCAGTAAAAAAACACACATAAGCCGAAAGTCTATGCTCATAAATTACAACCATAATTCAGCAAAACAACTTGTAATAACTCTACTTATAATAACTATCTGAAATATAAACTAAAGGTCACCAATCAGTTCTAAAACATCTTTAGACGAACCCTTGTTGATCCCTGGAGATCCACCGTACCAGATTTGTGCCTTACAAAGAGTTTTCAATCATTCTGTTACATTTTATCCGAGTGTCTTTTACTCAGCAGCAATTTGTGGTCTTGTCTTACTTTTTATTGATTATTTTTTAACCTGGACACGGACATTGATCACAGGATCAGCCCGATCCAAATAAAATTAATCGATTAACACACTTACCATGACACAGCAGCTCCCCATCAGTTTCCACCGTTTATGACAACGAACTTCCACTTCTTCTTCTTCTGTTTTAAAAGTGGTGCGCTCTTCTTCTTTGGGTTTTAATGGGTGCTGACCACATCCAAAATGATAATTACCGGCCTTCTAGTGGCGCGCTCTGTTCCTCGTCTTTATATTATCAGCAGCGCAACCAGCTACCGTAACACCTGTTTCTGCGCGCAACAGCTCTACCGTAATAACAGTCTACACGCAACATTTTCCTCCTCGGTAAAATCGGGGACATTTCCGGGGACTGCTTTAGCCGGGGACAGGTGGTCCAAAACGGGGGCAGTCCCCGGAAATCGGGGACGTCTGGTCACCCTATTTCAGAGCCCAGTATCAGCAGAATGGCAAATCCACTCGAGTACTGGGAGAGGCAAAAACTACTTTGCCCAAGTTTACACAAACTTGTGATTGCGTTTTTGTGCACACTAGCTTCTTCTCCCCTGTGAACAGATGTTTCAAAGGCTGGAGAAGTAGTGCGAAAAAAGGAATCGATTAAAACCAAAACCTGTTAAAAAACTTTGCTTTCTCAATAAAAATGAATAAAATCTTCCATTTTGCACATCATTGTCCAAGTTGCACAACCATATCCAGTGCTCTCTTCCAAGTTCCACAACCACTTTCACTGTCTGTCTACTTAAACCCATGCCTTTTCACTAAAGTGACGGAAAAACAATACAAAGCCTGCCATATAAGATTGTACTTTTCTTAGAATAATTACACACAAAACATGTTAAAAAATATTTTATTATATACATGTGATAATCATAAGAGAAATTTATATTTATTACCTATTAATGATAATTTCCAAGGGCACGGAAATGTAAAAATGCACACAAGCATCACAGATTATGTTGCTGACTGTGATTATGCATTCCGCCACTAGATGGTTTCATGTGCAACTGAAGTCTCATGAACTGAAGCCTCTGCTGAAGCAAGTGGTTGAAGTGGTTCAATGCCTCTTGAGGCCTCATCTCACCATCACTAATATTTACCGTTCATAAGCTTAAACCTTCCTCCCGCCAAGAGCTAATGAGATGCATGCAATGAGAGTAACGCTACTTCTGGTTTTTTAACTTTCTGTTGATTTGCGGGATCGCTAGTGGGGAAACAGCACACTCTAGTGTTGGGAAATTGTAATGTCCTCAATTTTCGCTGTACTTCATTAGGGCTGCTCCCTTCATCACATTTTACTTGTCCAAATATGATACTAAAATATCATTGTTTCTAAAGCAGCAGTTTGATCAAAACATTAGAATCAATCCAAGTCTAGATCTGAAAGCATCTGAAATTTCTCGTCTGAAATTTCTCAGTAATCCTATTAAAAGGTAGAGGGTCCTGTAGTTGGAGGTAAAACACCTTCTGTCAAGTTTGTGTAGTTTTGTTCAGGTCCAAAGCACAGACAAGAAATGGAAGCTGCATGTTGCATAACGACTGTTTTATTAGAATGATGAAAGCTCACAAGTTGACATGACAGGAACCAGGAGCACGACAAGGACAAGACCAGAACAGGATAGAATAATGGCTGCAGGATCCCCAGGGAACTACGAGAACTAATCAATCCATGGGGATTATATGGTTTGGGTAGTTATAAGGACAATAATTTATAGTAATCTGACTCTCTGTCTCTCCTCGAGGTCGGTTGGTTTTTCTTCAGCTCTCCAGAGCTCCTTATCTGCTATTACCCTGCCCCCCTCTCTCCTGCTATTTGCTTCGTTTTGTGTCTTTTGTGCCATTTCTTCATAGCAGCCGAAAGCTAAAAAACATGGATCTGGTAAGATGGTCTCTCAATACTATTGATACATTTTTTTCGACAGGTAGGCAACGAAAGGGGGACCCGTCCAGTCCTGATTTGACTCATTTTGTGGGATACACCCTATATTCCTGGATGGAAAACGGTGCGTCTTTCGACTTTGTCATTCCTGGACGTTTGAAATTTTTACATTGGATTAAGGATACTTGGATCTCTACTTATTGGTTTTTGTGGATTTTTGAAGTACCAGCAAATACAGCGGATGTCGGTAGTCATTTGGCCTTGATCAGGCTGCCGGCTGCAAATGACGCACTCACTAAGGCTGTGAACGGACAAACCTGGAAGGGAAGGAGCAGAGCCGAAAGCTGGCTGTGCTGGAACACAGACTGGCTTTGGTGGTTTTAACTCAAGGGGGTGATGGGATAAAATCTGGAAGTGAACCGCGGAAAAAGCCCAACAATTCGGAAAATTGGATTTACCATTTGGAGCCATCAAAAGACTTAAAAGCTGACAGGAAAGGCAGTGCAGCTTGTCCACATAACAAATAACATATTTGGATTATGCCCTCCCCACTATCAAATTCTCCCTGAGCTGTTATGGCGACATCGCACAAATCCCCTGCTCCCCCCTCACCTTCCCCGCTACCATCTGTGTATGTTTCTCTGAACTGTTGGCTGCCGGATAAGACCAAGGACAAATGGCCTCTGGAGAGCCCCATGGAAATATAAACATACAGACACACATAAACTGATGCTCACAAATACAGACGAACTGCACCCGACCAGCATCAAATATTTACCTTTCTGTATATATGTGTCTCGTAATTATTTGTGCTTCTCGTGCAATGAGGTTTTTTGTCGGATGCTTCACATTATATGTGGAAACATAAATTGTGAAGTACCTGTCTTTTTTATCTCCCTCCACTTCCCCAATGTAAATCTTTCTTCAACAGATGTTCAAGAGCAGCGCCTGTGGACTCCGTGTAAGGCGGGGTCTGAGGCAGTTTGGAGGAACGCACCTAACGGCTGCGCTGAAATAGCAGCGGCCGACTGGCTGCGTTCCTTGGCAACGCAAGGCCTCAGTCAATCGTTCCCCCAAAATGTTTGTTAAGTGTATGTGATGGACGGTTGTATTGGAACTGAATTTCCGATTGCAATGCAAATTGTAGTTGACAATAAAATTGATTGATTGATTGATTGATTGATTGATACAATATCCTTTGAAGAAAATGTCATTTCCTGCCTCCTCCCTTCCCTGTGCAGTCCTGATTGGCAGCACCTGTCAGGCTGCAATCACCCCAGAACTGTTTCCACCTACTCACACCTCTTTATAAACTCACCTTTGTCTGTTCTTTCACCGGCTTGTAATGCTCAGCAACTCCAACACCATGTCTGTCTGCTCCTGTCCTCCCGTCTTGGCTCCTGTTTTGGTTCTCATCTGGTCAGTTTAGTTTATGTTGCTGCGCTGCTAGTTTCCGTTCCTGTGTTCCTGGTCTCTGGTCCTCACTCCCATTCCTGCAGCAGCGCAGCACCTCCGTTTCATGGACAATCACTCCGCTCTGTACCTGCCAGCCAGCTCCTGCATCCTTCATCTCCGCCTGGTAACAGACTCTGGTTCATCATGTCATCGTCATCCACTCTTACAATAAACTCTCTAAAGACCAGCTCTGTGTGTGCGTGCTATGTCCGGGTTCATCTAAAGACAAATCATGACAGTTATAATATCAAACTTATATGACTGGCCAGGCATCAGTGAAACTGCAAGAAACATGGAAAATACTGGTATCACAAATGTAAGACATACATGTAATACAACCAAATCTGATGATAAAATTACAAGGAAATGCATGACTATACAAGAAGCAGGTGACAGTTGACTGTTAAATTATTGCCAACTTAAGTATTTTTGCCAAATATTTTAGAAGCATTTACAGCATTTCAATGAAACACCACTCATTCCATGATCAACACATTACATAATGCACATTATCTTTTAGAATAAATGTCAATACTTGGTTGTCTTTTCACATAACCCAAGTTCATAATAGTGATGCTTCGACACAGCATAGAACAGCATATTTTTGTTGACAAAACTCAATGCACAGTAATGGTGCCTGTGTGTGCACGTCACTGTCTACAGAGGGATTTCCTATCCCTATTCGGGATATATATTACTATCCAGTTATATCTATCAATTATTGTAGGTACATACAAGGGTTGGACAATGAAACTGAAACACCTCTCATTTTAGTGTGGGAGGTTTCATGGCTAAATTGGACCAGCCTGGTGGCCAATCTTCATTAATTGCACATTGAACCAATAAGAGCAGAGTGTGAAGGTCCAATTAGCAGGGTAAGAGCACAGTTTTGCTCAAAATATTGCAATGCACACAACATTATGGGTGATATACCAGAGTTCAAAAGAGGACAAAATGTTGGTGCACGTCTTGCTGGCGCATCTGTGACCAAGACAGCAAGTCTTTGTGATGTATCAAGAGCCACGGTATCCAGGGTAATGTCAGCATACCACCAAGAAGGACGAACCACATCCAACAGGGTTAACTGTGGACGCAAGAGGAAGGTGTCTGAAAGGGATGTTCGGGTGCTAACCCGGATTGTATCCAAAAAACATAAAACCACCGCTCCCCAAATCACGGCAGAATTAAATGTGCACCTGAACTCTCCTGTTTCCACCAAAACTGTCCGTCGGGAGCTCCACAGGGTCAATATCCACGGCCGGGCTTCTATAGCCAAACCTTTGGTCACTCGTGCCAATGCCAAACGTCGGTTTGGGGGGTGGATCAGTGATGGTTTGGGCTGCCATATCATGGCATTCCCTTGGCCCCATACTTGTGCTAGATGGGCGCGTCACTGCCAAGGACTACCGAACCATTCTGGAGGACCATGTGCATCCAATGGTTCAAACATTGTATCCTGAAGAAGGTGCTGTGTATCAGGATGACAATGCACCAATACACACAATGTTATGGGAGTTTTGAACAGATAACTGACTTCCCTGAGTTACTGAAGAAGGAGACGGTGGAGTGATATAGTTCCAGCACTTTTATTGAGAAACAGAGCAGAGATTACATAGATGGAAAGTAATCGCACCCCACGGTTCCGCTGCGGTCTGCGTCTGCCCTATCTCTGCCTGCCTCGCTTTTCGGGCTTCCCCTAATACTGCACCCTGGCCTTGGTTTGAGACATAACAAAGACAGTCTATCCTAGACAATAATCATTCTACGCAGTATTCAGCCTTGCACTCGGCAAACAGTGGAACTTATACACAGACATCAGGTCTCCAGGCCTCCTATGTCTGAGTGGTGTGAGGCCATAGTGACTTCAGAATAATAATTCTTATAAAATTACTCTTTTTTTTTTTTTTTTTGATGATGGCGTCGTCAGCATCAACACAAAATAAGATGACCCATCATATGAAAATGTGAACAAAACACAGAGGAACCATTTCTGTAAACTCGTAAAGTGAGACCCAAAGGGTTCCCGTGTTGGAAACGGGCAGTGCTGGAACTTTTAGTATAGATCAACATGAATGCTTCATAGAGGTTTAACACACAAGATCAAAGGTTTAGCTTTCATCTACAATTTAGGGTTCATCTACTTAAGTAAGGCCTGTTTTAGGTACCTATGCGCACATTATTTTAAAATTACATTAGACTAGGTAAGCTAAACCTGTTCAGTAACCAAGGTCGAATCCGTCTACTCTTCCCCACCCTGAATACCCTCCTACTCCTTTCTCCACTCACCCCTCCGATGGACAATAATCCACCACTCCAAACTTACAACACCAGGAGCAAAAGGCAGGAGAGGTTCAGTGCGGGCAGGGTAACCCCAGAAAACGCTACCCCCAGGGGTACTTTATCTGTAGCAGCACTCCTCTATAATTATTAATCAAAATGTTCCCATCTGTGTCTCAACTTACAATGTCCGACAGTTGAAAGTTCTCTGCAACACAGACTTATCTTATTAGTTTCATGGCCACTGTGTCAATGTTTATCACAGTTCACTTAACACACTAAGTCACAACAAGTAATTATTAGGGCTGTCAAAATAACGCGTTAATTTCGATTAATTAATTTTTAAAAAATTAACGGATTAAAAAAAATAACGCAGATTAATCAATGTCGTATAGGGGTTTTCAATAGGTGAGGCGCGCCTCCCCTGGGGGGCGCCAAAGAGTCACAGGGGAGGCGCATGAAGACAGAGAAGAAGACAGCGCTGCCGCTCAACTCTGTGAAACAGTGTAGCGATATTCGTGCCTTCTGTTTGAGGGCGCAGGAACCAATCCAAACGCGCAGTGAAAGAACTCTCAACGCTCGAAACCGGTCTGGCACGGTCTGAAAAACTCTTCTCAACCCGCTGTCCTGGCGGTGAGTTCCATCTCTGCTCGCGCGCTACTTTGCTCGCGCACACCTGCTCGTTTCACACTCAACACCAGCTGTGCACTCGCTCGGCTGTTAAAGCCAATCACAGACAGTTTTTTTTCCCAGTCAATCAGAGTATGGCTTGCAAATACTGCATTCAGATGAATTAAATCAAAATGCTGCAGCCTTTGGCAGAAATTACTAAACATCACCGAGGGATTGAAGAAAAACAAATAAAAAGTGTAATATTTTAGCCTAAAATTACGGTGGCCCTGAAGTGCAAACCACAACTACAAATCTAAAAGCACTACTACATTAAGGAAAACACAACAACATTAAGGAAAACACAACAACATTATGGAAAACGCAACAACATTAACATTCCTTAATGTTGTTGTGTTTTCCTTAATGTTGTTGCGCTTTCCTTAATGTTGTTGCGCTTTGCTTAATGTTGTTGCGTTTTCCTTAATGTTTTTGTGTTTTCCTTAATGTTGTTGCGTTTTCCTTAATGTTGTTGCGTTTTCCTTAATGTTGTTGCGCTTTGCTTAATGTTGTTGTGTTTTCCTTAATGTTGTTGCGTTTTCCTTAATGTTGTTGCGCTTTGCTTAATGTTGTTGTGTTTTCCTTAATGTAGTAGTGCTTTTAGATTTGTAGTTGTGGTTTGCACTTCAGGGCCACCGTATAAAATATTTTGGCTAAAGTATTTAGACTAAAATATTAGAGTTACTAAGTGAGCTGTGAAAAATGTTTTTGTCTCTTTTCTTTCCAGCTTCTGGGAGGTTATGCAAAAGTTTATTCTGATCATAATCATCATGAATGTCATTACTATTTAAAGAGCACTTTAACATGAGGTAAAACAAAGTGCCAAACATCAGAAATACATCAGATAAGAGATAACAACTAATAAAATGCTTGTTTGTTAAAATAGCACTAGGTATAAATTATGTATAATTAGCCTAAAAAGTAGATTGGAATATGGAATATGTTGACGTCTGTTAAATTCAGGTTATCTTTTTTATTATCATGTCAGTTGACGTTTCCTGTTGGCGTGAGTTCAGTTTGACATTGGCATCTGTTTAGTTCAGTTTGACTGCTGTTGAAAACAGCACTTTAATGTATCTAATGCTGATTATTCATTGAAACATTTGAATTTAAATATTTTAAATACTTTCACAGCAAAAATTATATGCGATTAATTTAGATTAATTAATTACAGAGTATGTAATTAATTAGATTAATTTTTTTAATCGATTGACAGCCCTAGTAATTAAATTAAACCTTTCAGAGACTCTTTGCTGAACCAGCCTTAAAAAATACTTCACCTTTTCCCAAAAACCCAAACAGAAAACCCTATAGTTTGTAAAAGAAATCTCCACTGTGTATTTTTTCCAGAATATTGTTGTGGTATTAATCAGAAGCATCCCTATGTATCTTTTGTCTTATTTTAAAAACCTCAGCTAAGAAAAAGGAAGTGTTGTGCATGTCCCAAGTGCACACAAAGTCATAATTGGCTGCCATTCAGGAAGTGGGTGTAGCCCCGGCGGAGACAGGAAGTAGTTCTGTGAATCCGTTTCAGCTTGACTTGCATCAAACCAAAGGACTTCTAGTTGAATATGCCTTTTACCCCAAGCGAAGAGCAATTCTAACCCCATTATTTTCTTATTTTTGAATAATTTCTGCTTGTTTTAACAGATAGCTTTTGTAAGCAACCCTGGTTGTATTTTATGTCCCCCTGTTTGAATCTTGTTTGAAACAAACCTTTAAACTGTAGTATGCTGTGCAAAACGGTAATTCATTGTTTTTCTTTTAAAAACATCGCCCCCTGATCATATAACTGCTCCATACTACTCTAGATAGAATTGTTTTTATGAGACTTTAAACCTGTTTCAGTCATCTAACATTAGTTTAATTGTTAATACACCCAAGCATAATTTTAACCCCATCTAATGCAACCTTTTAATAAATATCTTGTTCTCGGTTCTCATGTGTTTAGTTTACCCTTGAAAACTTTAAGCAGACATTACTCCGAGTGATTTTCTTACATCTTCATTTATCTATTATTATTACCGTTGCTTTTTCTACAGTTTTCCCAAATTTAGGATCTGTGTTTTGTTAACTTATATCACCCAGTGATCTATAAATCCTTATTTTGTGTTTGCACCGTGTCATGTCCCAGCAGATTAAAAATTCCTATTCTAAAATTTTTTTTATTGTTTCATCAATCACTGTCTGTTGTGATTATTGAAGACATTGTGCAACTCCTTTGAAACCTCTTCAATATTGACCACCCGTTGGTAAATGATCAGCATTAAGTTTTGCCCTTCTTCTAATTCTTTGTTTAGTCTTAGTATCTGCAATTTAATCTGTGGATCATAGGAATTCTAGGTAATTTTGTTCTTTGTGTTTTAAGCGTGAACCTGGTCAGGATAGAGAAAGTCATCTCCGATGCTCCTTTTGGCAACCCCATCAAACCCAAAAACAAAAATGTTCACAGTCAGTGTTAGGTTACAGGTAATCCCTGTGGGAACATGACGTTGTCTCCTTGGTCCAACCTGGTTCCAAGCGCCTGGGTCATCGAAACACTCCACCACCTGTGACAAATCTTTGACATTTTTAAACCACAGCAGCTATTCCTGGGTGTCCAAACCCCCTGTCTGTGAAATGTCTCTCGTCGTAAGCCCAGGCTTTCAGTTTATCTCCTCTTAAGTGTCCCGCTTTCGAGCCCATTAACCCCAAGTTGCATATTGTCGAATCCCCATTTTCAAATGTTCTTTTGTTAAGAGTCCAAGAGTGTGTTCTAGGTGCGTTTCGTGAACGTGTCATGTTCGTGAAACCTCGTAGTTGAATTCCATCACCTGTGAAGCAAAGCAGTCGTGCATAGTCCTGTTCAAGATGTTTTTTTTTATCACAACAGGAGTTTCACTGTTGGGTGCCATTGCAGCTCTGATGTTCCTCAGAGCCGACCTTCATGCATTTGATATCATTGTCAAGCTGTTATACTCTTATCATCATCTTGTGTCCAGGAGCCGCTTCTGCTGTCCTGACCAGATTCTAAAACGTCCAACTAATCTAATTGACCTCATTTCTTTTCTGTATGTACGCAAGAGGACGATCGTTAGATTATCCTGGTCTAAAAGACCTCTAGGTTAATAGTTGGCTAAACTCTGTTTATGTGTTTTTTCTTTCTCTGGATGTTTTAACATCTAGTTAAAGGACAACTATTGTGATATTTTGTGTTTGAACAGAGAGATGTTAAGTCTCCTCAAACCGTTTAGGTAACTGCGTACAATTCCAAACTATTTTCACTGGTGCTTTAATCCCTAATTTACCCATGTTATTTAGTAGAATAAGGCATTATTCTAATCTTGCAGTTTTATCCATTTAAATCCTTAACCTTTGTGGTTGTCATGATTTGGGTTTTGTTTTTGTTTATGTTTATCATTTGATCAGCTAGTCTTGTC
Source organism: Fundulus diaphanus (assembly GCA_037039145.1). Lineage (NCBI taxonomy): Eukaryota > Metazoa > Chordata > Actinopteri > Cyprinodontiformes > Fundulidae > Fundulus > Fundulus diaphanus. The sequence continues at coordinate 4,719,440 of CM073140.1, forward strand.
TTCCACCTCAGGTTTTGTTTCTGTTCTGTCTGGTTTTAGATTCTTCAGCTTCTGTACTGTTTTAATTTATCCGGTCTTTGTATTTAGTTCTGATCTCCCTTCGGTGCTCTGTGTAGTCTTAGTTTATCTTCTATCTTAGGTTCGTTCTTCATGGTTATTTATGTTCTAGGGTTGGTCTAGTGTCTGTTCCTTTCCACGTGTTTTCTGTCAGCTTGTTTCCTCCTGCAGCCTCTTTCCCCCCTCTGATTACATCCACCTGTTTATGGTTAATTGGCTCACTCTCTCTCCTTTGTTCTCCTGCCTTTTTAAGCCTCCCTCCTCTGCCACTTCCCTGCCAGTTCATTGTCAAATCTAATCACGTCAGTTCTTGTCATGTCTTTAGTGTCTTTCCAAGTCAAGCCTCTGGTGAGTTTAAGTTCCACGTTTTTCCTTTTGCCTGTAATATCTACCTCTGGATCATTTAAGTTTGCCTTCTCCCGGTATGAGTTTTTGGACTGCCATTTTTGTATCATTTTTGGATTATGATTTTGACCACTGTTTTGCCGATATCTGATAATTAAATCCTGCTTTATCTCAAACCTCTTTGTCTGGTTGAATTCTGGGTCTTCCTGTCTCTGAGCATCATGACAGAATGAACTGGCCATACCAGACCCTTTCCCAGACAATCCAGTAGAGGTTTTTTTTGTTTCTCTTATCTTTTTCTTTTTTTTCCCCCCCACCATGAACCCGACACCGAGTTTGCTATCTGGACTCAAAATTATGATGGACACTTGGGCTTTGTTTGGGACAGAGGAGGATGTCAGGCGCTTACCTGAAGTCGTTTTGGGAGCCTCGTTTAAGGGATCACGGCTGGCATTCTGCCCTCCTGGTGTCGGTCCCAGACGCAACCACCTCTGCAGCAATACAGCCCCGCAGCAGCCCCCCCGCCAGAGACGCAGGCGAGCAGCTGGTCCGGTTATCGCCTCCATTCCTGGTCCTGCCTCTGTGAGCTTGGTCTCAAGCTCTTCTGGCCGGCGATCAGTCGAGTCAGCTCAACAACCACCGGTCCCTATCCCAGAGGGGTCCCTGGAGGGTCCGCCTCTGCCCAAGTCTCCAGAGGGGTCCCTGGAGGGTCCGCCTCTGCCCAAGTCTCCAGAGGGGTCCCTGGAGGGTCCGCCTCTGCCCAAGTCTCCAGAGGGGGGCCAGGGGGGTCCGCCGCCAGCGGGCGCCGTGGAGACCCAGGAGGGTCCGCCGCCAGCGGGCGACGAGGAGACCCAGGAGGGTCCGCCGCCAGCGGGCGACGAGGAGACCCAGGAGGGTCCGCCGCCAGCGGGCGACGAGGAGACCCAGGAGGGTCCGCCGCCAGCGGGCGACGAGGAGACCCAGGAGGGTCCGCCGCCAGCGGGCGACGAGGAGACCCAGGAGGGTCCGCCGCCAGCGGGCGACGAGGAGACCCAGGAGGAACCGCTTCCGCCCAAGCCCCAAGAAGGGGTCCTGGAGGACCCGCCCTCGATTTCAGCTCCAGTGCCAGCTCCCCGAAGCTTTAAAGCACAGCCTCCAGTGCCGGCTCCACGCAGCTTTAGCGCACTGTCTCCAGTGCCAGCTCCCCGTAGCTTTAGCGCACTGTCTCCAGTGCCAGCTCCCCGTAGCTTTAGCGCACTGTCTCCAGTGCCAGCTCCCCGTAGCTTTAGCGCACTGTCTCCAGTGCCAGCTCCCCGTAGCTTTAGCGCACTGTCTCCAGTGCCAGCTCCCCGTAGCTTTAGCGCACTGTCTCCAGTGCCAGCTCCCCGTAGCTTTAGCGCACTGTCTCCAGTGCCCGCTCCCCGTAGCTTCAAAGCACTGCAGCCCGAAGCCTGTAGCCAGGCCCAGCCCGAAGCCTGTAGCCAGGCCCAGCCCGAAGCCTGTAGCCAGGCCCAGCCCGAAGCCTGTAGCCAGGCCCTGCCCGAAGCCTGTAGCCAGGCCCTGCCCGAAGCCTGTAGCCAGGCCCTGCCCGAAGCCTGTAGCCAGGCCCTGCCCGAAGCCTGTAGCCAGGCCCTGCCCGAAGCCTGTAGCCAGGCCCTGCCCGAAGCCTGTAGCCAGGCCCTGCCCGAAGCCTGTAGCCAGGCCCTGCCCGAAGCCTGTAGCCAGGCCCTGCCACCCGTAGCTATTAGCCAGGCGCCGCCACCCGTAGCTATTAGCCAGGCGCCGCCACCCGTAGCTATTAGCCAGGCGCCGCCACCCGTAGCTATTAGCCAGGCGCCGCCACCCGTAGCTATTAGCCAGGCGCCGCCACCCGTAGCTATTAGCCAGGCTCCCCCTTTAGTCGTCTGTAGCCAGGCTCTGTCAGTAGCAGCCTGTAGCCAGGCTCTGTGTGTAGCAGCCTGTAGCCAGGCTCTGTGTGTAGCAGCCTGTAGCCAGGCTCCCCCATCAGCCTGTAGCCAGGCTCCCCCATCAGCCTGTAGTTCGGCACCTCCGGTAGCCTTTAGTCCGGCGCCAGTTTTTGTTTTCTCTCTCTCCAGGCGTTGGCCTCTGAGGGTCTCGTTCCATCGTCCGGGACGCCCGCCGGAGAACCAGACACGCCGGGGCCGTCGTCCGGGACGCCCGCCGGAGAACCAGACACGCCGGGGCCGTCGTCCGGGACGCCCGCCGGAGAACCAGACACGCCGGGGCCGTCGTCCGGGACGCCCGCCGGAGAACCAGACACGCCGGGGCCGTCGTCCGGGACGCCCGCCGGAGAACCAGACACGCCGGGGCCGTCGTCCGAGACGCCCGCCGGAGAACCTGACTCGTCGGGGCCGTCGTTCAGGATGCCCATCAGACTCTTTGTTTTTTGTTTTTCGACTTTCGCCCGGTTTGGGTTGTTTTTGTTTTGACTCTGGCCCTCCGTCCTGTAACCCCCTCCACCCACCCGGTCTAGTCTGTTTTGATTTTTTTTATTTAAGGGCGTCTGGAATCCGCCCTTGAGGGAGGGGCTCTGTCATGATTTGGGTTTTGTTTTTGTTTATGTTTATCATTTGATCAGCTAGTCTTGTCTTCCACCTCAGGTTTTGTTTCTGTTCTGTCTGGTTTTAGATTCTTCAGCTTCTGTACTGTTTTAATTTATCCGGTCTTTGTATTTAGTTCTGATCTCCCTTCGGTGCTCTGTGTAGTCTTAGTTTATCTTCTATCTTAGGTTCGTTCTTCATGGTTATTTATGTTCTAGGGTTGGTCTAGTGTCTGTTCCTTTCCACGTGTTTTCTGTCAGCTTGTTTCCTCCTGCAGCCTCTTTCCCCCCTCTGATTACATCCACCTGTTTATGGTTAATTGGCTCACTCTCTCTCCTTTGTTCTCCTGCCTTTTTAAGCCTCCCTCCTCTGCCACTTCCCTGCCAGTTCATTGTCAAATCTAATCACGTCAGTTCTTGTCATGTCTTTAGTGTCTTTCCAAGTCAAGCCTCTGGTGAGTTTAAGTTCCACGTTTTTCCTTTTGCCTGTAATATCTACCTCTGGATCATTTAAGTTTGCCTTCTCCCGGTATGAGTTTTTGGACTGCCATTTTTGTATCATTTTTGGATTATGATTTTGACCACTGTTTTGCCGATATCTGATAATTAAATCCTGCTTTATCTCAAACCTCTTTGTCTGGTTGAATTCTGGGTCTTCCTGTCTCTGAGCATCATGACAGTGGTATTTTATTGATGTCTGTCGGAGTGGCAGATTTTATAGGCATTGTAATTATTTGGTTCTTATTTGCGCCCCTACTTACTTCAAGATACCCAGTAAATGCAGTGTTCGCAATTTCTCCTTCGTTTCAACAGGTAGCTTAAAAGGTTCAGAGTTTATTCTGCTTATATTGAAAAATTAGCTTGCTCACTCGTTCATCGATTCGTTTATGCTATTAAATGCTGCTGTAATGCCTACTTCAACTTTTTCGCCCACTAGTTTTTCATGATCATAATTATCTCTTATTGATGTAAATGTACTTTCCCCATATCGTCTGAATTGCATACATTGTTCTTATCCACTTTCCTTTTACGTTTAATCAGTCCCTCTATGTATCCCACTCATTGCTTTAATCACCCATATTCATAAGTTGTCGAACCTTTTTAGATTTAGCATGATTTCATCACGTAACTTAATATTTTGGTGCAAAATGAATGTCTTTTAGCGGTGTCCCCTATTTCTTCTTGTGCATGATGTATTTTACGAAGCTCTCCTAAGCGCATCCGCCGATGTGTTTGTTTCTAGTGTGTGTTTTGTTTTTTTAATTGTGTACAGGAAAATCTGAAGTGAAATGCATGAAGTCGTGTCTGCAGAACTCATCTGTGTCTGTTGTCTAAGGTTGTCCGATGCCTCATAGTCGTTGCTATCGTCCATTTTCAGTCCAATGTCTGAGTTCAGCAGCACAACATTCTCCTTCCGTTCAAGAGCCCATCCTCCAGTCCTCACGCCTGCAAACAGAATGAATTCTGCCAGCATTTTTTGCCAAAGAAACGCTCCATAGGTTGAACAGAAATTACAGCAAAGCAGTCACAAACATTTTAACTACAGTGTTCCCTCTAAAATGACAAACATAAAGAAATAAAGGATAAAAAAAACAAATCAAACTCTGCCTCTGACAAAACAAAACTCAAAACTGGATCAGGCTGAAGTCAATGACGTCAATGTATAATCTGTATAATATGATTGAACTTGATTTTGTAAAGTGCCTTGAGATGACATGTTTCATGATTTGGCGCTATATAAATAAAATTGAATTGAATTGAATTGAATCACCTTTTCTCCTTGTCCCCAGGATCAGCCCCCCGGTCACTGCGGCACTGTTTTGGTATTCACTCGCATCTGAGAATGTCTAAAATGAGACTAAATCTCTATGTTAGCACATTCCTATCATATTGACCAGGTTTCTTTGCAAAGAAAAGGAAGCAGAAAGATAGAGTTGTTAATAGCAGAAAGCAACACCACCTTTCTTCCGCTGGAAGATCTCTTGGTTAAAACTTAGCATAATTTAGTGTCCAAATATGATTATGACTCCTTACCGTACTGCTAGACCTGTCTTCTCAGAGTCTTCTATTGGAAGAAAGGTGGCATCTCATTTAATCTGAAAGCAATAACTCAGAGAAAAACAAGAGTGTTAATAGCATGCAGTTAAAACCCTGGTCCCCTTAGTGTCACTTTAACGTGATGTTTTTTTCTCTTGCTGATCCTGGGAAGGTATCTATTCCTCACCTTTCTTTTGAAACATCTCTAAAAGGAAAAAAACAAAAAAACAAAAAGACAAAAAATTTGTCGTTTCCAATATGTCATACATTTTTAACTTATTACAACTTTTGAGTTCTTTTGGTCCTTTGACCATGTGTATTTACCGTTAGTAATACTTTTATTCATATATAACTTTCCAAATCTCAATTGGTCAAGGGTGTAACCTTAAAGCAAGGATTTTGTCTTTTAGGTTTCTGAGCTTCTAGTGTTTCTCTATAAATGATAAGAATTTCCCGTAAGCACATTGGGAAGACTGCCCAAAACAACACCAAGATTCGAATTAGAATTCAACCCTTCAGAAGCTGGCTTCATTTTATTTTTCCCTCTGACATAGTTTTCGTGCACCCAAGCCAGAACACACTGACCCAGCCTCGCCATAAACATTCAGATGTTTACATCATGGTCAGATTTGTTCATCATATCTTTTGTCCTGGCACCATTAAACTGTCCCTCTGAGGTTCGACTTAGCTCAGCGTGTCTGGATAACATCCGATGTTTTTGTAACTGATGACGCGTTTTATGTGGCCTTCTGATATTTTGACGCTTCTCAAAATGCCCCCTTTGCTGATTCAAATTCTAAGTAAAAAGAAATAAAATAAATCAATAGAAAACCCTTAGAAAAGCAATTAGCAATTCATATTTAGTTCCATACAGTTTGCTCAAAGCCAAAGCACAGTTTTTCCCATATATTTAAATCAAAGACCATGTATTCTAAACTTCTTTCAAATTGACTGGTTTGTGATGAATCATTATTGTGACAAGCAATAAGATCTCAGTAATTCTATATTACTTTAGACCTAAGACAAATGATGGGGTCACTGCCTAATTCTATAGTGGAGTAAACCCAACAAGCTTCTATGTACAGCTCATTGCCAGTTACAATTTTCTAACAAAGCTGAAATATTTTCGTTTAAGCCATGTTAATCTCTCCGTGTATCAGTCTAATTCGGGCCGGATATTTAATGTGGGAAAAACAAACCTTGTTATTGAAATCTCTCTTTTCCCTCTTTAGTTTTTAGTTAACATAGTCCATGCTTAAAATGTCATTTGAATTACGGAGCTGCAGTTCTCCCAAAACAAATGAACATCTTGAAACCATGAACATTTATAATTTTAACCGAATTAATTCACACAGATGAACGTTTAGTTACATACGATACATACATACGTACAGTTACATACAAACGATGACTGTGGTGTGTGAGCCTGTGTGGGTGTGGTTTGGCTGTGTTCTCTCTCTTTGATAGGTGTGGCTCGGGGAGGAGCTGGCTGCACACACCTGTGACCTATCTTCATCAGAAGCAGTATTTAAAGCCTGGCCTCCTGTGTGCTCGCTGCCAGATGGTCACCGTTTAGTTGGTAGATCGGCCAGCATTCCTCTCTAGTGAAAGCAATCTTATTTTGCCTTAAGCTATTTCCTGCTGCAACCTAACCTGTGCTCTGTCTTCCTAGGATCTCATTCCAAACCAGTCTCCTGCTACCGAGCCACACCATCCACCCTCCACCTATACAGCTGCCACTCCTGTGAGCTTTCCATCGTCCTCAACCTGCCCCGCTTCTGGAGAAGCCACCTGTACCTGTTCCCTTAAGAACTAAATAAACTGTCAACTGCTCCTTTCCCCACGCCTGGTTTTCTGCCCTTTGGGTCCAGCACCGTAAATACAACAGATGACATTCAGACAGACAAACACGTGCAGGCCTGCTTTTTCACTATCTTAAATAGTTCTATGTTTTTCATAATTTTTAAACGTCAATGCCGAAAGATGTTTTCAACGTGTTAAGTTCCTGCTTAGTTTAAAAAGTGGAGAGCGTGCGCTGGCTACGACCCCCGAATGTTTCGTCCACACACGGCTTTATGCTTCAGTCCCGCAAGGATACAACTCTTTGTCTCGCAGAAACCTGGACACTTACCCATTTTTGAAAGTTATACGTCGTTATTAGCAGTTCAGAACACTTTTACCCATAACGGAAGTGTCTCTTGTCAGTCCCCCTGTAAACGCTTCCCTGGTGCAACGTCCTTTTAGTTCCGTTTCCGTTTCCTGTTTTTAATCATTTTATTCAATTTTCGCTTTTCTTTTTTTCTCTTAATTTTATTTTTATTATTTAGTAGCAATACTGCAATAAAATAAAATAATAATAATAATAACCCCTATGTGAGAAATGTCCATGTTTAATCAAATCATTTCAAATCATTTATGCATGTCATGCTTCTGGGCCCCTACTTTTCCAGCATCAAATCAAACGTCCCACCCTGGGGCAAGGCTTGACCCTGAGAACTCTGCCTTTGACCCATTACACGGACTCTTCTGCATCCAGACTTTTTTTTTTTTTATCCTTTTTTTTGTTTTTATTATTATTTTCTACTTGTCCTTAGCATGATCCACCAACTAAAATGAAAGGCCTCACATCTGATGGTCGCCTTTTTGGTATAATGGTCGGGGTCCCCACTTATCAAAGCTGCGAACGTCTTCGCAACAGTCAAGGACTTAAGCATCCCTGCCGCTTTCATCCACAACAGAAGTGGACAGCCTCTTGTACAAAACCAAGACAAGAGGACTTTAATTGACCAGCTGCAAACTGCTCAGCCCGGTCACCCGTTCTCCAGGTGAAAATCACTCTGCCCCTCCTCCCCCCAGCGGGAGAGTCCGTATTTCAGCTGAAAACGTATTTTAATTAAATTTAATTAAACCCTTAGTCTTAGTCGTTCTGTATTGCAAATCCTGTTGTATTTGCCTTAAGGATTAAATATAATTTATTATTTCTACCGGATTTTACTTATCACCACCCTTTTAGGTTTACAGTTCTAACTTTTAAAATTTCTTGAGGTATTCTTTAAATGGGGTTTAAATTTTAAAAGCTTGCAAGCATTTTTTAGATATTGCGTTTGTTTTTTAAAAGAGCTGGAAAATAATCCCCTTACCGTCTCATGAAAGAAAGGTTCGGATCTTCGCGCCAATGCCCAGAGACGCTCCGAGACCAGGAGCCCCTCCATGTCCCTTGAAAATCCATTCGGGGTACCAGAGGCCGGATAACCTCTCCGGGCCGGCCAAAGCAGCTCCTGTCCCCGGACTCCCTGGCTCGTCGGTCGGAGATCCTGTTTGTGACACCAAATGTTATGGGAGTTATGAACAGATAACTGACTTCCCTGAGTTACTGAAGAAGGAGACGGTGGAGTGATATAGTTCCAGCACTTTTATTGAGAAACAGAGCAGAGATCACATAGATGGAAAGTAATCGCACCCCACGGTTCCGCTGCGGTCTGCGTCTGCCCTGTCTCTGCCTGCCTCGCTTTTCGGGCTTCCCCTAATATTGCACCGTGGCCTTGGTTTGAGACATAACAAAGACAGTCTATCCTAGACAATAATCATTCTACGCAGCATTCAGCCTTGCACTCAGCAAACAGTGGAACTTATACACAGACATCAGGTCTCCAGGCCTCCTATGTCCGAGTGGTGTGAGGCCATAGTGACTTCAGAATAATAATTCTTATAACACACAGCAAGACTGGTGAAAGATTGGTTTGATGAACATGAAAGTGAAGTCACCAGATCTAAATATTATTGAGCCACTTTGGGGTGTTTTGGAGGAGCAAGTCAGGAAACATTTTCCTCCACCAGCATCACGTCGTGACCTGGCCACTATCCTGCAAGAAGAATGGCTTAAAATCCCTCTGATCACTGTGCAGGACTTGTATATGTCATTCCCAAGACGAATTGACGCTGTATTGGCCGAAAAAGGAGGCCCTACACCATACTAATAAATTATTGTGGTCTAAAACCAAGTGTTTCAGTTTCATTGTCCAACCCCTATATATGGCCCAACTATCTGAGTTGCATTTATAGCATTGTGAAAGCTCGAGGGAAATGGATGGCTGACACATAACTCAGTTCAGTTCAGATTAGAGTGCCTGTGGCCAACTTGTACACTGTGCAATTGACATATTTTTGATATATGAATAAGATATACAAAACATGAATGAAAAACATATGCTAACGTATAACTTATAAACAACATACATAGTTTTCACAGGATTTTTGTGAAATTGATTTTATTATATTGTATGAAATAAATGCAAAAGTGACCATTTTCAGCAGTCTATGCTATGCAATATCCATCCATCCATTTACTAACACCTCTATCGCCGCGAGTGGCGATGGTGCTCATCTCCAGCTGTCAATGGGTGAGAGGCGGGGTACACCCTGGACAGGTTGCCAGTCTATTGCAGGGATGATGTGCCATATGTAACACATAAACTGAAGAGCATTTGTTTTATGAAATCTTTATTCAGGTTCGGAAGAGATCGGCAACACACAAATAAAAACACAAACACTGCTTCGGCTAGGATAATAGTGCCCATATGTATTATCCCCACAGAATACAGCAACACAAAACAGCAAGCACTTCGCACACGCAAAATAGCAAGCACTTAAAGCAACATGCTTTCAGACAGGCGTGATGTTCCATCTCTTACCATGGCACAGAACTGGGAAGCCGGTCAGTCCGGTAAGAGCACAATCCACGCGGCCGGGCGTCCACTCGAAACCAAGGCAGACTTCGCCGACTGAGGGCGGTCCCCTCCTTTAAATACCCATAAACAAAGTATCAGATGGGAGCGAGAGTGGCCAGTTCTCTCTCCCATCTGCCCTGTTAGTCCCGTTTCCAAAACATGTTTCCAAAACAGAATCCGTTCCCAGCATCTCAGCAGTGTGTGAAGCAAAATACTCAGAGCACAAATAAGGAATACAGAGCGTGAATCAGTCTTTCCCACAACACAATGTCATAAGTTCCCACCACAAGTTAAAACAAGTTATAACACAATAACACATGTTGTTCTCAGTTTATGTGAACTCAAAATAACAGCACGAGCATATATGTTGCTCTTAGTTTATGTGAACTCAAAAACAAGTAATATAAGTGAAACAAGTTATATAACTGAGCAGGTTTTCCCATAATACATTGTTAAAGAGCAAAAATAATTCTTTAATATATCAGCATTAAATACATAAATGTTTTTGATATGTTTCTTTCATTTCTTTTCCATGTGGGTTAACAGTGGCAGAATTGCAGTGTTGCCAACTCAGCGACTTTGTCGCTATATTTAGCGACTTTTCAGACGCCTCCAGCGACTATTTTTCAAAAAAGCGACTAGCGACAAATCTAGCGACTTTTCTGGTGTCACTGGTGACTTTTGGAGACTCTTACGTGAAAGCACGTATCGTTCCTACTCTTGTCCTCCAGCGGCAGGTGCTGCCGTGGGGCGCCTCCCCCGTCCCAACCCCGTTCTCCCGCTCCCGCAAGAGTCCCTCTCAGCGCTGCAGTCAGAGCCACAGCATGTTTACCCTCAGCGTCCAGACTGCAAATGAAGCGCGCATGCGCCGGGATTGACGGCGCAGGTTGATCATAAATAACTGAATTTGAAATATTTTATCTTAAATAAATAACGGCATTTGATTCACACAGCCACACGTTCATGTTTTACCGTGATTTCTAGGCTCCTTAGTGGACCACAAGGGAAAAAAGAAAACATTTAAAAAAAAGTTGAATTTTTTTTTATTTGTAACTCTGCCATAGTGTCTCTTTATGGTTTATTTTGCCGGTCCCAAGCCCGGGTAAAGGAGGAGGGTTAGTATTGTAATAAAATAAACATTAATAAATAAATAAATAAATAAATAAATAAATAAATAAACATTAATGGGCAGAATAAAGTAGCTCTATATATTCTGAGTGTTTTAATCACTTTTTGTCTCTTTCTAACAACGTTATTTCTCCCACAGCGTCAATAACATGCACATCACATCATGTGGCAGATTATGCAAATTAGGTGATGACGTCATTCAGCGACTTCTAGCGACTTTTAGCACAGCCAATAGCTACTTTCCTTACTGAGGAGTTGGCAACACTGCAGAATTGTCAGCTCAGCAGTGTCTCAAAAACTCCTTTCACTTTTTCTCTACACAGGGGCAGGCGCGTCTAAGTGTGTACATTGAGCCAGGGCTCTTAAACTGGTTTACAGCGTTTAGTCTTTAATGGTACAATCACATCGAAAATATCCATGCAAACAGTATTAAAATACAAAACTCCCAAAAAAGGAAGCATAGGGTCTGTAAGTGCAGCCAGACACTGCAACACAGTCTGCGTATTGGTGAGGCAACGGATGTGCGCTTTGTAGCATTGGGCCAAGAGCAAGAGTTAAAAGATCAAATTGCTGCAAAGTTATAACCTGACTGGATTTCGTTCCACAGAGCTCCACACATCCATCTGGGATTGCTCGATTGGAGATGTATTTCCAAAGGAGAGGCTTTATCAAAAGTCCTTGCATATGGACTGGGGCACGTTGGCGAGCGTCTGGTGGCCGGGCTTTTGCCCATGGAGCCCGGCCGGGCTCAGCCCGAAGAGGCGACATGGGTCCCCCTTCCGATGGGCTCACCACCTGTCGGAGGGGCCAAAGGGGTCGGGTGCAATGTGTAACGGGTAGCAGTGGAGGGCGGGGACCTTGGCGTTCCGATCCTCGGCTGCAGAAGCTGGCTCTTGGGACGTGGAATGTCACCTCTCTGGTGGGGAAGGAGCCTGAGCTTGTGCGCGAGGTTGAGAGATTCCGACTAGAGATAGTCGGACTCACCTCGACGCACCGCTCTGGCTCCGGAACCAGTCTCCTTGAGAGGGGCTGGACATTCTTCCACTCTGGAGTTGCCCATGGTGAGAGGCGCCGACCTGGGGTTGGCATACTTGTTGCCCCCCATCTCGGTGCCTGCACGTTGGGGTTTTCCCCGGTGAACGAGAGGGTGGCCTCCCTCCGCATTCGTGTGGGGGGACGGGTTCTGACTGTTGTTTGCGCTTATGCGCCAAACAGCAGTTCAGATTACCCACCCTTTTTGGAGTCCTTGGAAGGGGTACTGGAGAGTGCCCCTCCTGGGGACTCCCTCGTTTTGCTGGGGGACTTCAACGCTCACGTGGGCAGTGACAGTGGGACCTGGAGGGGCGTGGTTGGGAGGAATGGCCCACCTGATCTGAACTCGAGTGGTGTTTTGTTGTTGGACTTCTGTGCTCGTCATGGATTGTCCATCACAAACACCATGTTCAGGCATAAGGGTGTCCATATATGCTCTTGGCACCAGGACACCCTAGGTCGCAGTTCAATGATCGACTTTGTTGTCGTTTCATCTGACCTGCGGCCGCATGTCTTGGACACTCGGGTGAAGAGAGGGGCGGAGCTCTCCACCGACCACTACCTGGTGGTGAGTTGGCTCCGATGGCGGGGGAGGAAGCCGGTCCGACCGGGCAGGCCCAAACGCACTGTGAGGGTTTGCTGGGAACGTCTGGCGGAGTCCCCTGTGAGGCGGAGCTTTAACTCCCACCTCCGGGAGAACTTTAAACACGTCCCGAGGGAGGCGGGGGACATTGAGTCTGAATGGACCATGTTCCACGCCTCTATTGCTGAGGCGGCTAGTTGGAGCTGTGGCCGCAAGGTTGTCGGTGCATGTCGTGGCGGCAACCCTCGAACCCGCTGGTGGACACCAGCGGTGAGGGAAGCCGTCAAGCTGAAGAAGGAGTCCTATCGGGCTTTTTTGGCCTGTGGGACTCCGGAAGCAGCTGATGTGTACCGGCAGTCGAAGCGGCAGGCGGCTCGGCTGGTCGCTGAGGCAAAAACTCGGGCGTGGGAAGAGTTCGGAGAGGCCATGGAGAAAGACTTCCGTACGGCTTCGAAGCGATTCTGGTCCACCATCCGGCGTCTCAGGAGGGGGAAGCAGTGCAGCACCAACACTGTTTACAGTGGGGGTGGTGTGCTGCTGACCTCGACTCGGGACGTCGTGCGTCGGTGGGCGGAATACTTCGAAGACCTCCTTAATCCCACCAACACGTCTTCCATTGAGGAAGCAGAGCCTGAGGACTCTGGGTCGGGTTCTCCCATCCCTGCCGAGGTTGTTAAAAAGCTCCTCGGTGGCAAGGCTCCGGGGGTGGATGAGATTCGCCCTGAGTACCTTAAGGCTCTGGATGTTGTGGGGCTGTGTTGGTTAACGCGGCTCTGCAACATTGCGTGGACATCGGGGGCAGTTCCCCTGGATTGGCAGACTGGGGTGGTGGTCCCCCTATTTAAAAAGGGGGACCGGAGGGTGTGTTCCAACTACAGAGGAATCACACTCTTAAGCCTCCCTGGTAAGGTCTATTCAGGGGTTCTGGAAAGGAGGGTCCGTCGGATAGTCGAATCTCGGATTCAGGAAGAGCAGTGTGGTTTTTGTCCTGGCCGTGGAACACTGGACCAGCTCTATACCCTCAGCAGGATTCTTGAGGGGGCATGGGAGTTTGCCCAACCAGTCTACATGTGTTTTGTGGATCTGGAGAAGGCATTCGACCGTGTCCCCCGGGGGATCCTGTGGGGGGTACTCCGGGAGTATGGAGTACCGGACCCTTTAATAAGGGCTGTCAGGTCTCTGTACGACCGGTGTCAGAGTCTGGTCCGCATTGCCGGCAGTAAGTCGGACTCGTTTCCGGTGAGAGTTGGACTCCGCCAAGGCTGCCCTTTGTCACCGATTCTGTTCATAACTTTTATGGACAGAATTTCTAGGCGCAGCCAAGGTGTTGAGGGGATCCGCTTTGGTGACCTTAGGATTGCGTCTCTGCTATTCGCGGATGACGTGGTCCTATTGGCTTCATCAGGGCGTGATCTACAGCTCTCACTGGAGCGGTTCGCAGCCGAGTGCGAAGCGGCCAGGATGAAAATCAGTGCCTCCAAATCCGAGACCATGGTCTTGAACCGGAAAAGGGTAGAGTGCCTTCTCCGGGTTGGGGAGGATGTCCTGCCCCTAGTGGAGGAGTTCAAGTATCTTGGGGTCTTGTTCACGAATGAGGGGAAGATGGAGCGGGAGATCGACAGGCTGATTGGTGCAGCGTCTGCTGTGAAGCGGGCGCTGTACCGATCCGTTGTGGTGAAGAGAGAGCTGAGCCAAAAGGCGAAGCTCTCGATTTACCGGTCGATCTACGTTCCTACCCTCATCTATGGTCACGAGCTTTGGGTCGTGACCGAAAGAACGAGATCCCGGATACAAGCGGCTGAAATGAGTTTTCTCCGTAGTGTGTCTGGGCTCTCCCTTAGAGATAGGGTGAGGAGCTCAGTCATCCGGGGAGGACTCAGAGTAGAGCCGCTGCTCCTCAACGTCGAGAGGAGCCAGTTGAGGTGGCTCGGGCATCTGGTCAGGATGCCTCCTGGACGCCTCCCTGGAGAGGTGTTCCAGGCACGTCCCACCGGGAGGAGGCCCAGGGGAAGACCCAGGACACGCTGGAGGGACTATGTCTCCCGGCTGGCCTGGGAACGCCTTGGGGTTCCTCCTGAGGAGCTGGCCCAAGTGGCTGGGGAGAGGGACGTCTGGGCCTCCCTACTGAAGCTGCTACCCCCGCGACCCGACCCCGGATAAGCGGAAGACAACGGACGGACGGACGGACGGACCTTGCATATGATTGGTTAAACCACTTGTTCGTCGTCTTGACTGACGTGTTACTTCAGTCACTCACATCAAAACCAATCCGCGATGCTGACGAGAGTAACGGAGGGAAAACCAAAACAGAACAGTTGCCATCTTGGATATAGCGTGATATCGGTAAATGACCGATGTCGTCTGTGCATGGAAAATCTGCAAATAAAAGGCTACGTTACACACAGGGAAAACACTGATTAAATAGCAGCATCAATGTTACCGCTTGCTTCCTTGCTGTGAGCCACCATTGTTGTCTGAGTCCAAGCAGTGGGTTCTCTGATACGTCTGGGAAAATCTCGCCCGGCGATCCCGATTGGCTTGTCCGTTTTATGTGGTATTGAAACCCCTCCCAATGGCAGGGATTCCAGATAGATGCGTGGAGCAGTGTGGAGCTCTGCGGCATGAAATCCTTCTGTCAAAAGTCAGCTTAGCAAAGTTAGTGTGTCTATACAATGGTTTGGGTTTCTTCATCTCTGTGCTTGAATTTACTTACATTTTTTTAATAGAAATTACATTTTTATTTTTATATTTACATTATAAAAATGCCTTGAGATAATATTTCTTATATATCAGTGCTATAAAAATAAACTAAATAAAATGCACCTGTCCCACTATTCCATTGTCAGTTGAGCTGGGTTTCCTTCTAGTTCTAGTTCTTATTTTTCTTTTTTAATTCTGTTTTGTTTGACCTGGCATAGATTGTGCACTGAAATGTTCTAGGTCCAGTGTGTGACAAAGAAGCCTGTCACCACTTGTACCTTCCTGGCACAGCCTTAGAATGGACTTGGGGATGAGATAATGCTCCTATGGTCCAGAAATAGTATGGCTATATGTGATGGTGGTTTGCAGAAGCATACAATACCAAAATCTTTTGGACACTGGATCGATGTAATCAGGGCAAATAAAACAGGCTATTTATAGTGAATTTTGGAACTATACACAGTGAGCACGGACCTCTGAATGAACATTGACATTTACTCACTACTTGCTTATTCCAGTTTAACTTCCCATGAGACGACATATTTCAGCAGTTTCTGCAAATAAATAAGCTAAGCTAAGTCAGATTTTAGGTTTACTAATTTGGAATTCATACACAAGTGTTTGCTATTTCCGTATTCATCAGTTTTTTTTAAAGAATATAACAAAATATCATTTTTGGTTGATTATTAGCAAGATCATAAAACATATTGCCTATGTCCAGTGATCATTTGGCATAGGGCAGTGAACACCAGGACAGGTCTCCAGACCATTAAAGGACAACAGAGACACATGCACAATTTAAAGACACCAATTAACTTAACATGATTTTGGAACATACAAACTCCCTGTATTAAGACCCCATCCTCGGATTCTAACCCAGGACCTTAATGCTGCAAGACAATAATACTACCAATTACATCACCATGCAGCCTGGAATAAACAAATTTCTAAAATTTCAACCAAAGGCATATATTAAGAGAATACATTTTCAGTTCCAGTGTTGTATAGTAACGAAGTAAAAATACTTCACTACTGTACTTAAGTATATTTTGGAGTACTTTATACTTTTCTCGAGTATAAATTTTTTTGATAACTTTTACTTTTACTTCACTATATTTCCGAACTTAATTGCATACTTTTACTCCGATACATTTTCAACGTTTGGTTTAGTTACTCGTTACAAAAAAAAGCGAGGCATGGGCGGGCAATGGGGGGCCATGCCCGCCCGCTGAGCCAGCCGTGCCCGCCTGGACTGGAAGCAAATTTTTGCTAGCCAATCACAGCTGGAGAGGGGCGAATCGCTGGGTCAGACGTTCAGCCTTCAGAGAGACACCGTGGCTCGGCTGTGGTCACAGTCAGTGTCGGTAGAGCGGGATGGATGTTCGGTCTGATTACCAAACAATTACAAGAAGTGACAACAAAGCAAACAAAAGAGAGCTGGAAGCAGCGCTATTAATTTCTCGTCAGCATTGAAGTCAACACTGGAGTAAACATTCACGCTATAGGAGGGTTAGCTAGACAGCTAGGAGCAGAACCAAGCAGGAAAACTGCCAAACTGAAGAAACTTGGGTTACTTGCAGGCAGAAGGGAACTCTGCTTTGTTCTGCTCCTTGTTCTCCTAGCTGTTGTAATTACAGAACCTCTTCTAGTCTTAATTTTTACTGCAGTGTTCAGCCTGACACCAGCGCTCATGTTTATCAGCATGTCTGCTTATGCTGGACTTTTGAGTCAAAACAGTGTTACAGGTTGCCGTATCTCACTGATGGTTTCCAGTCCAAACCAGCATAAAACCTGGCCAACTAAAAGGAAAAAACAAGCCCAAATTTCAAACTCTCTCATGTTAAAAGCACAGAACTATTAAGCACATAAAAACATGCCATTAGCGCAGAACTGAGCTGAAGCAAAAAAAAAAAAAACTTTGCGCATACGGGCTCCGCACAAAATGTACAATAAGTCAACCAAATAACACACAAGATCACTGTAACAATCATGATATATCAACCGGATAAAAAGAAAACTTTTATCAATAGCTTCCCAACATGAGTTATAAATCTACCTTAATATAAACTTAATTTATCTTACAGAATATAGCTCAATCAAAAATTTCTCTTTCACAGCCATGAAATATTTTTAAGTTGATCAGTAGAACTCAACCCCTCTTGGGCGTTTACATTGACCAAACACTTGATTAACCATTATTCTTTTCTTGTTTTGTTATTCATTATAAATATTATTCATTGATGATGTCAGATTCGACTTATTTAAAAAATAAATTGATCAGTAAAATGAACTCCCCCCACCCCAACATAATTTTTAAAGTGTATAGCACTGACATTACTTGAAGAAGGAAAACTGAAAGCTTACAAAAAGGTTGTATTTTCTGTCTAAACCAAAATCTAAAAAATGTCATTCAAACTGCATTTGCTTTGTTTTACTTTTTACTTATACTTTTTATTACATTACTTGAGTACATCTATTTTTAAACTCATTTTCATACTTAAGTACAAGACATTTCAGATACTTTAAGACTTTTACTCAAGTAACATTTCAGTCAGTGACTTGGACTTTTACCAGACTTTTACCAGTCATATTTTGGAGAGGTAACTATACTTTTACTTGACTCCGAGATTTCAGTACTTTATACAACACTGTTCAGTTCAACAAACATCACTTCTGCAATCTTAGGTGGACTTTGATCCTTACAGTGATTTACCATATGTGGTAGTGATAAGGACACTCTTATCCACATGTTTGACCTGTCTTGCATTAGCAATTTTCTGGAAGGAGGTTTGAGTAGGTTTACTGACAAGAAACTGACTCTTAATCGTGTACTGAATCTCTTTGGTAGAGTGGGTTGACTTGGTAAACGTGTAAATTCTGTAACGTATCAGATGCTGTCCTTTGGTGTTTCTCACAGCCAGGGGTGTCATAAGGAGACTGATGGCTGCTCCCCACCCACCATCCTCAATTGCTGTCAGACATCATGTTCTATTTCAGTCTTAAAGATTACCCTTTCTGTTCAGGATGAGAGTGATAAAATTGAAAATGTCCGGGTTCCTTCATGACATATTATGTTTGACCAAGTAATCTGTTCACTGCAATGTAATTTGTTAAGTTTGTTTAGGCTTGCTTATCTGCCTTCTGCCAGTGCAGGATCATGGTAAAACCATGGTTGGCACCAACCAGAAAAAGTGTCCTTCAGTTTGTGGTTGCAAACAAGATACTGTAACAGGTAGCAGGTTATATGTGGATAAATGTGTTACATTTTATTCGTTTATTTATTCATTTATTTTTCTTTTGGCTTGCTTTGACTTGGATTATGTGGGTTTTGGTGATTGTGGAGTTTTGCTATGAAAAAACAAAGATGAAAAGAGAGTGATGTTGGCAATGTAATTCTTATTATCTTTTCTCGTTGATCTTTTACAGCTCAAGGTGGAACCCAATAAAACGACTGTGGCCAGAAAAATGGGAGCTCTTAGGAAAATAACCACAAAGAGACACATACACTGAAGCCATCATTTTTAATAGCCTTTACAACTGAAGGTTATTACAGGCAGTATTTGAGGAAGGAACTATGGTGCTCCGGCTTCTCCAAACAGACTGACACACTCCATTAAACACACACATTAATGTTCTCTTAGCAAGCTTTTGGTCCCCAAGTTTGCTCAGTGAATAGACAAAAATAGAGAATTGAGACATGTTTTATACTGGTTTCACCACGTGAGAGAAGATGAGACGCTGAGAGACAAAGACCGAGATGGCTTGTAGAGTGATTTGAGGAAATATAAAGTCCAAACTGAAATTATATTTCATATCCTATGCGGCTTTCCACAATACCGTAAACTAATCATGCCAATTAAAGCTTCAATAATGGTGACATGCTGTAAGTATGTGTGCGTTAACTCTCTTAAATATAGTCTTAGTTCATATGGATTTGTCTTTTAAAGCTGCATTATCATATTTCAGTAAAATAATTACATTTACATGATCTGATTTAAGCCTTTGTTATGGAAACGCAAACCTGATTATATCACATTCTTCTAATTTAACTTCAGTTTACTATTACATATGCTGTCACTTGCAGTCTAACGATAAAAGTTGGAAATAATTATATATGATTTATGAAAGAATAATCATGAAATCAGTTTGATTGCTTCTAAGTGATGGTTTTATAATTCAGTTTACAGAAAAAAGGATTTATTAGCTAGTTACAACACCTGATGCCAAAAATCTCTGGAGGCCCAGAATGTTAAGGTGCTGTGTGGCAACTCAGTGTCATGCTGCAGATCCTACAGAAAAAGAGGTCTAAAATAGTACTCTTTTTATTATTTTGCATCCATATTTGAACCTGTCACAAAAGACTTGTCTGTTTTGGCTCCTCTATTTTCAGCTAGAATCTCTTTGTGTCAGTCTGCAGCTGCATGTCGAAGAAAGAAACAAGAGCAAAGAAATTGCCAATTTGTCTGTGTTCTAATTTCAATTACTAAAAAACTGGTTACCAGAACACCATACTGGACTTCTTAGTTAAAACATTGTTACCTTTAGAGAGACACCAAGCTTTTGCCTCTACTCCAAAGGGTTCAAGAGCAGCATCTAATTTAATTTCGGTATTTGTTTTTTTGCCGTTTTTGGAATTTTGGTGGCGGCAGTTTAGGGGTTAAGGGGAGTTTTCCTCTCCACTGTCACTACATAGAAGCTTGGTATGAGGGATTGCTGCAAAGTCACGCTACATACTCATCCAAAAGGAGTGGATGATGCAAGTCAATGCCTCAAGGCAATCTGCTTAGTTTCCTTAGATAGGAAACTTTTAACCAACCTGTTAGTATGATTTGATAAAATTGACTTTGTAAAGTGTCATCATCATTGGAAAAGACTGACAGTCTATGCCTCTCAACATGCATTATGGCTCTGACGTCACATACAGAAGTTGTTTAAAGGTGACCTCTTTTGTTTTGTTTTAAACATTTAGGATAGGTCTATGGGCCATACAAAACACGTTCATTACATTTTGTGCACAAAATCATTCTCAGATAATGAGATTTCACCTCTCCGGTTTCGCCTACTTTGAGGTCCTTTCAGAATGAGCTGCTTTTATTTTATGCAAATAAACTGTAGCTGGCCATGCTCACTCCCAACACAATGTTTACACTCGCTCTTTATACACATGAAAATGGCTGCAAACAGAAGCACAATGGTACAGTTGTACATCTATGACCCTGAGTCAGACCAAGTAGCAGAGGTATAATCTCCCGTACAACCAACAAGGATCAGCCCAGTGTTATGTTCTGTAATTGCACGAAAAGGACAGTAGGGGGAGCTCTGTATATGTATGTGAGAAAGCTATGCTGTATGTGAGAGGAGAAGAAGAAGTGAACGGAGAATAAAAGAGAACTGAAGCTGAACTGCGTTTGAGGCTGCTTATTTTCCACTATTATCATAGAGCAACACCACAACATTGGGGACGAGGATGGCTATTTCTGTGCCTTTACCTGCTCCATTCATGCCATGCCCAGGGGAACCGGCAATACCATTTCCAACATGGCTGAAAATGTTTGATAACTACATGTTGGTGATAGCTGCATCGGGAGATGGCTGGCCTAATGCCAGAAAGCCCGCGGTTCTACTTCATGCTCTGGGTACAGAGGGACAAAGGCTTTTCTACACCCTGCCGAATACTGGAGACACGTATGCTACTGCTATTGCTGCCCTAAAAGAACATTTTGTGCCGAAGGTGAACGTCATTGCTGAACGTCACAAGTTTCGACAGCGAGCACAGAGACCAGATGAAACCAATTCTTAGCTTCTTTAAGGAGTTGGCTGCTACATGTGATTTTGGGAACATGGAGGAACAAATGCTACGTGATCAACTGATCGAGCGTGTTGCTAACACTCGCATAAGAGACAGATTGTTACTTGAACCGGACTTAACACTTGCTAAAGCTACTACATTGGCGTTGCAAATTGAAAGTGGATTGAGAGATGCTAGCGTCCTTTCTGATGCTACTGCTGCTGCCGCTTCTGCTCCAGTGAGGGCCGTACAAAAGCAACCAAAGCCAAGCCGCCGCTGGGACACGAAGAAGTAGCCTGCTCCTGCTTCGGCTAAAGCTGCTGGTAATCGTTCCTGCTTCCGTTGTAGATCTTTCAACCACCTTGCTAACAAACCTTCATGCCCTGCTGCTAAAATGACATGTAAAATGTGTGGGAAAGTGGGACATTTTTCACGAGTGTGCCGTTCGACTCAAAAGGAGGTACGTGAAGTCGTCATTAACGAGCCCACAGTTCTTTACATGAACAATGCAGTACAAGACAAGATCCTCTGCACAGTTCAAGTCACTGTTAATGGCCGATGCAAAGATGTTGAGCTGATTGTGGATACAGGCTCATCGGTGTCTATTATTCCAGAGGACATTTGCCGCACCTGCTTTTCAGACTGTGTGTTAACGGAACCTACATTTGCTCTTGTTACTTATGCAAAAGAGAAAATGTCCGTAAAAGGGTGCTTAAAAGCTACCATTTCTCATGATAGGCATTCTACTAAGGGCACTCTTGTTGTTGAGTCAGGCCCTGCTCTTCTTGGCTTAGATTTGTTTCAGGCATTACAAATGAAACTTGAAGGACCGAAAGTGGTTACTACTAGTACTCCTCCTGCCCCTACAGTTCAAACTTCTGTACTAGAGACTGTATCAGAACATGTCCCAGAAGTGTCAGTTCAGGAAGTCGGCTATGCTAAAAACTTCATACACAAAGTACATATACAGCCAAATGCTGTTCCAGTGCGTCAAAAACTCAGGAGACTTCCATTTTCAGTAAGACAAGCTGTCTCAGAGGAGCTCAAAGATCTTCAGGATAAGGGCATCATTGAACGTATTGATGCTTCTCCTTGGGTTTCTCCCATAGTCGTGACTCAAAGATGGGGGAAAGCCACGCATGTGTTTTGATTTAAAGGCATACTATGCAACATTTTTCAGTTAATTAATGTGTTCCATACCGTTTTGGATGATTAAATGAGTCATTTCAGGTTGAACAAAGGTTTTCTTGGCCGCCCTGGTGGTCTGTGGGGGAAATACCGCACTTGCAATTGCAGGAGCCCTCGGCCCGCGCCCACAGGCTCAGAATCTCGTGCAAGATCGCGAGAGTCGGTCTTGCTTTACGACGAGAACTGCTACACGCCCCCAGTGAAACGCATGCTCGTTGCTAGCGCAGTGGCGATATCTGTGCAGTTATCATGGCGGAACCAGCGACAAAACAGCGAAAGCCCATGTCGGAGCAGGCAAGAAAGAGGACAAGGGCTCTGAACAGAAAGAGGAGTCGTACACGGGTGAACATCGGGCAAGCTTTTTCCGAATGGCGAGAGCTAAAAGAAAGAGAAGGCTGCAAGGCTGACGCGGACCTTGCGTTTCTGCTGATGCGATTGTAAGTAACATTGTAGGGTTTCCCTCACGCTACCGCCTCCCAACATTCCAAAAAAAATGCGCGCAAAGCTTGTCTCCCCCCGCTCCGCTCCGCTGGTCATCGGCGTAAAGCTTGTCTCCCCCTGCTCCGTCGCGCAAAGCTTGTCTCCCCCCCCCCCCGCTCCGTCGCGCAAAGCTTGTCTCCCCCCCGCTGCGCTCCGCCGGTCGTCCGGTAAGCAAATTCCTAGGGGAAACACTGCATCGGAATGGTTTCTCTCTCTCTCTGTGCATGTTCATACTTTTACTGTGTTAGTCATTGTTTGTACTGCCGTTTTTTCGACTTTTCGTTGCGTTCGCCTGTCTGCTAAACTCAAAACAACCGCGCCTGGCTTGACGGAGAAACCAGTACAACAGCTGAGCATATTTACAACAGTGCACTTTTACTTTCGCCCTCTGGGGGGAGCCTCGCTGGAAAATCAACCCCGGTTGCATAAGGGAGCCAAATAAAGTCATTGTTGCTGATTGCCATCCATTATCACACATGGATGAACTGTTCTCAAATCTACGTGGGGCAACTGTGTTTTCCACGATTGATTTAGCCTCTGCCTACCACCAAATGCCTCTGCATCCTGAAAGTCGTGATATTACAGCATTTATCACTCATGATGGACTTTTTCGTTTTTGCAGAGTTCCTTTTGGCTTAGCTTCTGCCCCATCAGCGTTTCAGAAAATGATGTCAATCATCCTTAAAGGTTTGCCAGGTGTACAAGCTTACCTGGATGACGTCATCTGCTATGGTTCTACACAAAGAGAACATGATGAAAATTTACGGAGAGTGCTTCAAGCCTTGACGGATGCTGGACTCAAACTAAACATGCATAAATGCAAATTCAACCAACCTTCACTAAACTACCTGGGTCACACCATTTCAAAAGAAGGTCTTCAACCAGATCAGGATAGAGTCACTGCTGTCATCAATGCTCCAGCTCCACATGACACGTCTGCTCTGAGATCCTTCCTTGGTCTTGCATCATGGTACAGTAAATTCATTCCAGATTTTGCGACTGTTAGTGAGCCACTACGTGCAGTGCTCAGAGACTCCACAGATTTAAGCTTCAAGTGGACAACAGAAGCACAGTCTAACTTCACTGCCCTTAAAGAACTGATAGTCAACAGTCCTGCCTTAGCTCTGTATGACCCTGAGTTACCAACCTATGTTACTACTGATGCTTCAGATTATGGACTGGGCGCGGTGTTAACTCAGTTGCATTCTGATCAAAGTGAGAGAGTTGTCGCTTTTGCATCCAGAACTCTTTCTTCTACTGAGCGCAAGTACTCCACGGTCAAACGAGAAGCTCTTGCCTGCGTTTGGGCTGTGGAAAGGTGGAGAACTTACCTATGGGGTCGTCGCTTTGTTCTTCGTACCGATCACCAAGCACTTACGACCTTACTCACCTCTAAAGGTTCTGGCCGTGCTGGACTAAGGATTGCTGGATGGTCCGCTCGACTGCTCTGCTTCACCTATGACGTCACTTACCGCCCAGGACACCAAAACGTCACTGCTGACTGCCTGTCCAGACTACCACTAACTGTTAAGAACGAGGCAACAGAGGAACCTGACATGATTGCAGCTGTTTTTAAAGAGTCACTGTATGCCATTTCTCTTCCAGAGTTCACTTCTGCCAGTGAAACCTGCCCAGAACTGTCCTTACTGCGCAACCAGATTGAAAAAGGTTGGCCCAAATGCAACAAAGGTCTTCCAGAGACTCTCGCTCCATATTTTCAGGTACGACATGAGTTGTCAGTTCATGGTTCACTGATATTGAGATTGACAGATCGACTAGTTGTTCCTGCTTCACTGCGTGCCAGAGTTGTTGATTTAGCTCATGAAGGACATCAAGGCATTGTCCGTACCAAGCAGAGACTGCGTGAACTTTTCTGGTGGCCACAACTGGACAAATTTGTACATTCTGTTATTGCTTCCTGTGTTAACTGCCAGTACAGTGATAAGGTAGCCACAGTGTTGTAGTCAAGTCACTATGCCTCGAGTCCGAGTCCAGGTTCGAGTCTCCAGTGTTCAAGTCCGAGTCAAGTCCAAGTCATTAAAAAAAAATCCGAGTCGAGTCCGAGTCAAGTCCACTGCTCATCCGAGTCAAGTCCGAGTCGAGTCACTATTGATCCAAGTTCGTTGTAGGAACATGCCGTGACGTGTGATGTATGACATGAAGCAGTAACATTCCATTGCACTAATAATGGCGTTCCGCGAGCGAGCTATTTTTAGAACGTGACGTCATATCACGTACAGGGCAAATATGCGTTGTCCTCCACTCTTTCGCTGTAGTTACCCTTGGTTTTACTCGGTAAAACGACTGCTTTTTCCAAGTCTAAGACGTCTCCTAACCACGGTTTTGTTGTTATGGAACGTGCAACAGCGACTCGAGGTACGCTGATAGGCCGCATATGAAGGATGTTAAAGCCGCAAGCGGCGTCGATCGGCCCTCGCAGCCAAGCGCGCTCCGGCCTATTGGCCACCGCCGCGGTGCAGGGTTCGTGCCAGTCGATGCAGCGAGGTACAGCCGTTGGATAATGATAATGTATTTGGCCACTGGACCGGACTAAATTGTTCGGCGGGCCGGACAATTTATACCGATTCCTGGACGGTGACTACAAACAGAAAAAAACGGCCGCTGACGCCATGAACGCCGAGCAGGAGAAAAACATCGACTTACCTTTCTATCAACTCGGCCCGTTTTCCAGTCTAAGCCCTCGACACTCAAGCCATCGTTTGAGCTGAACGTTGGTATGTTGTTCCACAGTTCTACCAGTAAACCGGGCACCTGGGACATCCTCTTACGATAGTTTAACAGCGGAAAAGTCGGTCATATCGTATCTGTTGCATGTGTAATGGCTGGTTGCTACGTGCGCTCTCATACTGTTTGCCCTACCTTAGCGGCAAGGGGCGTTGCTCATGAGATGGTGACGTCATGTGCGCGGTACACCATTTAGATATTAAAATCATACACCAAATAATATTCTAATGACATATTAAAATTATAGCCTAATGATATAAAAAAAAGTCGAGTCTTTTTCTCAATTTCCGAGTCAGAATGATCTGAATGTAGGAGTCCGAGTCCAAGTTCGAGTCATCAGTGCTCAAGTCCAAGTCAAGTCACAAGTCTCTAAATTTAGCTAATGACTCGGACTCGAGTTCGAGTCTCGGACTCGAGTACTAAAACACTGGGTAGCCATAACTGCTCCTGCTCCACTTACTCCAGTTGAATTCCCTAGTAAACCATGGGAAAAAGTTGCAATAGATATTACAGGTCCATTTGAAAATGCAACATGGGACTGCATTATGCTATTGTACTTACAGACTACTACAGCAAATGGCCTGAGGTTGCATTCGCTTCTACAGATGTTGTCATTCGCTTTTTAGCCACTGTGTTCAGTAGAGAAGGTAATCCGATGTACCTTGTCTCAGATAATGGTTGTCAGTTTACATCCCATGCATTTAGTAATTTTCTGAGGGAGAGAGAGATACAGCACTTAAGGTCCAGTGTATACTACCCTAAAGTGCTGTGGAAAGGTTCAACAGAGTACTTAAGGACTGCATACAGACATCTGAAAGTAGTCACAGTTCATGGAAAGAAACTGTAACAGCATTCCTGCACAACTACCGAGCTACTCCTCATGCAACCCCGGAGTAACACCATTTGAGCTACTGAGGAACAGAAAGATGCGCACCAAGCTAAACATACTCCCAGTAGAACTGAAAAGCAAAACACATGCCCAAATACAAAAGAGGGTGAAACAAAAGCAAAATAAAATGAAGGAATACACAGACAAGAAAATGAGAGCTAAAGTACCAACAGTCAAAGTGGGTGACACTGTTCGTATTCGCAGACCTGAGCACGTTTCCAAAGGATCTTCAAGATTTACAGAACCACAGACTGTCATTAAGAAAGTTGGACAAAACACTTTCTTACTAAGTGACGGACGCAAGTGGAATGCTTAAAAACTTGCACACTTCCAAAAACAAACCGTGGCTGGTTCAGAACAAAATAGTGACACTTTATTCGATACCATTGCACTGCCAGGAAACACGAATGAATCTGCTGCTGTTCCGAGAAGAAGTCAGAGATCCAGAAATGCACCAAGATGGTTGACAGGTTTTGTAAGATAATGTGAAAATGTATGTAAATCACTACTGTTTAGACTGGTATTAGTGTTCTGTAAGGAAAAAAGATATACTACTGTTCTACTAAAGTAAAATACAGTTAAAAATAAAGAGGTAAATGTTCATACTACAACCTTATGGTTAACATTGAAACCGGTAATGTTACAAACCTAGTTTTCTGCATTGCGTTATGCAGTACAAATGTTACATGTAAGTAATTGCTTCAGGAAAAAGGAAAATGTTATGTTCTGTAATTGCACGAAAAGGACAGTAGGGGGAGCTCTGTATATGTATGTGAGAAAGCTATGCTGTATGTGAAAGGAGAAGAAGAAGTGAACGGAGAGTAAAAGAGAACTGAAGCTGAACTGCGTTTGAGGCTGCTTATTTTCCACTATTATCATAGAGCAACACCACAACACCCAGTCAAAACAAAATGTATTAATTCACACATACCATGAGGTATAAAATGTTCACAGGACAGTTCCCCATATGTGGTGACAACCTCCCACTCAGCTCTTTTATTTCTTGTTTTTTGAAGGCAGCTGCCACTCGGCCCTCTTTCAACAGGAGCACGACCAGCTATCATAACAGCTGTTATATGAAGCATGCTTACTCGCTCTGTCTACTCGGCAACACTCTACACATAAGTTTCATCAAATGCTTAAAGTGATTTGCACAATTTTATTTTGCAATGTGGCTGGGACATTGCCATCAAAAATAAATTAAGCCACTCTTCTTTGTGTCAATACAAAAATGTGCAAAAGGTGAATATTTTACAATAGGTTACTTTTAAGTGAATGAGCCAAGCAGATTTTTGCACTCTGCTTCTGGTCCATACAGAAGTTTTTATCATATTCAGTAAGAAGATTTGTTCAGGCCATTTTATTGTGAAGTTTAGTTTTACTTTGAAACGCTTGCTTCCTGTCGAGCCGTATGTTGTATTAGAAAAAAACTATGGATGGATTGTTAAAATTCCCAGTTTGCACGCGTCCTTTACTTCCAGTGTCTAAGGAATGACACCGATATTGGATCTTTTGCCATAGAAAGTGGCTTCTTAAAATAAAGTATAATAATTAAAGGCTACCATTTTGTAGAATATTCTTGTACTTCACTTTTTCCATGTTCTAGTGGGTCCCGTGGAGGCTCTGACATAAAAGAACAAAGTAAATATGAAATCATTAAAATGCAAAGATACATACTGTAGAAAGTGATAGAAACATCTAACATGGACAGCAATTTGTGTTAATTTGTCTGCTATTTTTGCCAGCCCTCTCTCCTGGCTTTAGCAGACTTTGAGGCGTTCCCTGTCGTTTTAATTAATGACTCAAATTCAGCATAACCTTCCATTAAAAGCTCGTGTTCTGCTTGGGAGAAAAACTGTGGGCGTTCTTTGGCCATGCTAAACAGCCAATAGCAGCGTTGCTGATCATTGTTTCTACTATCGATACATTTCCCCTTTTAAACAAACGCATGAACGTGCAGTTATCTCAGATAACTCAACCCAGCGATACTAATCATAAACAACAGGTGTGTTCGAAGAACCCAAATTAGCCGGATCATGATTAGCCGGATAATATCATCTTGGATGTCTCATTTGATCTCGGATGTTTTAAGCAACGTACGAAGAACGGACCCCAGGAAGGCAGTCCGTTCGCTTTTCAGCACCCACTACCAGTCAGTCGGGTAATAATTCGTCATGTGGATGCCCCTCCACCACCGTCACTGCCTCTTGACCACCACCATCTCGAGCCCACCTGTGTCCAGTTTGTCTGCAGCCAACAGCAACAACTTGAACTGGAGTGTCTTGTGACAACGCTGGAACAGTCCCGTCAAATTGAAGATGCCACCAGGGAGCAGAGCGCAACAGTTCAATGGCATAATGTCAGGAGGCCCTGTATTACTACTTCTCGGTTCTGGGAAGTATGTCATGTGAGATGAGCCACTTCTGCTTTGTGCTTAGCGCAGCGCATCAAGAAGGCAACAGCAGCCACAGCCGCCATGAAAAGGGGCCTAGCACTTGAACCATCAGCTATCCAGGAATACTGCAGGATCAAAAACACCAACTTTTGGCCCTGTGGGTTCATCATTCACCCTGATGCTCCATGGTTGGGCTCTTCTCCAGATGGTGTTGTTTTTGACACGACTGAGAGGCCAAAATTTGGTTTGTTGGAGATAAAATGTCCCA
This sequence comes from Fundulus diaphanus, assembly GCA_037039145.1. Classification (NCBI taxonomy): domain Eukaryota; kingdom Metazoa; phylum Chordata; class Actinopteri; order Cyprinodontiformes; family Fundulidae; genus Fundulus; species Fundulus diaphanus. The sequence continues at coordinate 4,748,341 of CM073140.1, forward strand.
ATACTAAGAGTTATGTGGATTGTCGCTATTTAAAAAAGTGTAGATTCCAAAATGTCAAGGTTGCAGGTCAAACTAATTTTGGTTTGTTTGGTTGTCAAACGGGAGAGTGTTGACCTAGTGATTAGAGCAGTGCGCTTGCACTCAGAGAAGGATGCAAGTACCCGGTTTGATCCCCAGCGCCTGCACTCTGGGTCCCTGAGCAAGACCCTTAACCCCAGAATGCTCCCCGGGCGCCGCACATGGCAGCCCACTGCTCCCCTAAGGGATGGGTTAAAAGCAGAGAACAAATTTCATTGTAATGCATGATTCAATGTATGTTTCAATGACAATAAAGATGCTATTACTATTACTGCTATTACTTACTGTCTGAGCTTGTTACTATGTATTTTGTTATTTTATGTATGGCTTAGTAATGGTTTAGTACACAAATTTTCTATTGTCCTATTCAGTTAATTCTGTTCTAACATCTTACCACTATATGCCATGTTGTGGATTTAGTAGCTTTTAAGAGTTTTTTTAAAAACCCATGTTTTGCTAAGGTATCTTGCAAATGTAAGAAAAACGATGCTAAGAATTTAAACAGCACAATAAAAGTTTGTTGTTTGAGTATTCCAGTTTGTTTATTAATGTAGATTTCCCCAAAACAGTGTTTTAATGTAATCAGTAATTAAGAAGTATTGGTTTTATAAAGTATTTTATTTGTGGCCTTTACAAACAAGTAACAAACTTCACAAGGGGGAAAAAGAAATAAGCACAATTCTCAATTCAGTCATTAGGGGGCAGAGACGGGATCGTTTATTATGTTCACATTTTAATAATTTCACAACTAAATTAGTTTGTGGAAAATCACTTAAGCTAACTAAACAAGGATGAAAATGGTCTAAAACAGAACTAAACCAGGTCAAACATCTGTCAAACTAGACATTTTAGCAAGTTTTGTCTCACTGACAAAAATAGTTCTATTACAACCAGAAGTGGATGCCATCACCACGCTTGGCCGGAAGTTACCGGGCGCCATCTTGTGCACATAGCCTATTGGATACACAGTATGAATAAATACATTTCTAAGTACTTTGCAGTTCAGAAATCATTTATTATCTAAACCAGTGCTTCCCAAACTTTTTGCATCGCGTACCCCTTGGAGCATTTCATCTCCATCCGCGTACCCCCCCCCCCCAAAAAAGAAACATTCAACATAGGGATCAGAGTTTTATTAACTTGACTGCAGATACTAAATACATCTGCATTATAAAAGGGCATAACATAATAACATGTAACAAACAAGAACAAAGACTATAACGAGCCTGTTCAGAATACAGCCAAAACTGCGGACCTGGAAGCTATTGAAGAAATATCAATTATTTTTATAATACAAATTCTTTAAAAATAGAAAAAAGCTTAAAATGGGATATAAATGAGTGTGCCCCATCAAGGTAAAATAGTAGAACAATTTGACATAGATTTGGAATCAATGGGTCACATGACCCGGAAGCTATTGAAGAAATATCAATTATTTTTATAATACAAATTCTTTAAAAATAGAAAAAAGCTTAAAATGGGATATAAATGAGTGTGCCCCATCAAGGTAAAATAGTAAAACAATTTTACATAGATTTGGAGTCAGTGGGTCACATAACCTGGAAGCTATTGAAGAAATATCACATTTTGCTATAATAACAATTCTTTAAAAATAGACAAAGCCTTAAAATGGAATAAAAATTAGTGTGCCTTACAGCTGTTATTTATTGGCATGATTTCCTATTAGTTTTGTCTTAGCTAGTCACTAGATAAGGAATTTATTGATTTTTATTTCTCAAGAGTGCTTGGTTCAAAACTTTTTTGACGGTCCCTAACTGCACCACCGCGTGTGGGAGGAGGGAGCAGCTGAGAGACGCTGGCCGAAAACGGAATCCTTCAACCGGATCAACCGTGAGCTGGATCCCGCTGACTCCGCGGAGCTTGAATGTCCAATATCAAACTAACTTCACCGCAGTCTCTAATGTGAGGGGTGTGCTTGAGAGGACGCGCATAACCCCTGTATGTCTGGCCGAATCGGCGACAGTTTCAGTCTTAAATCGTCTTCCACACATAGTCTGTGTCGGTATTTAGTTTTCAGGCTGGTCAGACATGAAAATCCTCTCTCACATAAATATGTAGTGGCGAATGGCATTAATTTGTTGGACCAGGCTGTGAAGACCGAGGAGGACCTGGAGGGCTGCGCGCAGCTCCTCCGTGCGCTGAGGCGCTCGGCTCCTCTTCACCTCCCGGCCGCATAATGACCTCCGCGGCTACGATGACGGAGCCTCTCCACAGCGGCTGGACCCCGCCGGCTGCGATCAGCGGAGGAACCACACCCCCTCCACCGCCCGCTGATGACGGCACTCCTCTCCCTCTGCGCCAGCAGAAACCCTGCGGCTCCTCCTGTCCTTCTCCGGGGACGTCACAGGTCGCTTCTAACCAACTTTATCAGTGTCAAGCCCGAGCCCTACTCCAGCTCATGCTATTCATTGAATTTAAGGTTGCTGCTTCGCGTACGAGGCCACTATTGGACGGCATTTGATTTTTTTTTTTCCTGCATTTTTTTTTTTCCAAAATCTTTTCCCGTACCCCCTGTCATGACGTCGCGTACCCCCTAGGGGTACGTGAACAATAGTTTGGGAATAACTGATCTAAACGATTTAAAGGGGGCGGCGCCCGAGCGCCCCCTACTGGCCAGCCGCCACTGCCCATAAGGTATCCCTTTATGCGGTTGACTTGCTCTTATATGTCTCTGAGCCTTATACATCTCTTCCAGTGCTCTTCAACATTTTAGAACAATACAGCAGGCTTTCTGGGTACAAGCTCAACTACCAGAAAAGCCAATTATTTCCCCTGAACTCTCTGGCGAGGAACCTTCCACATTCAATCTCACCCTTTAAATGGGCAGAAGCAGGGATTCGTTATTTAGGGATATTTATCTGTCCTTCTATGTCTAACATGTTGAATAAGAACTTTTCACCACTACTAGAGACCATGGAGAAAGATTTTGACCGATGGTCCCTATTACCATTATCTATGATGGGACGAGTGAATTTGGTTAAAATGGTAATTTTCCCCAATTTTTTTTTACCTTTTCCAGCATGTTCCTATATTATTTACAAAGACCTTTTTTGACAAATTGGACAGGAAGATATCTCAATTCTTATGGCTTAAATGACCTGCCAGACTTCGTAAATCAGTGCTACAGTCCCCAACTTATGAAGGTGGACTTGCTCTTCCCAACTTCAGGCAGTACTACTGGGCAGATAATGTACAGAAACTATTATATTGGGAATGTGAGGCTGAACTTTCACCTGCCTGGGTGCAGATTGAAAGGGCATCCAGCCGTTATACGTTGTCCTCTCTGCTTGGTTCTAAGCTCCCCCTGCCCCTCTCCTTGGTAGAAGACAACACTATAGTCAAGGCTACATTAAAGATCTGGAGCCAATTCAGGAAACAGTTTGGCTTGCATGGACCCTCAATACAAACTCCTTTAGCCAAAAATTGTAACTTCATGCCTTCAGTCACTGATGTAGCTTTTAACTTGTGGCATGACAAAGGGATCAAAACTGTAAATGATCTTTATAGCAACAACATTTTTTCATCCTTTGCTGAACTGTCATCTAAATTCCAACTGCCCAATTCTCACCTCTTTCGGTTCTTTCAGGCCAGGGATTATGTTAAAAAGGTGTTTCCACACTTTCCTAATTGACCCCCCTGAAACGCTTTTGGATACCATCCTGCAACTGGACCCACAGCGGAAAAAATGTATTTCATTCTTATATAATTCTATCAACAATAATAAGCTTTGCAGATTTTGTTAAAACAACGTAGGAGGGGGAGTTGGGTGCGGTGGTGGAGGGAGAGCAGTGGGAGGCTGCCAAGAATTTAATTTACAAGTCCTCGATTTGTGCCCGACATGTTTTAATACAGTGCAAAATATGCTATAAAGTGCATTACACAAACGCAAAATTAGCAAAAATGTATCCTTCAATCAGCGACGCATGCAATAGGTGTGGACAATCGCCTGCTAACCATACCCACATGTTTTGGGCGTGCCCAAAGTTAACTGAGTATTGGGGTAACATTTTTAAAATACTGAGTCAAGCATGTAATCAGACAATTCACCCCAATCCATTATCGGCTATATTTGGCATCCCTCCAAACCCGGACCTTTCGCGTTCTTTGAAGCGGGCCCTAGCCTTCACTACTCTTTTGGCTCGAAGACTTATTCTACTTAAATGGAAACTAAGTGTCCCCCCGTCTCATGACCACTGGGTTAGAGAAGTTCTTTACAACCTGAAGCTGGAAATACTCAGATTTTCACTTAAGGGTTCCACCAGTAAATTTATGGAGATTTGGGGACCTTTCCTATCGGTAGTGGATACTGGGATTTTACTACCTGACTCAGAAGAAAATTTAATTATCGGAAGGCCCTCACATCTATATCCAGTTCTTCTCTTTTTTTTTTTTTCCCAACCAATATTTATTCTTTATATCATAATTTTCTTTATTATTTATTTGTCTGTAATTTATTTGTATATTTGTTTAAACTACCGGTACGTGTGTATAAATATATATACATTTATTTATTATTTTTAGTATTATTATTTTTCTGTTCTTTATTTCGTTTGCTGCTCCCTTTGGAATGCGTGTGTATGTATGTCGTGTTGCAGAGATTGGATCTCTGCTAGTTGCTTGTCCTGTGTTTTGACCTAGACGAGGGTGTATTTGGGGTGGGCAGGGTTTTGGGAGAAATCAGCTTGAACTTCTCTGTCTCTCCATCACTGACAACTGCGTTTTCATAGTACTGATGATTGATGTATGTCAAGCTGTAAAATTCAATAAAGAAAGTTGGGAAAAAAAAAAAAAAGAACACCAGTGCTCGAATCAATCCTTTCAACTATTGTCCTAATATCAGCTCCGGCTGAAATTCACCAGACAATACCTAACAGACAGAGAGTTATTTATTAAACAATAAATAACTTTAGACAGTGTGTAATAGCACAACAGTAGCTAGGGATAGGATTCTCACGGAGTGTAATCTGAAGCTTTTCCCGCCATGGTCCAGAGTACAAGCAGCAGTGGGGCACCCAGGCAAGGCAAGGCAAATTTATTTGTATAATACATTTTAGTACAAAGACAACACAAAGTGCTTTACATGATTAGAACATAAAGAGCTAGAAACAGAATAAAAGCAAGTTGGAATAAAATGTAGAAAATCTGAAACAAAATAAAACAGGGGAAAATGGAAACTAAAAGCAAATATTAAAAACAGTTGGACTACAAACTTAAACTAATGATGTTTCAGTAAAGAGTTTAACTAGAGCAGTCTAAAGCAATCCTAAGCAAATGTGTTTTAATCTTGATTTAAAAGAACTCAGGCTTTCAGCGCTTTTACAGTTTTCTGGAAATTTGTCAAGATAAGTGGAGCATAGGAACTAAATGCTGCTTCTCTGTGTTCGGTTCTGGTTCTAGGTATGCAGAGAAGACTTGAGCCAGAAGACCTTAATGGTCTGGAGAGTTGAAACACTGATAATAAGTCTGTGATATATTTAGGTGATAAGCCTTTCAGTGATTTATAGACTAACAGAAGTATTTTAAAGTCTTTTCTCTGAGATACGGAGAGCCAGCGGAAGGACTTCAGAACTGGATCTGGACAGCCAGGGCATACCCTGGCAGTCTGCACTTTCAACAATACAACACGTCATCTTGCCAGCCTCTAGGTCCTCCAAAGTTCCTCCCCCATTTCCCCCTAACCTGGTCCTACCTCTATTGTGAAAGGGTACTTGTGGAGCATTTTCATACATCTGTTGCCTCTGGAGGAGGAAGTACAATTGGTGGTACTGAGCTGGTGCTGTGGTCCCAATCATCTGGGTTTTTGCAGCCTTTTTCTCCTTCTTTCTTTTACTTTGTCTGTTTTTAATCATGTCTCCATGTCCTCCGATCTCCCCATCTTCAATCAATATGTTACTTGCCACAACACACAGACAATAAAATGTTGGATTTGTATGCCAACACCAAGAAGGCATACAGCCAGAGGTGGAAAGGGTACCTAAATGATGTTCAGCAGACATGAGTTATTTCTTCTTTTTAATGGTCAAATTAGTAAATTTTATTTCCACACAAACATGTTCAGAAGCAGAGAGTAATAAGACTATAAATATATAAAATGGTAAAGGATTAATAAATCCAACAATAAATCTTCTAGGAGTTTCCTATTTTTATCCCTTTGGCTTTAAGTGATCAGTTTGTTGGTTCATTGTTTGCAATTAATACATTTTATTTTTAAACGTGACCAGTATTACATTACAATCTGGCTGATTACATAGTTAGGATTCAACTTAAGTGCAAACAGTTTGTGTATTTTTTGCTTGTTAAAAGTATTTTTAGAGTGTGCCTTTTTGTAAGACTCCGTAGTTAGTGTTTAAGTATTGTCAAGTCTTATAATAACACATGCATAAATAGTCATGAATTTAAATTTCCTGTCAACATTTAACAATTTTTAACAATAACATGGTGGGCCGCCCTAGCGGGACCTACCACTAGGCTTAGCCCGGAGACCAATTAATAATTACAATTCTTTTGAACATTTAACCCTTAGTTTCCCTCATCCAAACTGCAAAGCAATAAAACCTCTTGTCTTTGTTGTATTGTATCGTCCACCAGGCTCAGTTTTTGAATCAGTTCTCAGACTTATCATTTAGTGTTAAACACTGACAAGGTTATTTTAACGGGGATTTTAACATTCATGCTGACACTGAATGTGATGATCTTAATGTAGCCTTTAATATTATCCTAGATTCAATTGGTTTTGCTCAAAATGTGCATAAACCGACGCACTCTTGCATTCATACTTTGAATGTGAGGCAGCGTTGGAGGAATCTTTAGAACCTGATCAGTGTTTGGACTGTATAGACACAGTAGAGCTTTCTGAGTTATCGGAAATTTTAGCTTCATCTAAATCTTCAACTATTATGTAAGACCAAATCCTAACCAAGTTATTTAAGAAGGTATTCCCTTTGATTAATGCCCCTATTTTAGACATGATTAATCTATCCTTAGTAAATGGATATGTACCACAGGCTTTTAATGTAGCTGTTATTAAACATTTACTTAAGAAACCCTCTCTTGATCAAAATGACTTTAATAAATAAACAAACAGACTTATCCCACCAGTTACAGGATGAACGCCTAGCTCCTGCACCACTGTTGGCACTTGTATTTAATAACTTAGGCTTTACTTAAGAATATGTATATACCTCCCTACAGGAGTTTTGTGGAGGAAGAGAGCTGAAGAGGCCATTTACCTTTTTTTTCCTATTTTTTTACCATTGTGTATTTTAAAGCTAAATATTTACATTGGTTTAATTGCATATATATATATATATATATATATATATATATATATATATATATATATATATATATATATATATATATATAAACAGGCAAATTGTTGAAATCATGAGTTGATTTTAAATTTGTTTTTTTGGCCAAAGCCAGAAACTTCATCCAGTTCTTTAGCTCCTATTTTGATATGTTCTTATCAGAAACCACACTGAAATCTCAGGTCATTCTTGATAAGGGTTTTTGTTAACAGCTTGGAAATGTTTTTTTGAAAAAGCTCTTGTTGCTTCTTGGGTCCACAGTGTTTGAAACTGAATTAAGATCTCCAGCTTACTTCTGTCTCCAACTAAACATCACTGGACTTTATTATTTTCTGTCAGAGCATGTTCTGAGTTTCTATTAGGATTAGGATCCACCTTAATGACTTCTCCAGATAAAGGAGGATCGATCAGAGGTATTGACCTGGATGAGGAAATGTTCAACTCAAGGATTGCAGCTGGAATTAGAATCCTTGATTCTGATAGATCTTTTGTGTTACATATGTACAAGTGATGAGTCATCAATAAATTGTCAGAGTGTAATTAACACCACAGCATTAATTTAGCCGGTTTGTATATAAACAAAAAACAACAATTAAAAAAAATAAATCAAAAATTTAAGCAAAACAAATTTTTGCACAATAATTTTGCATATGATATACTTTTGAATATTATTTTTATTACCTGTGAGCGCCTGTTTATCTTAACATTTTGGTATCTTTTTGATTATATTGTAGAAAAATAACTTGTCAAAGCAGAAATTAAAGCAGGCTCTGCAGATAAGAGACTCATGGGAAAGAGCTAGAACACAAATCCTGTTGTGCCCATCACTGAGCTTGAGTGGGTTTGAAAAACTTGACATTTTTACCTCTGTCAAATCAATAAAAGGAAATTAGAGAGTAAATAGCAGCCTTATAACCAAGAGGCAGTGGCACTAATGTTATTGAACCTGTGCAACTCCACTAAATCTGATACAAAAGAAGTGAAGCACTTTAAACACTGCTGCTCTTTCAATCATGCTATGCACAAACTAAGCTCTCAAAGTGTACTTTTTTTTAAAATGTTCTTTATCCTAGCACATACATTTTCTAGATGGCTGACATAAACGCACTGTTTATACAAGGTTTCAAAAGTTAATTGGTTCAATGCAAAAATGTTACTTGTTTTTTTGGGTTTTTTTTTGCTAAGCTGTAAAGCACGATGCTGTTGGTTTCAAAATGACTGCAGATTTTCACAATGAATCATCGGATATGTTTTAATGAAAATAAAATGTGCCAAGCCCTGTGATGGTCTGTGTACCCCGCCTCTCCCTAATTGACCACTGAAGATAGGCACTAGATAGGATAAGGTATAGAAAATGGATGAATTGAATGTGTTAAACAAGTTAATAATACTAATTGTTGAGTAAAGAGTCTAAAGCAGTGGTCTTTTATAAACACCACTTCTGGAGGACTGGTGTTCTGCAGTTTTTAGATATGTCGTTCAACACAGTTAAATATTAGTAATATTATTCATTAGCAAAGCTCAGTAGAACTTGACTTTATGCTGGTGACGTAGTTCAGCCATTTTATTCAGGTCAGATTTTTGTCAGCGATGGCTGTGACAAAATTATTTTGCTGATACACCTTTTTTCGTGACGATACTAAGACAATGATGAGATAAAAATGGCTCATTGATGACAAACACGTGACAAGACGTGTGTGAATTTTTGTTGATGAGACTATACGAAAATGTCAGTTGGGGATCTGTCAGACGTTAAAAATGTCAGGTATGCGATTGTGGGCTCTGATTGCTTGGTGGTTGTGTGGTGCCTTCCCAGCAAGATGTGACAGGTGGACAGCTGAACAGGTGTTTTCCATCCTCAACAATCAAGAGGCACATTTAAGGAGGCAGGAGACAGAAGGAAGGCGTCAGAGCATTTGCTCTACTGAGCGGTATTTGACCAAACCTTGTTCCTGAGTTGTTCCAAGTATCCTTGCTCGACTTACTCCTATGTTTTCTTCTCCAGAAACCATCTTTGTCCGGAACCTTGCTTGGATCATTTTGCCATTTTTCTGAGCATTCACTAGACCTCTGTAAGCACCATCCCATGTGCACACTGAGGCTACACCAGTATTACGCCTGTCCAATACCTGAGATTATAACTGTCATGGATTTCAGATGTTTTGCCCACATGCAGATATGAACAGGTGACAAAGGATAGTTTTAAGTAATTTATTTGAGATGTTCAAATTACAAGAGCGAAACAAGGAATCTTCGCAGAGAGGTCTGAACGTCGAAGCGGGAGGGACTGCAAGAGAACGGGATAATTAGATTGATGGCTAGAACCCTCAAATAGGTCAGAATGTGCTCTGCTTACCATTAGCCAGGGCGGACCTAACCTGGGGGAAAGGAGTGCCGAGGGAACCCTGTGAGCCTGCTCGAGATGGAATACGCGGCTGGAGGGCGGCAGCAGCGGCTGACGAGGGATCAGGAGCGAGCCTCCGCTGGGTTGAGTAACAGATGGATTGACCAGAGTTGAAGCGGGACCACCAGAATCCGGGAAGGGGACCTCAAGCCCGGCTGGGTAACTTCCAGGGAGCAAGAGGGGGAGCGCCAGAGCAAAATCTGAGCCTTGTGATTCTGGAGGAGATTCTTCGGACGGGATGTCAAGACGGGTGAGTGCTATCAGCACCATAACTATGACAAAAACAGGAGACGCAAATTAGTCAAAGTTGAATGTAGAAAAAACTCACGAGCAGGTTTCCAAGAGCTTGGTCAGAGGCCATGTCGTACCACGACTGGTTTAAGGCTCTGGCGTCTTCCATCTGTCAGAGCTCTGCTTAAGAAGCCAGAGGAAGCCGCCTGTAACAAGCTGCAGGTGTGGACCACGCCCCCTCAGCCAACTAGACACACCTGAGGAGCAGAGTTAGAGCAGGACAACACAGAACCCTGACAATAACAAGTTACATGGCTTACAAAAAGAATCAAAATACAGCAATACTTTCTTTTTTGAGAGACATGTATATCTTCAGAGTTCAAATTTTATCGCAATTAAATTATTTACGTTTTGTGCAGTGAGATTTAGCACAAACACGTGGTACTGTGCAGCCTTGCTTCTGTCAGTCTGCTCTTGCGCAGCTGTGGTTACAATGTAGCTCACCACCGTCAGGGTTTGAATGTGTGTGAATGGGTGAATGACTAACCAATGTAAAGCGGTTTGGGATATTGCTGTAGTCCCCAGACATGCACTCATAAAATAAGAAACATATAAACAAAGCTGTTTCTCTGTAATGATTTGTGAGGAGAGAACCCAAAAGTAAGCCGGACACTGAGCTGGAACTTAAAAAAAGGGTTTTAATAACAAAATCCAGGTGGCAAAAGGCAGACTCAAAAAACAGGACAGGCACGGACCGACAGACAGGCAGGGTGGACACAAAAATAATCAGAGGCTGGAGAGGGCTTACCGCAGACTGGCGCGAGGGATACACACAAGACGTTCCAGCAACAAACAAACAACTGAGGCAGGCTTAAATAGGAAAATGGAACAGGTGAGAAGGGCGGGACCAATTAACCAAAACAGGTGAAAGCAGTAGAGGGAACATACAGACTAATAAAGAAAGTAAGACCAAGACTAATGAACACATCAAAAAACAACACAACACAGAAATAAATCCTAAAACAGAAAAGTTGACTAACTGAAAATAACCTAAACCACAACAGAACGTTACATTCTCAAAAAGGTAGAGGTAGAGCAAGAAGGCTGGCCAAAAACCAGCAGAAGCCAAGCTCTGCAAAGGACTCCAACTGCAGCTGATAATGGCAACAGAGCAACAGCGCTCCAGAAACAAACAGCAGATGTAGCGCACAAAAAAACAACCAAATTGTTTGAAAAACGACACTTACAATCTCAGATAAGCAGATCCCAAAAACACAGCCATAGAAACAGCTGACATGCAGCAGGAGTAATAAAGACACACATCACCACCTGTCCAACTATAAAGGCGTCTGCCCCACCCATATCAGTGGTGCGCTCCAATCAGCACCTGGCACACAGAGTGGGACCGTGGAACAACATCTGACTAGAATTGCAAAATCGTACAAAATAACTTGGTTTATTACCATTTTGTTTACAGTTCAGCTTGGATTTTATTTTCTGCGCTGCATAGATTTGCTGTGCGCAGTGAATCCAGATGCAGTGCACAATTGCACATGTGCACAGCTTCGAGGGAACAGTGCTGTCCACCCTCCTACGCTCTCCAACAATGAGCCATACACCACTGCTCACCGACGGTCTGTCAGACACTGCTGCCAGCCACCACTCTCCTCCTGAACTCTACCAACCATCTACCTGTCAGTCAGGCTCTGCTCCACTATGCTCCACCACAGCAAGCCACCTCCTGGCTTGCTGTGGTGCACATCCCTGTCCGTGACCAGAAACCTCCCGGTCATCCAGTCCTGGTTCCTGTATTCCACGTCATCTTCTTCACATTACTTTCAATAAAAGATCTTGACTTACTGTTTGTCTCTGTGTTTGTTGCTTCGGGGTCTAAAATGTTAAACCTAAACACAAAATATATAACGTTTGTGCCTACCCACAGCTTTCTTTAAGAAAGTTTCTGCCTGTCATAATGTCTGATTTGAATCATAGTAAACATGCCCCTTCAGTCGGGTGTATTCCCCCAGGCTCTAAAAATAGCGATTATCAAACCACTGTTGAAAAACAACAATTTAGACAAACTACTACTCCCGTTTATCAGTAAGATTATTGAAAAAATCAGTTTCAAAAGTTAAATACCTTCTTAACAATGACTAGTCAGGTTTTCATGCTCACCACAGTACAGAGACTGCCCTTGTCAAGCTGTTCAATGATATGCGCATAAATTCAGACTTTGGAACAACCACAGTGCTGGTCTGATTGGACCTGAGTGCAGCATTTGACACAGCTGATCACTGTATTCTATTTGAGTGCCTGGAAAACTGGCTAACCCTGCAAACCCTGTTTAACTCAGGGTTTGCATTGTGAATGGATTGAACATACCAAATGTTGTTCTAAATTAGTCAAGCTAATTTGATCACATTCCACATTCTTTAAGATGAACTTTGGTTTTCTAACTTAGATCTGCAGTGAACCAGGATTCAATGAATCATTGCGATGATGGTTTTCAACAGTTTTGCCTTTTTCTATTGTGTGTACATAGTTCCTCAGGTTCTTTTATCTTTGCTTAGTAGTTTTAGTTAAGCTTCACTAGCCTAGTAAAGAGGTTTTGTTGATTGAAATATGGTGTTAATTTAGATAAACAGCATTCTATAGTGATGTTCTCTGGATGTTCATTTTTATTTCTGTTAATAAATTCTTGAACTTGAAGAGAAGTTGTCAGTCCTTTATTCTATATGTGTGCAGAATTTACTGTTAAAAGAGCACCAGTGCTCGAATCACCCTTTCAAATATTGTCGTAATATCAGGTGTTTGGGCTGATATTCACCGCACAATACCTAACAGAGCGAGAGTTATTTGTTAACATTAAATAACTTAAAACAATCCGTAATGGCACAACAGACAAACTTTCTAGTCTGATAGGGGGTCCTATCCACATGAAAACCGACATTTGAAACTGGCTCCTAGAGTGGGAAAGTTTGAAACCCCTTTGTGTGGACGTATCATAAGATTTCCCGTCTCAGGTGCTTTGTCTGTGACACAAACAATTTTGCTTTATTTTTACTCTTTTGGGGAAATGTTTTGAGCAGATTTAATTGTTTAAACATCTGTCTACTCATTTTTAGTTAGCTTCACTGAACAGTCACAGTAAGCTTACGGAAAAAGCTCCAGCCACCAGATAGAAAAAGTAGCTTAAACAAACCAATACAATTTTAGCTTGGAACATATGCACACCCCCATGGACACACCCCAATGTACATACAGGACATTTTAAAACACAATATATTTTATTTTGTTCATTGTTTTGGTGATGATAAAGGATAAAATCAATAAAAGTCAAATAATTAGGCTGTGGTAAAATATCTTCTTTAAATCAAAGCAAAATCTCAAAGTAGGCACAGTGGTTACAGCCGTTCAGCTCAACACACACTCACTGTTCTGGATTAAAAAGAATATGTTTGCAACATATAAGTGTAATGCGCTGATATGCAGAGAATCCAATATTTGAGCCAGACGCGATGTTTGCATTTGAAAGGTTTATTTAAAGCAAGCCCTGTAGCTGCCAAGAACCTAACGACTCTGGGCAGTGGATCACAGGCGAATCTGAGCAGAAGCTCTTGACAGCTCTGAGCAGGTACTCTGTGGTGGCAGCTGGACAGGATGTGTGGTGTCTTGGCAAACAGGTAAAAAGGGCTTGGAAAGCTTCGTGGTCAATGTCCAGAAACTATTAAGCCAAATAAAGAATCCAACAAGAGCAAGTCGAGACGAGGAAATCCAAGGTACAACAACCAGGTCCTGTAATTTGCAGGCAGGCAAAGACGAACACTGGACATCTACTCACAGAAAGTTTTCAATAGTCTGGCAGCGTGAGACTGTGGGAGTTCAGTATGCAGCTTGTTGAGTTAATTACCAACTGCAGGTGTTGGTAATTAACTTAACAAGCTGCTGCCAGAGGATCACAGGTGATAACAATTGTGAGGTGCAGCAAGACGCAAAATAATTAACTAACCCACAAGCTAAAGACTAACCCTCAAATGGGGAGCTAAACAGAATGTAAAGAACATAAAACAAAAAGCAGATCTCAATACAAAGACTAAACCATGTCTGTGTGTGACAGAAAATAAAAAATAACCAAAATGATCCAAATACAAAACTAAGCCGACCAGAAAGACCCATAATTCATGACAAAAAAATATTTTAGAGCTAATGCTTCTTTACAAGCTCAAAAACGTTTTATGTATTTTTTAATTAAGATATAAACTACTTTAATTTTCTTTCACAGTATGTCATGTTGCTGTGGGAATCTTGTAATCTTGGCTCACACAAGACCTTCATGATGGTCAGACTGACCTAGTTTGGACCATCTGGAACTTTGTTTCATAGAATGCAAGCACACACTTTCCAATGAACACGACTTTTACCTTGGATTTTCTGCGCGTCTTGGCCCAAAATGTCATCTGTTGGCTGCATCAGAAACACACAACTAAGTGCGTGGTACGCATTAGTAATGTCTCTATCATCAGCACCATCTGACGCATTAGGTCTCCTCAGCGCGCCCCCCAAACCTCCTCGTGTTGTAACTCCTCCCATATCTGCTGGCACAAAACCATATAAATCACTTCAGCTGCGGGTTGGAACCAAGGTGCATCGACCTGCAGAGTAAAACCTCACCGGAGAGGAGAGCAAACGTGGACTGCAGAATCTCGAACCTCTGCTGCTGTTCGAACCCACCTGTGGCTCCATCTACGCCGTGTACCTCCTTAAAGTAAGTTTCCACAGAGCTCAACCTTCTCACATAAATGGAACCAGTCACAAATTTAGCTAAATGTGTAACTGCAGAAATGTAGAACAAAATTCATAATTGTTCATTTTATTTTATTTTATTTATCTTTGCGAACTGAATAAAATGTGCTCTGAAACTGGGACACAGACGTGAAAGTGTTAAAACGGCAGAGAATTTCAGCAGACGATCAGATGAATCTGACTTTGCAGAAGCTTTCCGATAGATGTGTCAGTCCAGGAGGTGCCAGGAGCTGCTTCAGCACCACAAAAAGTTCCGTGAATTCATTTTAGGTCCATGCGTCATTTCTATGGTATGTTTTTGCTCTTTTCCCGACGTAGAGAAAACGTGAATCCACAGAGAGACACAGCGCGCCGGGCCTCAGCTCAGTTTGAACTCTGAATTATCAGAAGTAACGTAGGTCCACAGTGTGCTACAGAACCACCCTGTTACAACTATTTACCGCCCAGAGAAAGGAGATATTCTTACACTAGGAATTGGAATAAGAGAATAACAAAACGATCTTTATTGTAGCCTATGTTTTAAAACGGAACCAGCACGTTTCACCTCTGTTAGATAATAATAATAATAATGATGATGTTGTTTCCCCATTTCACATCCATTTAAACCATACTGTCAGCATTTGTTAATTTATTTATTTGGAGTTAAGGCATTATGAATTGTAATTGTCAAATAAATGCAAAAATCTCATAGAATTCAAATTTGCTGCATATTATTTTGTTTAGAACTTTATATTTCCCCTTTTTCAATTTGTTTTGGTTCTGATGTTATTGGGTCGGGTTAGTCTTGAATTGTGACAGATTACGATCGCTGAAGAAACCGAACAATTCCATGCAAAGTCTGGCAGGTGAGCATTACTTATTCCGGTCATAAAAGCAAATGTCCTTACTGTAAACTAGGAGAAGAATGTAGAACACGAACTTAGTGTGTCGGCTGCTAAAAGTGGGGACGAAACATAGACTAGTTGAAAAGCTCCATTTCGTACTGAAAAGTTGAGTACAAAATATTGTCATTCTTATTGTTCTGGTTAGTGGTTATTATTAAAACAGATGTTTTTATTATATAGTCATAAAGCAGATTTGAGGCAATATGGGGGTGCAGAGGAAATTGCTACTCTAACAGTATTTATTTTTGTAATGTGCCTTGAGACGATATGCGTTGTGAGTTGGCTCTATAAATGAAGTAAGCTTAACTTTCCAGTTGTGATCTGGAAACAGCAGAGCTTTCTATTAAACTTAATAGTCAGCAGGATGTATAGAATTCAATAACAGGTATGTAGTGGTAAGATGGCTCAAGGCTTTCAGTGATAGTATTTTCAAGTCGAAACAAAATCAAACAGGAAATATAAGTTGTGTGTGACTCCCTTTTCTGTCCAGCATTTGACTGCAGACAAAAGTATTAAAAAGAATAAACAATGAGTACAAAAACAGAACTTTTATCATTTCAAATTGTTTCTAATAAAAACAAAACAAAGCAAAAATTGGTATAACCAGTTATTAACAGAAGTAAACGCTTTCAAGATGGAGTGCAAGTATTTGGCATATGGGTTTAAAGTTATCATGTACAGGTATAAATTATATGGACTAAACAATTGTCTGTCTATAAACTGTTTCTGAAGAATAGGTGCAGATGGAAGGAAGCATTCCTGTAGCATTTATACAAGTACAAGTCATTTACCATTAATACAGCCGAGCTGAGAGAATCTCTTGCAGAGAGTTCCACTGTTGCTGCAAAGTGTCCAGAACAAGGTGGGATGAATCACCATCACACTATTGATGATGCTGTTCTAGTTCAGTTTGATGTTTACATGAACACCTTAGCACATGGATGTCTCAGCAGCATCTAAAAAATAGTAATTATAATTATTTTGAAAAAAGTTGTTTTTAATTTAGTAGCTGTTTCATAGCCCACAATCTCTGATAACGTCCAAATGAAGTGCATCTATTTGGTCTCCACTTTTCTTTTTTTCCTTTTCTTTTGTATGTCCTGTCATGACTGCTTGGGTCTGGTTGCTCTGCAGTGTCAACAAAAGTCACAAAAAAAAAAATGTGTTTCTTTTTTTTTTAATTATTTGATTTTAATGTCAGTTTTTTAAATCATGGAATACAGCAGTGACAAGAAGCTAGTTTAATGTGTTTCTTCATTTCTTCTCTTATTCGCATATCTATACATCTTGCCTGCCACAGATGGCTGTGATGCTGAAACCGTGGACAATGCTGGTGGCCACTGTGCTGTGTGTGCTGGTCTGTCTGGGAGCACTGGCAGACGCCTATCCTCCAAAGCCAGAGAACCCCGGTGAGGATGCACCACCTGAAGAACTGGCCAAGTACTACACCGCCCTGAGGCACTATATCAACCTAATCACCAGGCAGAGGTTTGTATTCATACTATATCAGTAGAGCCCAGCTGTTTAGGATAGTTGTGTGAAATACGTTTAAGTTTTATTAATGATTCAAGAAAAAAATATATATTTTCATATAAAAAAAGATAAGTTTACAGAACTACTAAATTAGGAGATCTACTTCTTGGGACAGTGTAATATTTTCTTTTCAACTGATTTTAGTATGGCAGTGCAGAAATCCACCTTGACTTTTTCAATCCTTAATTTTACCACTAAATGGTTTCCACAGTTTTGGATGCAGAAAAATTCCCTCAAGAGGTTAAACAACTTTGAAAAAGCATTAAGATGGAAGTGTTGGCCTTCAATTTTGGCTTTTTGCTTTGAACTTTTCCACTTCAGATATATTTGCTTTTGATTTAGTCAGCAACCACATTCACACTCCTGTCCACAGCTTCAACACTGTGGGATTCTTCCCAGCCCCACAAATTAGATTACCATCCTTAACCTCTAGGTCTTCCAATCGACTGCAGCAGAACGATAAAAGTTATAAAGATGGACCCAGAGAGGATCCCAAATTTAGTTAGCAGGGTCCAGGTCCAGGCCTGATGTTCTGAGGTATAACCTCGGCTGCATGCGACTCCGGGTGTGGGGCTTTTTTATTTAAAGTAGCCTGGCTCATAGGCCATCTGTTCTCATTCATGAAAGTTAAATAGCTTATTGGTATTTGAGGGGGGGAAAGAATGCAGTGAAAAATGCATTTGTTTTTTTTACGCCACCCTGGAGACTTGTTTATGAAAACGAATTGTGACCAATAAAATAAGTTACTGTTCCCATACTTCTGCTTCCTGTACAACCACTGAATTTAAAGAGCATAGCCTTAAATATTGGAAACTGTATAAGAGTGAAGTTACTGGTGAATTTACTGGAAATTAGCTACAGCTCCCTTTGATGTTATGGACTTCTAGAAATTCTGTGTTTCAGGAGAAGTAATGAAAACCCCTGGTGACGGTGACCACTTACAATCTTAGGGTTGAACAAAACCAAATCATATAAAAGGATTTCAGAAGTTTTATTGTGCTGTTGTCATTATTCAGAGTAACTTTCAAAATTAGAGTGACAGATGGATCAATAATATCACAGCTGATTGAAATTTGCCCTCTGCCATGTTAGATTTTTAAGAAAAAGAAATATGTACCTGACACTGACTTATTATGGCATTTGCCCCTTTCTGGCTGGGGTTGTAATGGACACTACAGATTTATAGGGCCGGCGAGTGAATAACACCACCTCATTATCATTTCAACTGATTGAAGGCACTAAAATCTGAGCTCTACCAGATTGCAGTAACAACTCTTTGTTGTTACTGTGTTGTTGTTACAGAGACAGACTCACTCGATGTTAAGCATTAATACATTAAAGGAGGTGTTTCAAAATGAAATCAGAAGAAACACGGAACTGTACAACACTATTGAAAAGTTCTTTAATTTATGTTCCAAACAGAATTGGCTAAAATCCACATCAGTATCTCAAACTTTAGAAACACTGGAGAATTAAATATCCTTATTAGTGGCTCTCTAAATAAAATTTATACTAAAAATAATGGACTGTGTGGGCAAGGTTTTTGGGATGTCAAATACGCCTCCTTAAAAGAGGTGCTCAAGATTTATGATCAAAAATCCCCTTCCTACAACACCTTTAGGTAAGTGTGTTTGAACATGAACTTTGAAGACCTTAGTTTTCAACCCAATTCTACTAAAGATGAAAGCAGAAATGAAACAGTCATGTAGACAGAAAATATTGGAAGGACCAACTTTGGAGATTTATGGGCGATGACTGGCCATTATGAGATGTGGGAAACATCTTAGTATGAGATGGTACCAGCTGGGATTACACATGTGTATTGCTTGCTTGATTGCTTCCCTACAAGGCAACACATACACACTCAAACACACAAGCACCGACAGGCTGAGAGGAAGAAGTGGAGCGTAAGATTGGGTGCTGTGGTCATGGGGTGCGTTGATGGGAAAACAGGAATTGCAGCTCACTCTGCTGGGGTTGTGTTGTTTGACTCTATAGAAAAACACCCGCAGACCATTATGTGGAAAACCACATTTACATCTGCATCTCCTGATGCCTCATTTTTATCAAGTAAATGATTGTACTAAGCCGGACTTGGGAATGATTTATACACATTAAATATACACAAATATGCTCTAAACCAGGCATGTCCAAAGTGCTGCTCGGGGGTCATTTGTGGCCCCTGTACTGATGTTGGGTGCCCCCCCCCCCCCCCAATTGCATTTCAAGAAAGATTTGGTCCATCAGCAAAGGTGGCTGATGCAGATGAAAGATTTTAGTTCTTAATTAGGGCAAATTAACACAAAGTTAATATATTACAATTGAAAATGTTAAGTACGACACAAAGTATTCATCTTTTAATAAACACACTTTGGACATTCTGTTTAATTTCATAGTAACATCTATCCAATAACATTTGATTACTCAAAAGCGGACTTGATGCTTTAAAAATTTAATTCCATTATTAAAACTGGCTAATTACAGCAAGTGTTTTCAAAGAACAATTGACCCAAATACTGTTGTTATATTGCGAGACCAAAAAACCGTTCAGCTTTTTATTGTAAAGAGTCAAATTATTCAAAAATAATTTGCAAACTAGATGACCATCTCTGTGATGGACTGGTGACATGTCCAGGGTGTACCCCGCCTCTCGCCCATTCACAGCTGAAGATAGGCACCAGCACCCCTCGCGACCCCAATAGGGATAAGTGTGTTGGAAAATGGATGGATGGATGGATGACCATCTTTTAATACAAATGAGCAAAACCCTTGTTTTTACCTTTGGCTCTACAATGCATTCATTTCCTACAAAAAATCTGACTTATTTAAAATGATTGTATTTTGTAGAGCAGGTAAAAAAAATGTACATGTTTTTTGGTTTAAAAAAAATGTGTTAATTTTTTGGCCCTCGAGTTCCTTTGACTTTACAAGTTTGGCCCATGTGGCAAAAAGTTTGGATACCCCTGCTCAAAACATGGTGTAGCCTACCTTTGCAGCTAAGTTTCAGCCAAATGGTGTGGCCACTTCATGCACACCTTGTTACCTACACAAACACGGGTGTTGCCAAACCAAAACAGCGCCTTGTCTTTGGTTAAACTTGTAATTGATAGTCAATAAAGTGAGAAAGAAAAGTTTCTCCAGGTACCCAGTGTTGTTTACCTGTTTCTTTGCATATTAATAATCTTAAAACAACGAGTAAAACTATAATGGCATTGTTAAATCAGAGCATAGATTTTGAATCTACAGTAATTTAGATATTAATTTCCTACAAAAATTTGACTAATTTATTGTTTTTATTTATTATTTAAAATTATCATATTTCGTAGAGCAGGTAAAAGATTAACATATTTTCTTGGTTAAAAAAATTTGTGTTAATTCTTTGGCCCCCCGAGTTCCTTTAACTTGATAATTTTGGCCCATGTTCCGAAAAGTTTGGACACCTCTTTTCTAAACTAAATGTGACAATTAAAAACTTGATGGAACAGTAACTGACAGATTAGCAGGAATGTTTGATGGTCACGCAACAGATTGAAAACGCAGAGGCAGAGATGTATGTTTCATAAATGCATATTTAAATTAATGTGAGCATCCTTCAGGCAGATTGACTGCATCAATAATGATTATTTCATATAAGAGTTATCATAAAATTAAAAGCACGTCATTTGCAAGAAAACTGAGCTTTAAATGGATTTAAATTCAGATTTAATTGTTCCTCTCCACAGATATGGGAAGCGCTCAGCTCAGGAGGATGTTGTTGCAGAGCTGCTGTTTGGAGGCGACAGCAACAGAGATCAGCGGTCAAGGTGAAGCCCCTCTTATATGCAGGGATCATGTTATAATGTGAAGAAACAGACCCTAACAGTCTACTCTCTGTCTGCCTCTCCACAGATATGATGACTCCTTTATGTGGTGACTCAACCACCCTACTACCTCCTCATTGTGCTTTCCTTCTGGGGACTTCCCAGAATGCACCTAGTGGAGCCATCAGGTGCCTCTCACCCCCTCTAAAGCCAACAGAATGACCATCACTGACTGGAGCACATACTCTCTCCGTCTCTTTTATCATGTCCAACACCTCTTTTATCCCAACAGTGCTGTGTCATAAATCAACATTCAAATTAAAATATATAAGATCAGCACAGCCAATCAAAAGGTGAAGTGTGTCTTTGTGTGTATGATCTCTGTTCTTCTCTTCATCACTGTGTTGTAAACACATTCTGTTTTGCTGTTGCCACTGCCAAGAGTTAAAAACCGAGGATGTGAATAAAATCATTTTCTGTCTGATTAACATTTGGTTATGACTTCCTTTTTGTGTATTTAATGTTTGAAACAAGCAGTGTTTGTTGTTTTATAGGAAGCTGTAGAGCTATATTTTGTAGTTGACCAAAATAAACATTATCCTTAAAAAGTTTGCATGATATCATGCCAGTTAGTAATTAATCACATAATGTCATACAAGCAGTGGTGCTCCCGCCATTGGCATAACTTGTATCAAAAGATAAAAAGAAGAGAGAAAAGAGGACATTGTCAGTCTGGTTGGGCAGGCAAACATTTACTCAAATACAGACGGGGAGAGAATGATGGGAAAATCAGGAACAAATACCCCCTGGCTTTGCTAGACAAAAAGCTCCACAGGGGCTCTAGATTTGAATGTAAATAAAGTCTGGATTCAAATTTCCATTTTTACCGTGGAAATGGTGAATTTACGGTCTTATTTTATTTTTTAAATATTGACCCGTTTTGAATCTGATGCTGCCAACACATTGCACTAAAACTTGGACCGGTGTATGTTTACCGCTGTGTTACATCACCTTTCCTTTTAACACTCAATAAGACTTTGGGAACTGCGGACACTAATTGTTGAAGATCTGAATGTGGAATTCGTTCCTTTTCTTGCCTGATGTAAAACTTCAATTCCTCAACAGTCTGGACTCTCCGTTGTCATATTTTCCACTACATAATGCAGCACACATTTTCGATGGAAGACAGGTCTGACCTGCAGGTAGGCCTGTCTAGTACCTGCCCCTTCGTAATACGAAGCCCCGACGTAACACGTGCGGAAGATGGTTTGACATTGTCTTCCTGAAATAAGCAGGGATGTCCCACAAAAAGACTTTTGGATGACAGCGTATGTTGCTCCAAAACCTGTATGTACCACTCAGCATTAATGGTGTCTTCACAGATGTGCAATTTACCCACGCCATTGGCACTAACACCCCCCATCCCATCAGATGCTGACTTTTGACCTTTGTACTAATGACAATCTGTAAAGTTCTTTCAGAATCAGAATCAGACATACTTTAATAATCCCAGAGGGAAATTGCTGTTTCAGTACAACCGCCAGAGACGATTTACTGGGGCCTTGCTGCCAAGGGACCGCATTACACGGTGCCCACAGGGCGCTGCCTTCTTTACCTCTTTGAGGACAAAACATGTTATTTTCCGAAAACAAGTTGAAATTTGGACTTGGCAGAACACAGCACACTTTTCCAGTTTGCATCAATGCACCTCAGATGAGCTCAAGCCTTAACCCTAAACCTAAACCAGCAATGTTTCTGGGTGTTGTTGATATTGCTTTGCATGGTAGAGTTTTAACTTGTTGATGTAGCAACGAACCATGTTAACAGTGATCTGTGTGGACAATGGTTTTCTGAAGTGTTCCTGAGTCCATGTGGTAATACCCTTTACAGAATGATGTCGGTTTTTAAAGCAGGACTTTGTGTGGTTCTGCCTTGCCACTTAAGTACAGAGATTTCTCCAGATTCTGAATCTTTGATGATATTATGGACTGTAGATGATGAAATCCCTAAATTCTTTGCAACTGTACATTGAGAAACATTGTTCTTAAACTGTTAGACAACTTGCTCATGCAGTTGTTTACAAAGTGAAGAACCCCACCCCATCTTTGCTTGTGAACGACTGAGCCTTTTGGGGATGCTCCTTTTATGCCCAGTCATCACACTTGCCTCTTTCCAATGAACTTGTTCATCTGTGCGATGTTCCAAACAGGGTTTTTTGAGCATTCCTCAACGTTCCCAGTCTTTTGTTGCCCCTGTCCCATTTTTTTTGGAACAATTTGCAGGCTTCAAATTTAAAATGAGTGAATATTTGCAAAAAAACAAAAACAAAATAATAATAAAGTTTATTAGTTTTAACATTAAATATCTTGTCTTTGTAGTGCATTCGATTGAATATAAGTTGAAAAGGATTAACAAATAATTGTCTTCTGGTCTATTTATGTTTTACATGAATTAGGGTTGTAGATAGAAAGGAGGAAAATGTTACCTACTTGTGTAATAAATTTATGTTCTAAATCACTGGCTTCAAATCTTCTTCAGAACAACATAATCTTTGTGTAAAATTGTATTCCCATTTAGAGAACAAGAGACAATTTGACTACTTTATGACTTCCTGCTTTGGACATGCAAATTGTATATAACATTGCTTATGTGTTCAGAACGTTTATAACTCATTTCTGAATGTATTACAATGTGCATGGTGTGAAAATGTAAGTGTCCCCTTTCAGCTTTGTTGTTTGTTTGCTTTTTACCACTCTGAAATGTTTCAGAAACTAATTTCAATAGCAGACTAAGATAACTCAGATAAATACAAAAAGCAGTTTTCAAATGATGTTTCCTTAATCAAGGGAAAAACGTGTTCATACCAATTTAAGCTTAAGCTCTGTCTCAAACTGCTGGACAGACATCCTTCTTGGGGGTTTTCTGCAAGAAAGAAGACTTAAGGGTTCCATTGTTCATCTCCAGAGTATCACACTAACACCACATATTAGTGTTAGTTTTATGCAAGATACGAGAGAGAGAGAATGAACCTAAAATAATAGGTCTAATCACAGTTTGTTCCCAATTTCCTTCAAAGGTAATTAGCAATCTAAGAGTGTTTTTCTATTTGTACATATTGTCTTTGTTTGATTTAAAAAACATTGATGGTCAGAATTATTTGAGTATGACAAAAAAGCAAAAATAGAAGCGTCTGAGTGTCCACAATAGGGCTATATAAGTTTCATGTATTATTATTATTATTATTATTATTATTATTATTAACTCTGTAAGCGGCAAATACTATTTCACTGTACAGCTACTGTACATAATACTTTTGTCTTTCCTGTATGATTTACCTTTTGGAGTTAGTTCTAATCATTTAAAGGGGATCTTCTGGCCCTTTTTTATCACGATCACATTGTTGTTTAGAAACTTTGTCAGGAACTTAACTGAGACACAAAAGTAATATCCTGTGGCATGTACCCTTGTAAAAATGGGTATCGCGTCACCTGTGCAGACAGCCATGTTCACACATAGACTTGCACTTAAAGGCATTTCAGAGAGGCCAATTAATTTGACATGCATGGTTTGCATACAAAATAGTCAGGACAAAATATAGCTTAGTCTGGAAATGGCAAAAATCATTATGAAGTGATCTTTGAGTGCAAGCACAGTGTGTAAAAACACACAAAGTAATAATGTCACAAAAGGCTTTAGGAAAAAAGCAGAGAAATGTGTGGTGTTTCTTCTTTCCCAAAGTTTGTCTGAAAAGATGCATAAAGTATCAGACTACAGAAAATGGAAAGAATTATTAAAGGTTAAAGATGATTACTATCATAATTAGATATTAATGACAATTAAGTATATATTGGCAGGGAATGGCAGGAAGAATCTTGACAGGGAATGCCAGGAAAAATACTTTAAAATGTGATTAAAATAACATTCCACATGCTTTGTGGATTGCCCTGTTTTTTAGCTTACAATACACAACCTTTCTCTTGAGGCCTTAATATAATTGTTTATTTTTTTGTTCAATTATCTTGCCTTGGAGCTGCATAGCGGGACATTTGGTAGCACTGTTCCTTTGTAGCAAGAAGGCTCTGGGTTCAAACACCAAGTTTAACCTGGATTTTTCTGTATGGAGTTTGCATGTTCTCCCTGTGCATGCAGGGGTTCTCTCCTCTTCTCACAGTCCAGAAACATGACTGTTAAGTTAATTGGTTACTTTAAGTTGCACTTATTTGTGAGTGTGTACATACATGGTTGTTTGTCTCTGTGTTGCACTGTGATAGACTGGGTGTAGAAATTGAATGGATAGATGGATTTTGCCTTGGCTTAAGAAATTGTATTCACCTGAGTTCAGATATGATATCTTACTCTCTCCACTGTGTGGTGGTGTTGCACTGCTTGTAGCATTTTTATTTTTGCATTTTTTCTGTCTCTCTCACTTATTTACATGGTAGATTTATCTATTTATTTATTTAATCAATTTTTGATTAGCAATCCACTTACCAGGTACTTTGATTAGCATTGCTTTAAGATGAATGTTGGGAAAACTTGTGTGCCCCTTAAAAATTTTATTCATTGTGCGAAAAATCTAGGAGGATCTAGGAGGATTATGTTGGTTTAAATTATTTAACCTCTCCTAATTATTAAAAATGTTACATTTTCAGAAATACAGGACGAGGAGAAGGAGTACCAACCATCTTTCAGTCTGATTTATTAATTAGTCCTAGGCCCATTAATAACTACATTTCTTTTGAACATTTAACCCTTAGTTTCCCTCATCCAAACTGCAAAGCAATAAAACCTCTTCTCTTTGTTGTTTTGTATCGTCCACCAGGCCCTTACTCTCAGTTTTTAGATTAGTTCTCAGACTTCTCATCTGATTTAGTGTTAAACACTGACAAGGTTATTATAGTGTTTAATTTTAACATTCATGTTGACACTGAATGTGATAACCTTAGTGTAGCCTTTAAAACTATCCTAGATTCAATTGGTTTTGCTTAAAATGTGCATAAACCGACGCACTCTTGCCTTGATACTTTGGACCTTGTGCTGACATATGGCATTGATTGCAAAGAATTAACAGTATTTCCTCACAACCCTGTCCTATCTGACCACTTTTTTAATAACCTTTGCATTCAATTTAACTGAGTTCTCCACCCCCAAAAGCAGGTTTCATTATAGTAGATCTTTATCAGATAATGCTGTATCAAGCTTTAACGAGTCTGTCCCCCTTTTAATATCCTCAGTAATACAGAAATACCCAGCAGAGGGCAGCAATGTTGTTTCTTCCCCTTCACAAATTGATGCTCGTGTTGATACTTCCTCTTATTGATACTTTCATGTTGCGTTTTGCATTAGACAAAAGAGCCCCATTGAAAAAGAAAGAAATTATTAACAGGAAGCTGGGTTCCTGGTTTAATTTAGAGCTGTGTTCTTTGAAGCACAATGTTAGGAAATTGGAGAGAAAATGGAGCTCTACACATCTAGAGGAATCCTACCTAATCTGGAAAACAGTCTACTGTTGTATAAAGAGACCCTTCGCAGAGTTAGAGCAGCATATTTACCATCATTAATTGAGGAGAATAAAAATAATCCTAGGTTTCTTTTTAGTAGAGTTGCCAACCTTACACAGAATAAGAGCTCTGTTGATCCATCCATTCCCTTAGCTCTCAGAAGTAATGACTTTATGGGATTCTTCAGAAATAAAATTGATTCTATTAGAAATAAAATCATTGGCATCCTCCCAAACATTACTTCATCCTCAGTAAATGAGGCAGTGTTGGAGGAATCTTTAGAACCTGATCGGTGTTTGGACTTTTTAGACCCACTTGAACTTCATGAGGTCTCCAAAATATTATGGTAAATAACTTATATTTGTATAGTGCTTTATCAAGTTCAACAACCCCAAAGCGCTTTACACTACAATCAGTCATTCACCCATTCACACACATTCACACCCTGACAGTGGTGACTAGTCCAAGGATGACAACTACTGTCTTGGCTGAATTTAAAAGCAGACAACTTAAGGTCATGCAGGTTTTTATATCTTGAAGACATGTCTGTAGTCTATGTAAATGATTGGATTCATCAGGATTTATGGATAAAAATAGCTGAATATAGTCGGCATCAGAATAGAAATGTATCCAATCCTGTCTCGTACTGGAAACATCTGTATAGTAAAGAAAATTGGCCCCAGCATTGAACCTGTGCTGTGATAGACATGTGACCTACCCAATGACAGCTGGAGATATGCACCAGCCCCCCTGCGACCATGCACGGATGGGCAAGTATAAATATGAAGGGATCTGTTTTACCAAAATGTTGCTCCGTGAGCACACTGTGGACAGTGCACTTGTGATGCTACTTGAACTACTTTATATGTAACATAACACCAGCAGGTGTGAATGTTGTGGACTAATGGACAAAGCAACTTTCGGTGGGTCCAGGATCTCCACATTTTTTGTCTTAAAGAGAAAACTGTCATTATTTCAGAGGTACATAAAAAACACAATCTCACCTCACAGTGTTCCTCCTCCACCCTGGTGTCCACAGGACAAATTTGTTTAAAATTATTTTAAGCCTGACATCCATTCCACATTTATGCTGGAAATATTTAGGGGCTTATCGGTTAATTTATTTATAAACCAGATAATTTTCACAATCCATAAAATGTCTAGCTCTCCCTCATCATACATCGTTGGAGTCAGTTCATAATGTGTTTATTATAACTTTGCTCTAAATTCAACACCATTTTACTCATGCTGAAACCACTGATAAAAGAGAAATAAAGAAACAAAAGGTTTTACACTATTAATAACCACTGATTAACACTGTAAACAATATGAACATTATGTAACATTCACAGCTTCTGCTGTGACTGTATTTCTGCTGCTGGCTGCTGATGGCACTCTCTGCTCTCTGGGCTGCTCTAACAACATCCTTAGATGACTGCACCTGTTACTGCCCTGCATCACCTGTGTGTTGCTTTATTTAAACCTGTCTCTTCCTGAGCTCAGATGTCACTTTAATGAAATGGCACAATTAAAGTGCTTGTGGAACTTGGAAGAGGGCACTGAATGCTTGTGCAACTTGGACAATGATCTGCAAAACGGGAGATTTTTATTCAGAAAGTTTTACAACAGTTTCTGGTTTTAATAGATTCTTTTTACACCATTTTTGTATTTTTTTAAACATTTTTATCAAGAAAATTAAATTAAATTAAGTACAACTATATAGAGTAAACAAAAGAAGAAAATCCAAAACAGTCTTTTTTTGTAATAAAAACTCAAAATATAACATGCAGTCAACCAAAACCTATGACTAGTCATGGAGGGTAGCTAGGGATAGGATGCTCATGGTCTGCAAAAGCTGAAGCTTTTCCCGTAGTTGCCTAATGAGATGGTCTGCAACTTCTAATGTGCTGGTGCTGGCTTTGTCATCTCCTCCTGAAGGAGGGTGACTTTGCTCCAACATTTTCTCCAACATTTTCATGAAGGGAAATATTTCCTCTGGAGACAGCTCAGCTTCGGCGTCATAAAATAGAGACAGCATGGAAAGGCACCCTCCAAGGCACTTTGAATTGTTTTATCACTGAAAAGTGCTCTATTAATAAACCTGCCTTGCCTCCCAACAATGTTGAACGTTAATAAAGAGATGTCAGTTAGTGGGCCAGCTGCACCTCACCTATAAATAAAGAAACAGTGAAAATACAGTTTTTGATAAGCAAATCTAATGAATCCTAAGAATGTTAGATATACCTTACCTTCTGGGAGAAATCAAGTCAAATATTCCCACATAGGTGAAATCCTCCTCCTCCTGGCTGGCTCCATCCTCTATCATATCCTCACTCTCTTCAATCTCCAAACTCCTCCTCTCACCTAAACTTTACAAACTGTCGCCAAACTATGAAAACTTGATCAGACACTACTATCCAAGCTATTAAAATTCTATCCAAAACCTGAACTGACTGCAATTCTCCAACAAACACCCACATTTTGACTGAATACTGAGGCGCTTCAATGCCTGTGAAAACTCGGAGGCAATCCAAACTGTTTCCCTAAGCAGTCACGTGGTATGGCTGGGTAGTGAGGCTTCGGCCATCATAATTTTCAGTTCCTCCCCTAAATGAAGCAAGTCTCGATACTCACTTTGCGGAAACGCCCCCTTATTACTTGACACATGCCTCGAAGCCTCGGCTCATCTCATAGTTGCCTAGATTTTCCTCGCCCTTGCTGGGCACATCACTCTTACCATTGTGGAGACACCGGCTACACTCATTCTTTTAATAAAATCTTTGAATGAAACTCAGTGTCTGTCGAATTATTAGGTCCAGTACCAATATTCATTACACATCACCCATCACAGAACAAAACCAGTTATAAGAACTGGCCTGAAGGAGCACTTTGCCAGCTACAGGACTGCTTTAAAATCACTAACTGTACTGTTTCTGAACACATTGAGCTACACGAATATAGAAAACGAAAAACCTGTACTGATACTGTTACAGTGGACAAAATAACAGGGTAATCAGAGTGTACAACAACTAAAAACCCTGGATGACAGCAGAGATGCAGTCACTCCTGAGAGCCCACAACCAAGCCTTCAGGTCGGGTAACCAGTGTCAGTACAGGGAGGACAGGGCAAGCCTGAGGAGAGGAATCAAAGTGGCAGAGCTAGAACATACATATAAGAAAGGTGGAGAACCATCTTACTGACAGCAACCCAAGGCCGGTGTGGCAGGGTTTACTGCATCTCACAAACTACAAGTGCAACAGGTGGGAAGCAGCCAGTGCTGATATCTCTCTGGAAGAGCTTAATCACTTTTACACCTGCTTCAAGACCAAAGGGTAGTGGCGGTTTTTCAATTCAATTCAACTTTATTTAAATAGCGCCAATTCATGAAACATGTCATCTCAAGGCACTTTACAAAGTTAAGTTCAATCATATTATACAGATTGGTTCAGATTATACAGATTGGTCAAAAATGTTCCTATATAAGGAAACCAGTTGATTGCATCAAAGTCCCGACAAGCAGCATTCATTCCTGGAGAAGCGTAGAGCCACAGGGAGAGTCGTCTGCATTGTACATGGCTTTGCTGCAATCCCTCATACTGAGCAAGCATGATGCGACAGTGGGAATAAAAACTCCCCATTAACGGGAAGGAAAACCTCCGGCAGAACCGGGCTCAGTATGAACGGTCATCTGCCTCGACCAACTGGGGGTTACAGAAGACAGAGCAGAGACACAACAAGAGAGACAAAAAAGCACAAAAGCACACATTGATCCAGTTATCTGTTCTACATTAGATGGTAATAGCGGGTGAGCCGTCTTCTTTGGATGATGTCATATTTAACAGAACGCCAGACCAGGTGTACCTACTATGAAGATAAAAGAGAGAGAACAGAAAGTTAAAGCAGAAATGACAAAACGTAATGCATAATTGAAGAACAGTAGAACTCTATAGAGTGAGAAAATTAGATCCTGATGTCCTCCAGTAGCCTAAGCCTATAGCAGTAAAACTATAAAGGTAGCTCAGAGTAACATGAGCCACTCTAGTTATAAGCTTTGTCAAAAAGGAAGGTTTTAAGATTAGTCTTAAAAGTAGACAGGGTGTCTGCTTCACGGACCAAAACTGGGAGTTGGTTCCACAGGAGAGGAGCCTGATAGCTAAAGGATCTGCCTCCCATTCTACTTTTAGAGACTCTAGGAACCTCCAGCAGACCTGCAGTCTGAGAGCGAAGTGCTCTGTTAGGAACATACGGGGTAATCAGAGCTCTGATATATGATGGAGCTTGATTATTAAGGGCTTTATACGTTAGAAGAAGAATTTTAAATTCTATTCTTGATTTAACAGGAAGCCAATGAAGGGAAGCTAAAATTGGAGAAATATGATCCCGCTTGTTGATTTTCATCAGAACTCTTGCTGCAGCATTTTGGATCAGCTGAAGGCTTTGAACTGCATTTTGTGGACTTCCTGATAGTAAAGAATTACAATCGTCCAGCCTTGAAGTAACAAATGCATGGAGTAGTTTTTCAGCATCACTCCTAGACAAAATGTTTCTAATTTTGGCGATATTCCGGAGGTGAAAAAAGGAAACTCTGGAAACCTGTTTAATATGGGATTTAAATGACATGTCTTGGTCAAAAATAACACCAAGGTTTTTTACTTTATTACCAGAGGCCAAGTTAATGCCATCCAGATTTAAGTGATTGATTAAGAAGTTTATTTTTTGAGGACTCTGGCCCAAAGATTACAACTTCGGTCTTGTCAGAATTTAGATGCAGGAAATTTAAAGTCATCCAGCTTTTGATGTCATCAAGACATGACTGCAGTCGAAGTAATTGATTGGATTCATCAGGATTTATCAGGATTTATGGATAAATATAGCTGAGTGTCATCAGCATAACAGTGGGAATGAATCCCATGCTGCCTAATAATTTTGCCGATCGGAAGCATATATATAGTAAAGAGAATTGGTCCAAGGACTGAACCCTGTGGTACTCCACAGGTGACCCTAGAGTTTGAGGAAGATTTATTATTAACATGAACAAACTGGAATCTGTCCGACAGATAAGATTTAAACCAGCCTAATGCTTTCCCCTTAATTCCTACAGTATGTTCAAGTCTTTGTAGGAGAATATTGTGATCAACTGTATCAAATGCAGCACTGAGATCTAACAGGACAAGTACAGACACAAGTCCATTATCTGAGGCCATGAGAATATCATTAGTGACCTTCACCAGAGCTGTTTCAGTGCTATGATGAGCTCTGAAGCCTGACTGAAACTCCTCAAGTAGGTCATTGCTTTGTAAATGTTCACAAAGTTGATTAGCAACTACTTTCTCAAGAATTTTAGATAAGAAAAGAAGATTATATATAGGTCTGTAGTTTACAAGCTCATCTTGATCAAGAGGTTTCTTAAGTAAAGGTTTAATAACAGCTACTTTAAAAACCTGTGGTACATATCCATTTACTAAGGATAGATTAATCATGTCTAAAATAGGACCACTGATCAAAGGGAATACCTCCTTAAACAACTTGGTTGGGATTGGGTCTAACATACAGGTAGTAGGTTACTTTAGATGAAGCTAAGATTTTAGATAGCTCAGAAAGCTCTACTGCTTCTAAACAGTTCAAACACTGTGCAGGTTCTAAAGATTCCTCCAATGCTGCCTTACTTACTTGGGATGAGGTAATCATGTTTGGGAGGATGCCAATTATTTTATTTTTAATGGCATCAATTTTATTTATGAAGAATCCCATAAAATCATTACTGCTAAGAGCTAAGGGAATGACTGGATCAACAGAGCTGCAGCTCTGAGTAAGTTTGGCAACTGTACTAAAGAGAAATCTAGGATTATTTTTATTCTCTTCAATTAATGATGAAAAATATGCTGCTCTAACTCTGCGAAGGGTCTTGTTATACAACAATAGACTGTCCCTCCAGATTAAGTAGGATTCCTCTTGGTGTGTAGAGCGCCATTTTCTCTCCAATTTCCTAACATTGTGCTTCAAGGAACGCAGCTCTGAATTAAACCAGGGAGCCAGCTTCCTGTGAATAATCACCTTCTTTTTCAAGGGAGCTACATTGTCTAATGCAGAACGCAATGAGGAAGTCACACTGTTAGCAAAGGTATCGATTTGTGAATGGGAAGAAACAGCATTGCTGCCATCTACAGGGCATTTCTGCAATACTGAGGATATTAAAAGGGGGACAGACTCTTTAAGTTTTGATACAGCATTATCCGATAAAGATCTACTATAATGGAACCCTCTTTTGGGGGTGGAGAACTCAGTTAGATTAAACTCAAATGTTATTAAAAAATGATCAGACAGAACAGGGTTGTGAGAGAATACTGTTAATTCTTCACAATCAATGCCATATGTCGGCACAAGGTCCAAAGTATGGAGCCGAGAGTGCGTCGGTTTATGCACATTTTGAGCAAAACCAATTGAATCTAGGATAGTTTTAAAGGCTACACTAAGGTTATCACATTCAGTGTCAACATGGATGTTAAAATCACCCACTATAATAACCTTGTCAGTATTTAACACCAAATCAGATAAGAAGTCTGACAGCTGATCCAAAAACTGAGTGTAAGGGCCTGGTGGACGATACAAAACAATAAACAGAAGAGGTTTTATTGCTTTGCAGTTTGGATGAGGGAAACTGAGGGTTAAATGTTCAAAAGAACAATAATTATTAATTGGCCTGGGACTAATTAATAAATCAGACTGAAAGATGGTTGCCACTCCTCCTCCTCTTCCCACAGATCTGGGAATGTGGAAATTTGAATAACTGGAGGGAGTTGAGTCCTCTTGTAGCCAGGTTTCTGTGAGACAAAACAAATCAATCTGATTATCAGAAATCAATTCATTAATATGTAATTAATATGTAATTGTTATATTTGAATGTATTTGGAGCACCAACAAAATGTATTGAACATTTAACAATGAAACATATCAAATAAATAAACAATACATATCAAATAAAATATTTCACATACTGCACATATGAACAATAAACCTTCAAACGAATAATAGTTTATTTCTTTTGCATGGAAGGATTTTTTATTTTGTGTAGGTTTGTATTTATTCCCCAAATTGTCGATATTCATGATAAAGCATCATAAAGATGACCAAATTCAAACAAAGTAGTGTCTTTCAAAAATACCTCACTCTTGGGGTTAAGAAATTGGATACTACTCACTAGCTCACAATTAGTCTTTGAAAAACATCTGCTCAATTCAGTAAGCATGAAGTCAATGACATGGTAAGGAAAGAAGACTGGTGAGTTTCTTTATCACAATCTAGCTCCCTGAGCAAAAGAGATTAGAATGGGACTTAAGGAGTCTGGAGGTTGTCGTCCTTTGTCGTTTTGCCAAATGTGTGTGGCAGCATCACATTGCTCACAAATCACATTGCTCACAAATGTTTAATACATGACCAAACAAATTCTTAAAATAAAGCA
Organism: Fundulus diaphanus; assembly: GCA_037039145.1. Lineage (NCBI taxonomy): Eukaryota > Metazoa > Chordata > Actinopteri > Cyprinodontiformes > Fundulidae > Fundulus > Fundulus diaphanus. Next base: position 4,782,366 of record CM073140.1, read on the forward strand.
CTCCTGTCTGACATTTTGTCAAAGTTTGACCAACCCTTCCACTAAACCTGCCACTCTCGAGAGGTTAAACATTTGATGACTGCAGAAAGAAACTTTGTTTCCACAGGCCTCAGGAGATCTTCTCCCCTGCGCTCTTTTGCCATCTCACGTAGGACACATTTTAGGACATGTAACTCCCTCCAAGTTTAATAACAGAGACAAGGTGTTCTTGATTTTTACTGACATTTAATTGGCACAGGTGCCATTAACAATGTCTTGAGAATGCTGGTGACGATTCTCAGTCATCCAGGTCATGGTCATTCCAAAAAAAAGTAAAAAACAAAGCAACTGGACTTGTTTTCCGTAGTTGAAGACGTTTCGCTTCCTCTCCCGGAAGCTTTCTCAACTCAAAAAGTCTGGAGTAATGTGGAGTAACAAGCTTTATACCCTTGCCCAACAAAGGCCTTGTAATGCTTAGATAACATGCAAATTCAATCGAAACAGGTCCACCCCTTAGTAATGGGCGGTCGTTAAAGCCATTAAGGCATTCTCATAGAAAATAAACAACAAAGCATATTTTCAACAGCATACACTTTCACAAATCAGTAGTTTTTGCATTACCTTTAAAGACATGTGACTAACAAACCCGACAGGTTTATCAAACATAAACATTGTTGGGCCATATTAACACGATGATGAATATTTGAGGTCAGATTGAATTCTGACCACACAGCCACAAAGGAGAGAGTGTCAGCTGGGACGGCCCTTCACTCAGCAGGGGTCCCCTGCTCCTATAAAACTTTCCTCCCACAGACAAAAGCCTCTCACTTCAGACTCCAAGCTGCCCAGACCACCTCTCCCTGGACATTCCTTACTGCTGAGACAAAGGAAGAGGCCTGCACAACCATGGGCCCTGGCCGGGCGTTAGTAAGTAGACCAATACTTTCTAGAGACAGTAATTATTACATTAATCTAATTAGACTTGTTGAAGATAAAATTTGTAGTTAGTAATTAAGAACTATTTTAGAGTAACTTACCCAACTGTTATAATATCAGAGGTAAAACTGGAAGAACAGTATTTTATTAAACCTAATTTAATTTTCATGGATAGGTGCAACCCTGCAGGCATCAAAAGAACATGGCAGCAGCTGAAAATGAAATATAAAAACATTCTTCAAGCAGGTAAGCCTTGAGCACATCATAGGAGTAGAGTAGCTACCTGGCTTTACAAACATTTGACATATTAAATGAATAAATGGCATTCAGTGTCTAGCAGTGCAGCAGCATTTTTGACATAGGTCTAAATGTTCATTCTCATTTGACTTCTACTCAGCCAACAGAAAGAAGGCAGAGGCTCGTAAAACAGGGGGAGGACCTGCACCACCACCCCTGACAAATGCAGAAGAGATGGCCCTGAGCCTAAATGCTGGAAGGCCAATGGCTGAGGGAATTCCTTGGAGCCTCCTGTCCCAACAGTACCCCATACAGTTGTCAGTAGCCTACTCCATACACCATCAATTATGACAAATAGTATTATAAAGTGTACTCTATGAAATGCTGATCTTCACAGGATGATGGGGATGAAGAAACAGTTTCTGCTGCCACAGACAGGCCTACAGAGGTAATTTTAATATTATATGTCTACACATCAAACAATCTACACATTCACATTTATATGTGGAGTAGCCTATAGAATCCAAGTTTATATCTATAAATGGTCATTCTTATCTCTACCCCCCAGAGTGTGGAAGAACAGCAGGAGGAAGGTCCATCAACTTCTGGTGCACAGATGGACACACCCCACTAACATCACTGTAAGAGGAACAGGGGGGTTTGGCTCAACAGATAAACCAAGAGCCAAAGTTTAGGTGAGACAAGTAAATGGTCCACCTAGATCAGCTGAAATCATTTCACAAGGGAGTGATGCAACAGTGTCAGTATTATACTCAGGAAAAAAATGGATAAATCTTATGTAAGAGAAAACTAATCAAATTCTTTTGTCTTATAGCAGTACTAATTTTGATTTCAGATCCATGTTTCGGTGGGATCTGCTGATTGGACGACCCGAGGGACAGCGCGATGGCGGATGTCCCAAACCGTGGGAGGCACCACAGGGCTGGTGCAGGACTTGGGACCATCATCCTCCGTGTCCTCGCTGCCATGGTCCTGCTGGCACACCTCTGTTGAGCAGAAGCACCGGGCCGGATCCTGAAAGAAGTGGTTCGGCCGAATCAACTGAGATGGGGGGACAGCATGCGCAACGGAATCCAGGATGACGACACATGCTCTCGGTGGCATGTAAGAAGCATGCCAGTAGTCTTCAAGGGATGTAACGTTAAAGTGGTTTCAAGGAGAGGTTTGTGCCAATATGAATCATCTAACCAGCCTGTAAGAAGACACACACTGAAATTGCACCTGCTGCACACACTTGTCAACAAATGGCACAATCGACGATAACAATTAAAGTTCACTGGAAAGTTTTTTTTTTTGTTTTTTTTTCCCTCCTCTGCCAACATGCACTAGGACGAAACGTGCATGGTGGGACACTTTGCTTGGTGGAACAGGTACTGTGTTAAGTGTTTCCAACGCTTTTGACAATAACATAACAAGAACTATGTTATTAAACACTGGACAGCATGCATCAAGAGCTGTTCATCAGGTTGGATTATGGATGCCTACTGTTGTAACATCACAGGAGGAAACTGCAAAGATCTTCCTTAAAGAACTGAACTGGCAATTAAAAATGTGGAACACGACAGCAGAAGTGTTAACGAACATTTCTGTAGCTTTGAACTGGACGGTATGTAACGTACAAATGATACACGCTCATATGCAACAAGAACGGTTTAAGCGTGTGGTTACTACTGGAAATTTCCAGGAATGGAGACAACTATGGAACATTAGTAGTAAAAGTTGGTTACAACTAGAACCACAGAAGACCTGTTGTAATGCTACTATGTGTGAAGGACATTGGACACAATATGATGTTACCGATAGTACTACTGTCTGTCATTATTATATATTGCCCGTAGTGACTGTACAGGGGTATGGTTTTTGAAACTGGATGGTGATTGGTTTGGCCCACAGACAAACTACACCTATGAACCTGGATCTATGCGAGACTGCTGATAAAGGGATGGTATGTATGCTACAACAAGGACATCTTAACCCATGTTTAACTGGAGACGAGGTGTTATGTGATTGGACTCATGAACCAGCTAGAGAAACAATAAAGAGTCATCCTCAATTACCTCAGGTGCCTTTCGTTGGGTGTTTTGATGTATACATCTGAAGTTGGAATAACGTGACCTATCAATTAACCAATTTCACTATCTCCCTGGATTGGTTCAAATGCGCATTGAATCAGTCTACGGAACTAAATCGCTTAATTGAATCACACAGGTCCAACATTTCCAGCTTAAAGGTGTCTACATTTATGGCCCAAGGACAGGTTTTGCATGCGGCTAAGTTAATGGTGCAATCATCTGCACATCATTGGTGGGACATTTTTAATGGAATGTCTTTTACTGCTCGAAACTATGTAGTACCTCCCTTGCTTTTGCTCATTATTGTTATTATAGTGTTAACCTTATGTAATGTTTGCACCTGTATAATCAAAAGTGGTTTTGGGACGGAAAGAATAACTTTAAAATAGACCTTGGGGACAGTTTTTCTAAAATTAGGTTTTCCCAAAATTAGGATTGTCAAAGACCAAGGGGTGGAGTGATATATTAAAGAATTATTTTTGCTCTTTAACAATGTATTATGGGAAAACCTGCTCAGTTTTATAACTTGTTTTAACTTTTGATATATAAATGAGAAGACTGGTCAGTTAAGTAAGAGAGAGGACTGGCCAGTTCACACATTGATTATTGCTGTTGTGGTGTTCGCACCTGAGTTCACGTGAAACTAAGAACCACATGTGTTATTGTGTTATAATTTGTTTTAACTTGTGGTGGGAACTTATGACAATGTGTTGTGGGAAAGACTGATTCTGTATTCCTTATTTTGTTTATATTTGCTGTATTCTGAGTGCACTCATATTATTTTGCTTCGCACACTGCTGAAATGCTGGGAACGGGTTCTGTTTGGGAAATATGTTTTGGGAGGCAGGGCAGCTGTGGAGGGAGAAATGGCCACTCTCGCTCCACATCTGACTCTTTGTTTACAAGTATATAAAGAGGAGACTGCCCTTAGCCCAGTGAGTCTGCCGTGAGTTCGTGTGTGGATACCGGCATCGTGAACGCTGATCTTAACCTGGACTGAGGGCTCCCAGTTCGTGTTAATGGTAAGAGCTGATTCTGAGAATCTGTTGAGCGTCACGTTTGTTTGAAAGCTTGTTGCTTTAATTCTTGCTACTTTGCGTGTGTGAAGAGCTAGTTGTTTTGATGTGCTGTATTCTGTGGGGAATAATAATAAATGTGTGCCTTATATTCTAACAGAAACAGTGTTTGAGTCCTTATTTGTGTTTGCCGATCTCTCCCGATCCTGAATAAAAATTTCATAAAACACCTTGCCACATGTCGTGTGCCCCTGGGCAAGGCACTTAACCCCGAATTGCCTACCGAGCTGCGTCTCGGTGTATAAATGTGTGCACGTTAGTGAGAGCGACTGGGTGAATGTGGCTGTAGTGTACAGCGCTTTGGGTGGTCAGCATGACTGGAAAAGTGCTATATAAGTTCAGTCCATTTACCATAAACGGTGACAACTGATGGGGAGCTGCTCTGTGTTATGGTAAGTGTGTTAATCAATTAATGTTATTAGGATCGGGCTGATCCTGTGATAAATGTTTGGTTCATGTCCAGGTTAAGAAATAATCAATAAAAAGTAAGACAAGACCACGAGTTGCTGCTCACATGAGTAAAAGACACTCGGATAAAATGAAAACTCTTTGCAAGGCGCTAATCTGGTACGCTGGTTCTCCAGGGATCAACAAGGGTTCGTCTAAAGATGTTTTAGACCTGATTGGTGACCTTTAGTTTATATTTCAGATAGTTAGTTATTATAAGTTATTATAGGTTGTTTTGCTGATTTATAGTTGTGATTTATAAGCATAGACTTCCAGGCTTAGGTGTGCTTTTCTACTACTCAGTTTGGATATGAAAGTTTTTCATAAACAAATAGGAGCCAGTAACAGGAGAACTGAATGAGATAAGATATGCATGATCTGAGAATGATGGAGTAAGAGATAACCGTCTGTTTAATGTTCATTTATTATGTTTTGCTTGTAGCCCCAAATATTGTGGTAATTAGCATTTTTTGTATTTAATCAGATGAGATAATAATAAAAAATAATAATTGGAAGTTTTCATCTTGTATATTCTAATGTTTTTGGAAGTGATTTTAATTATATAATGTCTCTGTTTTAGAATAATGTAAGATTGATACAAGAGGAGATTTGTATTTAATCAGATGAGATAATAATAAAAAATAATAATTGGAAGTTTTCATCTTGTATATTCTAATGTTTTTGGAAGTGATTTTAATTATATAATGTCTCTGTTTTAGAATAATGTAAGATTGATACAAGAGGAGAGAGGAAGAAGATAAGAAGACAGAAGATTAAATGAGAGTGGAGGAAAATAGGAACACTGATGGAAAGAACGGTTGACAAGAAGGGAGAAAAATTTACTTAGAAGAGTATTAATAAAGTTCAAGTGATAAAGTATTGACATGATTTGAGTGATAATGTAACCTATTGAGTAATGTAGTGTGCAAAGTATGCCATGCAAAACAGAGTGACTCAGGTTTGAGTTGAGAAGCCCAATGTCTGTAACCTGACCCTAGCCAAATGAATTTCGCCTAGCTCCACTCATCCATCTGGGACAGATCCATAGGAATGGTGTTTCAGAAGGCTGGGCCTTATCAAAAATCCTTGCATATGATTGGATAAGCCACTTGTCTGTCATCTTTATCGACGTGCTATTTCAACCACTCACACCGAAGCCAACCCGTGGCGCTGATGAGAACGACGCAGGAAAAAACTAAACTTTTTTTTTAAATGTGTTTGCGACTCTAGTGGCACGCGTTTTAGTGACAGTGAGCTGACAGGAAGAGGGTGGAAGAGGGGGGAAGACAGGCGGCAAAGCGCCACGGGTCGGAGTCGATCCCGGGCCGACCGCGTCGAGGACTAAAGACCTCCTAACATGGTTCGCGCTAACCGCTCCGCCACAGGCGCGCCCCGGAAAACAAAACTTGCCAAATCCGGTCGGGAGAAGGGCGAAAACATCGTTTCCACCAACAAAAGCCTTCAGAGCCGTTCTCTGATGTTCTTTTAATGAAACAATATTAGGTAGATTGGACAACACGGAAGAAATAGCAGCATCAATGTTAACGCTTGCTTCCTCGATGCGAGCCGCCATTGTTGTCTGAGTCAAAACAGTCTCACGGTCGCTTCTCCACTAAGTCACATCTATGAAACTCCAGCCTTGCGTCCTGATTGGCTGGACAATAAAATTGGTTGAAGAAATCACTCTCTATGGAAGAGGTCCCAGATGGATGTGAGTGAAGCTAGGTGGAGCTAAGCGGAACGAAATTCACCTGGCTCGTCAGGTTACAATGTCTGAGGATATAACCTCTTTCTGAGTCTCTGCACTGAACATGAGTTTCACTGCACTTCCCTAGCTGTGGCAGAATGAAGAGGCAATTTAGTTGTATTTTTTTCTTGTGTTTTAAAAATTTCTGTTCTGCACATAATATATCATCTTCTCCTCTTTTTTTATTCAAACCTCTCAGGCCACAGTGCCTGATTACCGTGGCTGATGGCTCTTCAGACACAGAAGGCCTTGAAGAAACCAGAGATGATCTCATGTTAGCTGACTCACTGACCGGAGTTAACTCACCTTTTACGAGCAAACAATACACATCAACTACTACCATACACATACACATAATGTAGTTATACACACTTTATGTAAGTTTATACATGCTCATGCTGCACTACACACACAATCACTTGCATACATGTCAAGGGGTTTCCAAGTCTGTGCATTTTTTTCACCTCACATCACCATAACCCATTTTCTTGTCCCAAACAGGCTCTATGCACAGCTCCACCTTTTTCTGAACCTCAGCATCTCCTTTGTTTCCTGCCTTTCATTACTGGTCAGACTGATTAATCCAGGTGTGTCTGACCTCAGTAACCAGCCAGACACACCTGTCCAGTAATGAAAGACAGGAAACAAAGGAGCTGCTGAAGTTCAGGAAGTAGTGGAGCTGTGCTTATAGCCCATTAGTGGAAGAAATTAATCTGCTTCTTTGAGATGCACAGGCCCCTGATGCGGTCAGGTGACAGTAAGAAACATATATCATCCTTTACCTGCATGCTTGACCACTACTTCTTTTTTAAGTTAACCCAGAAAAACCTATTTCTCATAGGTATGTAGATGTGAATAGAATGAGTATTTGTTGCACTTTTTTGAAAAGGTGGGGGAACTCTGTCTCCACAGACAGCCACAAGTATAGAATAAATGTTTGTATTTACTTTTTAATTTTTCTCATGTCACTCTCCTCTTAGGGGGTGGCAGAGCTCTTTGGGCCCCACAAAATTGGAAAACCCTGCTAACCACCCTTGACCCCTCCACTCCCACCACTTTGCCCCAACCCAGAGACACAGTTCTAGTTTTCAATTAATAACACTATCGATTTATTCATTTTATCCATCTTAGGGTATACTAAAAGTGTGGAGAGGCACATTCCTGCTTTCACACTTGATTTTTGTTGTTTAAACATTAATAAATATGTAAAAATAAATGAAGCCATTACTGTCCCCGTTTCCTAATTTCATCTTGATGAGATGTATTGCTTTTTATGTACGAGCTATATATGTCCCCAGATTTGATTTCAGAAATCTGGTCACCTTAGTTTAAAGGCAAGTTTGATAACTTTAGACTTTAATCGATTTAGCAACTGATCGCTACAGTGACCCCAGGCACCCAGAGGGAGAATCGCATTAATAAGATCGGCCATAAAGTTTAAATGATTTTACAGAGCAAATCGGTCTTTAAAATGTTATTTATTCAAAATAATGTTCTGGTTAACTTGGGCTTTGCGTTGTGAATGGGTTGAAACACATGTCAAATGTTGTTCTGAATTAGTTAAGCTAATTTAACCTCAATTCACATTCTTTAAGGTCAACTTTGGTTCTTTAACTTAAACAAAATATTATTTCATCAAATAATGTTTTGTTTAACTCAGGATTCGCATTGTGAATGGATTGAAACACATGCCAAATGTTTTTTTAACTCCATCCCATGCTTTTTGGAATCAGATCTGCAGTGAACAAGGATTCACTGAATTATTCTCATAATGTTCAACCACGTTTATTTTGTCTTTTGTTTACCTTTGCATGTAAATAGTTCCTTAGCTTAGCTTCTTTTTACTTTCATTTTGCTTAGTAGTTTAGTGAAGTTTCACTAGCCTAGTAGAGAGGATTTGTTAATCGAAATATTGTGTTAATTCAGATAAACACCATTACATAGTGATGTTTTCTGGATGTTCATTTTATTTCTGTTATTAAATTACTGAACTTTTCTATGTGTGTGCAGGGTTTGCTGTTAAAAGATCGCCAGTGCTCGAATTCATCCCTTTCAACCATTGTCTTGATATGAGCTTAATAGCTGATCATCACCAGACAATACTTAATAGACAGAGAGTTATTTATGAAACATTAAATAACTTTAAACAGTGTATAATTGCACAACAACATCTTCCTTTCATAAACACATAAAATACAAATTGTTTACCTCAATGGCCGCATTAACTCGAAGGGGTTAATAAAAAACACATCTTGCAGCACCATCTTCCTTATTCAGCAGCTAAAAAACTTAACTGCAGCACCACGGACAGAGAAAAGAAAGCACAGAGTGACATGTAACTGAAATATCGAGCCACCATCCAAACAACACGTAGAACATTGGTTCCACTCTGGGAAAATTTTACAGAACCTTTAAAAATTTGCATTTTAAACATCAATGTATATGTCATTCAATACTTCTAGACTCTTAATCTGCGACATTTCTAACCCAGCAGCCCCTAAAGATGTCTGAAAAATCCCTAAACTCGATACTGTCTTTGGGTCCAATTTTAGGTCACAGCGCAAGCTTATCCTTGAAAACGTTAGCTATCACAAATGGGCTTCCAAATCTTTCTTCCAGGATATCCCATGCTGAGTCATAAACTGCATCAGTTCCTGATAGGAAATAACTTTCAATGGCCTTTTTTACAGATCTACCAATGTATTTACGAAGGTAATAGAGCTTATAATTTAGTGGAATGTTTTTCTGCCTATTAGAGTTTAAAATTACATCCTTGCATCTCCAGTAAAATCAGAAGGTTCAGCTACTGGGGGACGGCTTACATTAATAACCTGAACTTGACCACAAGGACCACATTTGAGTTTAAATGTATATAAATAGATGGGATTGTTAGGCTCTTCTTGTGATTTGGCTCTGTTTTCTCATAAAATGAAGATACTATATACACTCCTGATCAAAATCTTAAGACCAGTCAAAAAATTGCAAGAATTTGCATTTTGCACTATTGGATCTTAAGAAGGTTCTAAGTAGAGCTTCACAATGTTAAAAGGACAAATCAGTGCAAGAGACAAGAACATTTGAGCAGGGAATTGTCTGAAAACTGCATTTACACTCAAACATGATTTTTTCAGCTGATCAAAAGTTTAAGACCATAGTCTTTAAAAGCCAAAAGCTGTGCAAACATCTGGATTCCATGTCATTTTCTGTGAAGTCTTTACACTGTCAAGACCTCCTGATGGCAAAAGCAAAAAAGCTCACTGACTTTGAACGTGGTAGGATTGTTGAGCTGCATAAGCAAGGCCTCTCACAACGTGCCATCGCTGCTGAGGTTGGACGCAGTAAGACAGTCATTTTGCATTTTTTAAATGATCCTGAGGGTTATGGAACAAAAAAGTCAAGTGGTAGACCCCAAAAAATTTCACCAGCTCTGAGCCGCAGGATCCGATTGGCTGTCCGTCAAGACACGGGACGATCCTCTACCCAAATTAAAGCCATTACTGGTGCTGACTGCAGCCCAATAACCATCAGACGGCATCTGCGAGAGAAGGGCTTCAGAAACAAAAAACGTCTTCAAAGGCCATGTCTTCTTCAACGCCACAGAATTGCCCGTTTGGACTTTGCAAGGATGCACCAAACATGGGACATTGAAAGGTGGAAGAAAGTTGTCTTCTCTGATGAGAAAAAATTTAACCTTGATGGTCCTGATGGCTTCCAACGTTACTGGCATGACAGGGAGATCCCACCTGAGATGTTTTCTACACGGCACAGTGGTGGGGGCGCCATCATGATTTGGGGTGCGTTTTCCTTCAATGGAACAATGGAGCTTCAGGTTGTGCAGGGGCGTCAAACAGCAGCTGGCTATGTGGAGATGTTGCAGCGGGCATCCCTCATGACTGAGGGCCCTCGTCTGTGTGGTAATGATTGGGGTTTTTCAACAGGACAATGCTGCAGTTCACAATGCCCGCCTGACAAAGGAGTTCTTCCAAGAGAATAACATCACTCTTTTGGACCATCCTGCATGTTCCCCGGATCTAAACCCAATTGAGAACATTTGGGGATGGATGGCAAGGGAAGTTTACAAAAATGGACATCAGTTCCAGACAATGGATGCCCTTCGTGAAGCCATCTTCAACACTTGGAGCAACGTTCCCACTAGCCTCCTGGAAACACTGGCATCGAGCATGCCTAAACGATTGTTTGAAGTCATCAACAAGAATGGTGGAGCTACTCATTACTGAGTCCCTTTTTTTGACATTTTGATTTCTGTTTTGGGGGGTTATCGGTTTTTTTTTTAGCTATGGTCTTAAACTTTTGATCAGCTGAAAAAATCATGTTTGAGTATAAATGCAGTTTTCAGACAATTCCCTGCTCAAATGTTCTTGTCTCTTGCACTGATTTGTCCTTTTAACATTGTGAAGCTCTACTTAGAACCTTCTTAAGATCCAATAGTGCAAAATGCAAATTCTTGCAATTTTTTGACTGGTCTTAAGATTTTGATCAGGAGTATATATATATATATATATATATATATATATTGTATTATTGGATTGTATTATATGATATTGACCAATGTTCTTTGTTGGGGAGTGGGAGTGTTTGGTTGTGTGGGGCAACAGAAGGAGGGGCTCACTGGTGCCTCAATTTATTCGATGGTGCTTCGAAAACAATGATAATGTCGTTGTGAGACAGGGACCGCAAACCTCGAGCAGCGCTGTTTGTAGTTTAGGCTACATCCGGGTGATTTTAGCAGTTTGTGCTTTATCGCCAAATGGCAAAATATTTTATTCTGAAGTGTTCACGGAAGCTGCGGGTATCTTTTGGTCACGTTGATGCCGTCGCCGTTTTTCACGTCGACAACAAGAAAGACGACAACAAGACACGCACTGGACATCCATACAGCGGGAAGCTTGTCTCCTTGTTCAAAGGTAGGAGGATGGTCTCCACAGACTGAAACAAAGAGCAGCTGTTTGCCGGAGACCTGCTGCTCTAGCGGGGCTTGCAGTCTGTCACTACTCGGTTGTTTAATTTCTGGGAGACGCTAGTGGATCTGTGTTGATCATAAAGTGCATGTGTGAGTGATGTAATCACTGCATACGGTGATAGTGAGGCTATGGTTGATGTGGTAAATAGTTTCTTTGTTCTCAGTCTGGTCGAAATTTGAAATTATGTGTGTTATTTTCTATTATACATGACCTCTGGGACTAATTAGAAGAGCTCTCTGCATCTCTCCCATTGTGTGCACACGTGTTAGGGGGTTACACACGCAGTAGCTTCATATACAAAAGGCACCATTTAAAATAGTATTTATTAAAGAAAAGGTTTAAAGATTTGAACGACATCCGATTATCTGCTTCTTCATTTTCTATAAACGGATATTTCAGTCTACTGCACGGCCTGAGATTACCAGTAGTTTAAATAGATAACTTACTTAAACTGGTAAAACCTGGACTAAAATAGTTTGTGGTCAGGGAAAAAGCAAAAAAGGCGATTTTTGAGATTAGTTTTAGTGGACAGAGCAGACAATACTGTCTGGTCTGCTAATTTACTCCTTAAGGAGTTAAAATTTAGGGCTTTATGAGGAGGTTTTTGGCGAGAATGACTAGAAGGATTTTAAAGTAAAAAACTGTGTGATGGTTCAATCAGGGACTTTGGACAACTTTTAGAACCAAACAGTTTTAGAGACTAAACGTAATAGGTATCAGTGTGTGTAAAATGAGAGAAACCTTCCCTGAGCCTTGGATCTGATTTAGGTGATTAAATACAGCGCACCTATCTTCATATAGAAAGTTGAAATGTCCTTTTTTCCTTTAGACGTGGTTCATGGTTTGTGTATAGTAGAATTATATTTTCAGTGTGACCCACTCTGTTCATAGTGGTCTTTAATATTAATGTTGCCGCTCTTAGTTCAACATTTTCCTGGACTTCTTTTGAGGAAAACCTTCTCTATTTTTCCCTTGCCCGTGGTCAATTAGTGAACAGCAGTCTGTTCACGTCACATTTGGGCCCTACTCAGCTCCAGTCGTAACCTCTTGAGGAGGGACGAAACAGCCTGGTAGGAAAAAACCTGGAATCAAAATGCTCACCAGGCTGGCAGAGCGGAGTAAAGCACAGCCATAAAATGTGATCTGTTAGCACTATTGTGATGTACATGCGGGACTCATGCAAAAATAATTCACAAATCATAAACTTTATTTTAAAGAATCTGTAGAATAATTCAGTCCAAGATTGAGCAGTAGTTTAAACTATATTTTTTTTATCTAATGCTATTTAAACTAAAGCTATTTTCTCAAAAGCAGGATGGGAAGCTATAAATTGAATGTAATCTACAGCTCTTTAAGCCATGCCAACTTCAGTAAAATGTTGAGATGCACCAATAAGAGATTTGAGGCCAGTTTCTTTTCTATAATTTTAGAATCAAGAGATTGTAAAATTCTAACTGCGTGTTACCGTGGTGAAACTTTTTTTGAGACAGACACGGACTCAGGATGCACACAAACAATACATACAGGCAGACACAACCAGGGATGGGTACCCTGGGAATCGATACAAGTACTTAACGATACCTTTGTGTGTTTATGTAGTAATAAATGTTAGTTTACTAATAAAATCAAATTTTTTAAATTATAAACATATTTATTTCTCAATATAAAAACGTATTTAGATCTACAAATGAACCTTATTAAATTATTTATGAATTTTAATACATTGCCTGAATCCACAGCACACGAAACACATTTTTACCAAAACAGCAGTTGTCAGAGGCACAGAGTGTTCGAGGTACAGGATCGTGTGTGAGTAAAAGTTAGGGGAATTGTTTTAGTGCAACAGTTTCAAAGAAAAAAAATATATCCAAAAACATATTTTATCCCGTTTTGTAAATCTGGGTAGGATACATTTGCAATGAGGGAACGGAGAGGCTGTCCTCTCTGCGTTGACTACAGCAAGTTTCAGGACGAGGCTATAGACCAGTTCACGCGTGACGTCAGCGCTACATCCGGGTCACGGTGGTTGGCAAAAACAGTACTGTTCTCGTCTACTACTGTGACAAAACGGGTGATTTAGAGCGTACTTTTAGTTCGTTTATTTTTGGAATCTAAACAATGCCTACCACTTGTTGTGCTCCCGGTTGCACACAGAGGCATTCCAAATCGTTGGATGTATGTTTCTGTCGTTTACCGAAGGACGAAGAAAGAAGAAAGAAATGGATATTTTCAATGAAAAGAGCGCAGGCAGACACTCCCAATGGACTGGGGGAGCCATCATACTACGACAGAATTTGCAGTCAACACTTGACTTAAATACAACTTAATTCTGCACTAGTCATTGTTCTACTTAAATAGCGGTGGAGGGGAGATGGCGATCGCTAGACGGGGCCAGGAGAAGCAGAGTTGATGCACTGCAGCAGCAGCATGCCGCATTATTTTAGTTTTCTTCGTGCAATCAGTGTGCAATAATGTGCTCCAGACAGCGGCTGCATTACACCCCTGTTCACGCGCGCTAGTACGTCTGTGTTTACGCTGCAACGTTGCCGACACCCCCACCCATTTCAACAAGACATAAACACCATATTAATCCGTAGTGAACAATGTTTTTTTTTAACCTACCGGTGGCGGATCTTCCTCTCTGCTGAGGCGCGGTCTGTGTCCGACTCCGCTTTATGTTACACAAACATGTCTGAACATCCATCCATCCATTTTCTGACGCGCTTAATGTCCCGATATAAAATAATTGTAGCCGTCCAGTGGTTTCATGGCTTTCATGCTCTCTCGTCTGTACTGGCCTGCGTGTTTATAAGGTAGCTGTATATGTCGGGGTACGGAACCCTTGGCCAGCATTTCACAGACTCGCTCCGTCCATTCAGGCTTTTGCTGTGTGGATCTGGCAATATGATACCATCAACCATCAACTTAGTCTTAAAACGATCTTGTGATACGTTATCTAAAGAAGAAAAATACGCGGAGAACTCGTCAGTTTCTCTGTTTGCGTCCGCCATTGTGTTCGTCTATTGCCAACCAGTCCGGCGTGCATGCGCGAAAACCCCGCATCAAAACAATAACAATGAACTGGTCTATAGCAGCTGTCCCGTCTGTGAGACAGTGGTTGGAGAAGTAGGAATTCCGACAGCAGCACTCGCCGCTCTCCCAAAACTGTGACTCCAGAACGAATGTTACTTTCACGGGAAGCCACCAATAACATGAGACCAATAACGCTAGATTTTTCGCCAGTTGCTTTTTTGAAAAAAAGGTCGCTGAATGCCGTCTGAAAAGTCAGTAAATGTAGCGAGAAATTTGCTAAATTGGCAGCAGTGACCAGGTACTTCCTCAGAATAGAAGTATTCCCGCCGCTGGCCTTACGCTCTGCGTCACAAATATTGCAGCGAGCGTAATCTGCAGCGCATTTTGAAAAGCGGAGCCATACTTTCGACCACTTTCTATCAGCCATGCTTGCTTTGTTTACTGGACAAGCGGTTACTGACGTCATCATGCTTGTCACTACCCAATCTGTACCGGTAGCACAATCCATACCATCAGCTCCTTTGCGCATGTGCAAACAGAATAACTTCCGGGTTGCCATTGAATGCACTATTAGTTTTTAAAAAGGACTGGAAAAAAGTATTTCCATCCTTTATTACAAAATACTATGGTTCAGTTTATAACAACAGACATTATTTTGTATGAAAAATATATTGTATGCTGTCTATGCGTCCTCTAGTGGACCCATCACAGACAAGAGAAGACCTTGTTGTTATTGTAGCCACATCGTTTATTTCTTGCAAAAACATAACTGCAGGTGACGAAAGACCGCAAACGGATCCATTCTGTGTGTCCATTGAAATGCGATTTAACCAATTTTTTTCTGTATTTTTTTATTCCCTTTAAATCATGCAATATTCATACAACTACAACGAAATACAACAATAAACATCCCACCCAAAATAAGACGAGAAGAAAAAAGCAAGAAAAACGAAAAATTACCTTCCCGGGAGTTATTCTGTTTGCACATGCACAAAAGGGTCGACGGTACAGATGGTGCTTCCAGTACAGATCGGGTAGTGACAACTCTTGTGCATGCAATGCTGTGTTCAAGTTCGGCATGGACAATTAATATGCATGAATATGAAATAGAAGATGTAGTAAAATGACTAGCATGACGAGTAAACATAAAAAGCTAATTAAAATGATGATGACAAAATAAGGTACATTGAAACATTTTGATGCTGTGTGACAATTATTTAATTTTGCTAACTTACATCATCATGTCACACATTCCTTCATCCAGTCTAATTGGTTAATTTCTCTCCTTTGATTGCTAGGCGCGCATTTGTGTGTGTGTGTGTGTGTGTGTGTGTGTGTGTGTGTGTGTGTGTGTGTGTGTGTGTGTGTGTGTGTGTGTGTGTGTGTGTTTTTAACTATCAACCAATCACAGCTCTTAAAAGACACCGTCACACTTACCAGTGGGCTCCTCACTAAGATAAAACTTTGACGTCTCCTTTTTCAGAGTCACTTTCAGCAACTATCTGAATCACTCTGAAGCTAATACTCCGGGCAGGAATTTTTAGGCTAAGATAGATAGGAGCGCTCTAAGAGACTGAACATCTTTGTGAATACAGGCACTGGTTTTTGGAATGCATTGACCAGAGGATACAGATTTTAGCTGATTCCTAATTCTATTTTAAGGAAATATAAAAACAGCGTTTAAAATGTTCTCTTCTAGTCTTCATTCCATGAGTGGTCAGTAATTATATTAGATAGCAGCAGAGGTGACATCATACTGTGTATGTGAGGGCAGTCACTGCAATCAGGATTTTGACACAAAGATTTGAGTTGACCTTTCAAAACTTTCTTCACAGTCTTATACTAGAAATTATGTGATCTAGCATTTCTAAAACACTGTGTGTTCCCAAAAAATTGTGGATTGTTGCTGTGACAGCTTTTTGAAGAGAGTTAGAAAAGAGTTAAATTTCCAAATTGAGCGTGTTCCATGACTGACAGTTGAAAGTTCAAAAGGATGAAATAGAGCCCAGGCTTCCTATTACTGTCACAATTAACCGCAGCAATTACAACACATGTTTGAGATGGGGAAAAAAAGTGTATCCTGGAAAATAGGTTCTAACAGTTTTGGTTCTTTCTCTCTCTTAAAACACCAATACTTCAAATAGCTAAATTTGAGTTCTCTTCACTCATAAGAACTTCCACAGTGAAGTTGTGTCAGCTAATCGTGATAGCACTTAATGCTGTGTTCACTGATCATGAACTGATCTGCTTTTTTATTTTCAGCCAGCTGGTTAATGGGCACTGTTGAGAAACAGAAATGTGTCGGATTCTAATCAGTAATGACACCCCACACTTGGATGCAAGCACACCATGATCATAACATCTAAGCCGCAGGTTGAGACATCTTGTTCTAAATATGTAAAAGAAAAAAGTTATAGCCAATGAACTGATTCATAAGATCTTATTTCCAACTATTATATTTATAAATATAAAAACTGAGTAAGTAGAACAAGATATGGCTGCCGTAAATGTTGTTGTACTTAACACTTAAGTGGGCTGTGTAACTGTGCCTATGACAACATTTGTTTCATGGCTCAGCACAGCAGATGGTGGTGGGAGATAAATGGAGGAGGGGCAGTGATGAGTGGGTTGGGGGCATAAATAGCATGGTAATAAAAGAGAGGATGATAGGATAGAGAGGGAAGGAGGGGGCCACGAGGGGTGGGGTTTGCCCAGGGAAAGCATAAAGAACAAAAGCTAAGGGAGACAATGGTCCTTTGCATGATGAAAAAAAAACAGTAGAAAAGTATGGAGTTTGATTTGTTTTTCAGGCCTGGATAAATCGGGAAAGAGAAAACAAGAGCATGAAAGCATATTTCTATTTTGAGAATAATTCTGTGACCTATTGTCCAAATCCATCCATCATTCTTACATCCTTCCATGTGTCTGTACTTCTATAAAAAAAATTCCAGTCTGTATTTTTGTTGATTACTATATTGGAAAATAACAAGAGGTTTGTTGTTTCATTGTTTTCCCCTATATTATCACCCATAGACTGGTCAACAATGTTTCTGCAGCTCTTCGATAGACAGGAGTTTCAGCATCACTCGTGTTACACTTTAGCCCCAGCTCACGGACTCAGTTGGGCCGTGCGAGTGTTTCAGGAGCAGTTTTTTTCAGGGCCAACCCGGTTTTCTCTGGCCCTGCTCAAGGCCAGGGTCAAACTGAGCTAAATCGAGCGGTGTTTTGACTGAACGCACTGCTTTTCAGTGATTGGCCAAGGGGCGAGGAGTAATGACAAGGTTTTTCTCCAAGGAAGTCCAGAAAGGGAGCAACGACATTAATATTCAGGACCACTATGAGCGGAGTTGGTCAAACCAAAATATAATTTTACTGTTTAGAAACCTTGAACCACACCTGAAGGGAAAAAAAGAAAAGAAAAAGGACACTTCAGATCTGATACAGACGAGTTGTGTCAGATCTGTGGATTTACCATTGCTTTCTCTCTTTTTACACACACTGAAAGCTTTTAAGTTTTGTCTCTGAAGTGTTCATCCATCTACCTCATGCGGTAGAAGGCAGCTGCTGTCTGCCTTTCAGACAGAGAACAGCCGGGGGGAGCAGCGGTCTGCTTTTACAGAGGTGCCTGCTGAAAGCAGCTCGTACTTGGGAGCGCCGGAAAGCTCTCCCCGCTGACACAGCAGCACACAATTTCACTGCGGTTAAAAATCTTTTGCCGCTATTAATGTGTTCTCGTCACTCCCGCCATGGCTGAGGCAAAACATCTCAGAAAGTTGAAAATTTTTATTTCGTGAGGCAAACAAGCAAGTTTAGACAGCCTCATTTCCTCTCTCCACTCCCGTCTCTGTTTTTTTCTAAAAACACACACATACACACTGTTTCACTGTTGTTGGCAGAAAGAAGCAGTGCAGAGACGAGCTGTGCCTTATGGCTGGTTCACATGGTAGGATTTTAGCCCGAATTTTGCCCCGATCTTCCCCTTCCCAGAGGCGCGGACTATTGCTGAGGCTCTTAAAATAATTTTAAGAGATATTCCTGCCATATGTGGTGTGATAACAGTGATCTGGTCCCCCCGGTGTCGGGACCGCTCCAACCTCAAATCGGGGATATTAAACATGTCGGATTGTCTTGCCCCGGTATCCTAGTGTGAGTGGTGTCCCCCGATGACAAATGAGCATGCAAAACTCTGAATGTGACGTGTAGCCAATCAGAAATTGTGGTGAGGGAAACCCTAAGAGAAAAAACACAAACGTAGAGTCCCCTGATTGCGCTGTCTCCACTCCTTTAACCATCGCCTTTTTCTTTTTGTTATGTTTTTTCTCCATTAAAATCAGTCCACAAACTGTCACCATTATTCTCCGTCGTTCATGTTTATTTACTCTGAAATCACATTTAATCTTTAGAGGATTCGCAAGATTTCCCGTCTGATATCTGAATGATACTGAGTGAAATCTGTTCATGTGTGGTGTGATATGATCCATTTTCTTGGTATTAGTCAGGACTCTAGCTGCTGTCTAGCTTCAGATGGCAGATTTTTTTTTTTACATGTATATACTCCATTACAATAATCTAACCTACTGAAAATAAAATATGGACCAGTTTTATTGTGTCATGCTTGGAATAGAAGCCCTTATTCTGTGTTAGTAGGCTTATTTTTGATAGACTATGTTTTGTTGATAAATATCAGTGAGTCCATGATGACACAGATTCTTTGTTTGCTCTGTGGTCTTTAGCCCACATTGACTCAGTGACAACTGTGTTGGGCTATAGTCAAATGGTGACATCAGCATTGATATTAGAGGAGATATTGTAGTAATCTGAGCTAATGGGATCATATAGATGTTGAATAAAAGCGTTATGCAAATGGAGCCTTGAGGTACCCCACATGAGCTTTTTTTGCACTGATTTATAATTACCAAATGACACAAAGTAGTCCATGTCTGTAAAATAAGATCTGAACGAATTTAGCATAGTACCAGACAATTCTGCACACCTTACCCATCTTTTAACCAGGATGTCATCATCCACTGTATGAAACAGCAATAGGAAAACTAGACAGAAATGTTGGATTAAGTGTAAACGTCATGCGTTTTTACAAGCGTTAGTTATCCAACACACATTATTATTTGAATTAAAATGGTGTACATTTTAAATATGTTTGGAATTATGTTAGTATACTAACTAATGTTAAAGTTCTCACATCAGTGTTTCAGAGTCTTTCATTAATACAGTAGGTTCAACAAAACATCCTGAATAACATCTTCTACATTTTTATTAATGTAGAAATATTCGATTTGTTTGAAACTCATATTTTTTTATTTAGTTTCAGCAATATTTTCTCAGTAATGTTTCCTACTTTAACTCTGGGAAATAACTCTGTGTTGTTTCAATAACAAATGAGATCTTGCATAGGAAAACTAAGTATTGTATCAAATAACTTGTTTTCAGAACCTCTGGGCTTGTCACTGTGCCAATATCAGTGTTTGTAGTTTGAGATAAGAACTAGGAAACACTTTTGTTGTTATTGTTGCAAATTCACATTGACATTATTTCTTTTCTTTTATCCTTTTGAAGAGTGACAGCTGGTGATGAAAAATTTGGGGGGCACACACACTAGGGGTTGTGAGTTAACATAAATTTGTCCGCAGTCACTTGCCTGCTGCTGGATTTTCAAGTCTGATTGGCAAGGTCCAAATTCTTTCTGACACTTTTTCCTCTTGTAAAAGCCTTGTGAAATTATTATTTTGTAAATAAATAACAGATTTTTTTTTGATGCACCATTCTCTGTCTTTTTGTTGTCTCACTCTTCCGTTTGCAATTATGTGTGAGTGAAATTTTGCGACCACGCATTTATGGATTCATCTCAAAGAAAATTGCGTCAAAGTGCAATATTTTTTGCCAGACATCTCAGAAAGCAAAACTCATATATTATATGGTATAATTACAAATAGTGATATATTCCAAGCCTTTGTCTTAATGATTGGGAAGAAGCATCTAACCAGGCCTGAGGAGAACAGGAACTGGACTGTTGCTCAATGGTCCAAAGTCCTGTTTTCAGATAAAAGTACATTTTGCATCTCATTTGCAAATCAAGGTTCCAGAGTCTAAAAGGAGAGTGGAGAGGCCTGGAATCCATGTTGCTTGAGATCCAGAGAGACGTTTCCATAGCCAGTGATGGTTTGGGGTGCCATGTCATCTGCTGGTCATGGTCCACTGGGTTTTCTGAAGTCCACAGAAAATGCAGCCATCTAGCAGGAAATTTTAGAGCTTCGCTCTGCAGACAAGCTATATGGAGAAGCTGATTTTATTTTCCAGCAGGGGTTTGCACCTACCCACATTGCCAAGGTTAATGACCGGCTGTTCTTGATTGGCCAGCAAGCTGGCCTGATTTAAAATCTCATAGAAAATATCTCGGCTGTTTTCAAGAAGAAGATGAGAGACACCAGACCCAACAAGGCAGATGACCTGAAGGCAGTTATCGAAGCAATCTGGGCTTCCATTACATCTACAGTGTCACAGGCTGATCGCCTCTATGCCATGGCACAGTGATGCAGTAATTCATGCAAGAGGAGACCCAATCAAATATTGAGTGCATAAAAATTGACATACTTTTCAGAAGTCTAATATTTGTCCTTAAAACATATTTTTTAGATTGATCTAAAGGGATGTTTACATTTTCTGAGACACTGAATTTTGGGTTTTCTTTACCTGTAAGCGATGATCATCAAAATGATGAGAAATGAAAGTGTGACCCATTGTACTGTGTGTAATGAATATCTATGAAATAACCGTTTCACTATGAGATTACTGGCAAAAAAAATATTGCACTTTTATGCAATAGTAAAAAAATGTATGTACCAGCCATGGGTGTGACTTTGGCAGTTATCAGTGGTTTGATAATTGTTGTTTTTATAGACTGGGGTGACAGAAGGGACATGTTTATTATCAGAGTCAAATCAGACGTTATGACAGGCAAAACTTTCTGAGAGAAAGTTGTGGGTAGAGAGACAGCAGAAGGAGGAACTTAGTTGGTCTACGATTTCTTCTAAGGTTAATAGTTTTGCTTTTTTTATGTTAATGAAGACAGACATCTTGCCTGTCTAATGAGCTTTATAATAACATATGTTCGTGACATACGGTTTGACTTTAACCAAAAGTAATTGTCTTCATCAGATTTTTGAGTGATTAGTTTAACATTTTGCTGTACTTAAAATCACAATTTGGATCTTCAGTGTTTCCTATAATTTTTGTTGACATATTAAATAAGTGTGCAATAGATGACTAAAACAGTGATTTTTATAGTAGTAATTATGATTGTCCTCCTGTCATCTCTTTCATACTTTTTTTAGTCGATTTTTCTTTTAATCACTTTTTCTCACAGTCTATTCTGCTTTTGCTTTAGGTGTTGTGTAATCCCTACTGTAGCGATAAGCAGCAATGCATGAGCGAAAAACTGATGGACACGTTGCCATGGCAGCCATGACATTTCACAGCAGCTTTTCATTCCAACATGGATAGTTACATATAAAGGCATTAATTGATCCAAATAACTCTGGCATTATGTGTCATGGTGAAGTATAGAATAGCTACACCCACATGTCCCTCTTTATTCCCTCCCTCAACTCTCTATAAAGAGCCTTCCTTCTGGAACAATCGCAGAAGCGCCTCCTTCTCTTGGTGACATCATTGCTCTGTGTGTGTGCGTGTGTGTGTGTGGGGGGGGGGGTTGTGTCGTGGTGAGAAATAGGAGGTGTATACCTGGAATAATTCAGTCATTTATGCACAGTCCAGTTGTCCGACATAAGCATATTTGTTTTGGCAGTTTCAGAAATTCTTTCAAAGATTCAAATTCACTCATCAACCTTTTTATAGCTCAGGCTGAAGTACCTGAAAATCAAAAATGACCAAATGATTCTGTGCTCAGGTGCACTTAAAATGTACTAAGAGACTATACTTGAAGGGTTGTTTTTGTATATATATATTTTTTACCTGTGTAACGTCTGATAACAGGGAATAAGTAAAGAAACTGTGACTGTAAATTTACGCTCAGCGAAGTTTAGGCTTAATACTAGATTGAAAGACTTAAACTTTACTTCAATTTTGATTTTGTTAGCTGTTTCACCACCCTGTTTTCCCTTTCTCTGTCTCTCTCAGATTGACTGAAGTTCTGCCATGCCTGTGGCCTCCACCAGGACAGACCCTGGTGAGACCTGACACAATTCTTCATGTTAGCAGCTATCGCCCTAAGATTGTTGTCTCTTTTTTATTTACAAATCCCCCTTTCTCTGTTCATCCAAAGGCTCTTCTCTGTTCATCAACTGAATTCTGAAATCAAGAATTTTACATTTCTTTGAAAGTAATGCTATTGATGCGATATGAAGCTTGGTAGGATTCTTTTCTTGTAAATGAATGTTTGCGCAACTTCTTCTGTATACGTTTGTGCCAGCTCCCCAGGTGTTAGACGCAATGAGCGACAGCACTACCAGCTCCACTATTGCCAATGACCTGGACCTAATCTACCTCAAAGGCATTATGGAAAGCCCTTTGGTGTGGTATACACACAAATATTAATGTTTGAAATAGAAGTGGGATTTAATACAAATACATTTATAAAAACATACTACATCAATGTTGATCAATCTGTTAGGAGCAAGAGGAGAGCCCAAAGGAGCCCCGGTTGTCGCCAGTGAGGGAGAACAATGTGGAGCTCCTGCATGAGATCCTCAGAGACCTCGATCCGTTCACACAGCGCTCTGACACTGCAGCTGAGCTCGCCCGCATTCTCACACAGCCACACTTCCAGGTGTGGTTTGGACATTAATACATTGTGCTGCGTTTTAGGACTTTCAAACAGGAACTGACAGAATTTATTGTAAAACAGCTCCTTGGTTCATTTGGCTAGTTAACAGTACATCTGAATGTTACAAAGAAACCAAACTGATGTTCCACATCTAAACTTTCTTCCTCTTAGTCTCTACTGGAGACTCATGATTCAGTGGCCTCCCAGACATGTGATAGCCGACCTCCCAGCCCATGTGATTCTGTTGATCATGACCAAGATGACAGCCAGTCAACCAATCCAACCCTGCCCTCTGATGCTATACGCATGGTTGGCATACGCAAAGTGGCCGGGGAGCATCTGGTAAGAAACGTCATCACATAAAGCACAACTGAGATCTACTTTCAGTTTTATTTCTATTACAGCTAAACATGTCCATTTTGACTAAATCAGCAAACATTTCTTGTTAATATAAACAGTCATAATGATTTGTATTATGTAGAGCCCTACTGAATGTTTTCCATTATTTAGTTTTTCTTTGCAAATTATTTTCTCACCTGTGTTTTAATTCAACATTTTACGATTTTTCTTCACCTAAAAAATTACTACTCTCATGACGGACATATTAAATTGCAACAGTTTAACAGGACATATTCCCAACAATAGGACAGTAAACTCTTTTATCTCAAAAACAGATTAACATTAAAAATTATTATCACACTGAAATATTACAGATCATCAAACAGCTTTTAATGAGACAAAGGGAATTTTATTAAATGTAGTTTTTAAAATGATGTTTTTCATTTTTAAGGGAGTAAAAACCTATCCAAACCAACCTTGTCCTCTCTAATAGAAATATAATTGAATCATGAATTTATTAGATTTTATTAGAATTTATTAGATAGGTTGTTTGAAAGTAAATTTTAAGTTTTCAAGCAATTCCCAGGGTGGATCCTACCAGACTGTACACCAGCATGGATGCATCAAAACGTTGCAGGACAGTGACACTTGAGGGGTAATGTTGCAGATCCCTGTCCAACAGCAATGTGTCATTGCTTCATCTAATGAAAATCAAGAATTATAAAGCCCTTTCTAAGGCTTTGGTACTCCAATGAACTACAGTGAGAGCCATTGTCTATAAATAGAGATAACATGGGACAGTAGTGAACCTTTCCATGAGGTCAGCCTGCCAAAAATAACTCTAGGAATGAATCATCCAGGCACTCACAAATTAACTCAGAACATCCAAAGCAAAGCAGATCTTATATACCTCATTTGAGGTCATAGTACATGATTTAACAATGAGAAAGAGACTGAGCCAAAATGTAATTTATGGGAGAGCTCCAAGGCTGACCCAAAAGAACACAGAGATCCATATGACATTTGTCTTGATGCCTCAAAAAGCATCAAGATGCTTTTTGGGGCCTCAATACGTGAGAACATTTTCTGCAGGCTGACTGACAAAGGTGAAAAAATGTGTATTCCAATCTCGTGAGTGTGCATCTGGTGTGAAGGGAAACATCCATCCATTGGCAATGCATACTTATCCATTTACTAACAGGGTCACTGGGAGGCTGGTGCCTATCTTCGGTGAGAGGTGAAGTATACCTTTGACAGGTCACCAGTCCATCACAGTAAAACGAATCCAGCATTTCAGAAAAACAACATTGTACTGACAGTCAAACATGGTGGTCTGGAGTTGCTTTGCAGCTTCAGGAACTGGGCCAAATTCCTCCAGAGTGATTTTAAAATAAGTTTTCGTCTTTTGGCTTTTCCCTTTCAGGGGTTACAACAGCGAGTCATCTGTCTCCATCCAACCCTATGTTCTCCATCGTCTTCTCTCACACCATCTACAGTACCTTCATATCCTCTTTAACTCAGCCTTAAATCTCCTCTTTGGTCTTCCTAGCTGGCAATCCCTCCTATGTACATCTCAAGGCCCATTCATACCCTACGTTTGGCCTGCACGTCCGTATTTCTGTCCGTACGTTCTATCCGTTGACTCCTTCATACCTCCGTCCGTTGAGGTGCGCAATAACCAATATGTCCTCTAGGTGGCAGTGCTGGGCGCCAATGATTCGTCACTGATCAAACATGGCAACGGTCCAAGACGTGATTTTGTTGTATTTGCTCCTTAAGTAAACTTTTTGTTTGTCCCTGTGCCCCGGACACGACACATCATATGTGTGGGTAGTTGCGGACAAGCTCCGCAAGTTGTTCCTCGAATCCCGCCATGGTTTAAAACCCAGAATTACAACCTTATTTGTGGTTTTGTTGACATTTTGTACTACAAACTCAATAGCGCCCCCACCATTTCCGGTAGTATTGCTCCGTATTGATCCGTTGCGTCCGTAAGCGTAAGCTCCCAATTTTCGTGTCAAAGTACGGACGAAATCGACGGTTAGAACGTATGAAACACTCCACACGTATCCGTATCCGTCTTTTACGTGAGGTATGAATGGGCCTTCAGTCTGGCCTCTGGCTTTATCTCCAAAACTTCTAATATGAGCCATCCCTCTGATGTACTCAGTCCTGATTCTCTCCATCCTTGTCACCCTCAACAAGAACCTCAACATCTTCATCTTTGCTTCCTCCAGCTCTGCCTCCTGTCTCTTCCTCAGTGCTACTGTCTCTAAACCAGACGTCACTGGTCTCACCACCGTCTTGTACACCTTTCCTTTTATTCTCGCTGATACTCTTTTATCACACAGCACACCTGACATGTTTCTCCACCTACTCCAACCTGCTTAGACATGTTTTTCAACTCTTTTCCACATTTGACATTACTCAGTCTGTACTGTTGACCTTAAGTACTTAAAATCTTCACAGCAGATCACAGTGTCATCTGCAAACATCATAGTCCATGGAGATTCTTGTCTAACCTTATCTGTTAACCTGTCCATCACCAAAGCAAATAAGAAGGGGCTCATAGCTGATCCTTGGTGCAGTCCCACTTCCACCTTAATGTTCTCTCTCACACCTACAGCACATCTGACCATTGTCTTACAGCTTTCATACATGGCCTGCACAACCCTAACATACTTCTCTGCTACTCCAGACTTTGCAGCACAATGCAGCTCCCTCTGACTCTCTCTGCACTGCTCCCGCAGCATCCTCAAAGCAAATCCTGCATCTGTGGTATTTTTCTTGGCATGAAACCACACTGTTGCTCACAGATGTTCACTCCTGACCTCCGTCAAACGTCCACGACTCTTTCCCAAAACTTCATTGTATAGGTCATCAACTTTATTTCTCTGTAGTTGCCACAACTCTGCACATCTTCCATGTTCTTGAAAATTGGTTCCAGCACACTTCTCTGTTCCTGAGGCATCTACACATTCATCAAAGGTCTCATTTAACTGTCGAAATCTTTCTCTCCCTCCTTACTGATCTTTGCTGATCTCTTTCTCCAAACACACTCCTGTACTTCCCCATTCAACCACAAAATCTCCTTGTCAGTTTTCCTTCCAGAAGACATACCAAGTGCTCTCCTACCTGTCTCCCTGACGGCGTTAGTTGTAGTTGTCCAGTCATCTGAAGCACCTCTTGGCCACACAGAGTCTTAACTCCTCCCTGAAAGCCACACAACCTTTGTTCTTTTTCAGCTTCCACCACATTGCCCTCTGCTCTGCTTTTGTCCTCTTCATCTTCCTCACCATCACAATCATTGTAAAAGACTCATTGCCAGTTATCACAAATGCTTGATGGTAGTTGTTACTAAGAGTGACACAACTAGTTATTGATAGGGGGTAATTGATTTTTCACATAGAGCTAGGATGGGTTGAATAGCTTTGTTCCCCTAATAAATTATATCATGATTTGAAATATACTTTTTGTACTTAACTTAGATTATCTTTGATATTAAAATTAGTTTGATGATCTGAAATATGATTGTGAGAAAAGGCAAAAGCAGATTTTAAATCTGAGGCAAACACTTCTCCACAGCACCGTGCCTGTCAGTCTTTATAAATGTGCTTCAGATGAGTATTTTATTTGAGAGAAAATAAGCAGTTCTACCTATAGTAAAATAAAAGTACTCTGCATATGAATTTAGAACTCATACAATAAGTTCTAACCCTTGCATAGTCCATCTTGTTATTGTGGTTGTGTCCTAATCAGTCACGCTCTAGAAATAATGTTGAGGATGCTGCACTCTCCATTTCTTTAGTTTTGTGGGCAACAACGACAGCTCTGCCAACACCTCACCTAAAAGGGTCACAGCTTTATAATTTGTTGGATTTTCTTTGAGCCATTTCTGAATTCACACAGACAGTTTATGTTTGTTTCAGGGTGTGACGTTCAAAGTGGAAGGTGGAGAGCTGGTGATAGCTCGCATCCTCCACGGTGGGATTATAGACCAGCAAGGCCTGCTGCATGTTGGAGATGTCATCAAAGAGGCAATTATCCAGTTTCTACCTTTCTCCACTTTTTGAAATTGGGATTTTAGATTTATTTTTTCTGTAACCTAGATAATGTTGTAGTAAATGTGAAACCACATTAAGTATTCTTTAGAAATGTATCTATTTGGTTCCCTCTGTCTAAAGGTAAGAACATAATTAGAAAAATGTTTAATTAATTGTATCCCCACTAAGTCTTTTCACTGTCAGTGACGACAGACTCCCAAACATGTTAAATAACCTGAACCACAAAACACAGAGATTCACTGTGAAAATGGCTGATTACTGGAATTGGTCTATTTTTCCAACTTCTTTGAAACGGCAACATCTAGGTCAACAAAAACAAAGACGCCAAGAAGCCCAAAAGCTAGCTGTTTTTCCTATGAGCGAGGTGTTTAAATCAAAATGAGCTTTATCGGCCAACTTTCTGCTCACAAGCAAAGAAATTGACCTCAGCTCCACTTTTGTTTCAATGTACAGACATTTTGAATATATAAAAACCTTTTGAGGGAAATAAAATGGGAAATTTTTAAGTAAATATGTTTAGATACAGCTCTGTTTTCTCAATCTGAGTTTACACCCTTAGTCTGTGTTTAGAAATGTATGCAACCTTTTGGAAATCTCAGAGTTAAGGATCTCCATTCTTTAGGGCATTGGCTTTTAAATCAAGTGTCAGGACCCCTCAGTGAGTCGCAAATAAACCAGCCTGGTATGTTGTGATTGTCCTCAGAAATTAAATAACGAAGTTGATCATATAAAAAAAAAAAAACTTATTATTTGTATTTCAAACATTACATTTCCAGGATAAAATAAATTGTTACTAATAGATGAAAAAAAGGGTTGCTGATTCTATTGGTTTTGTCATTAGTATAGAAATCATTATTGTCCCACTGTGGAGAAATTCAGGTGGACCAGCAGCAAATAGTACATTTACAATGTAAGAAACATACTCTACAGTTATATAGAAATTACCATATTTTCTGGACCATAAGGCACACCGGATTATAAGGTACACAGTGAATTAACGTGTCTTTGTGCGTCTTTGTCCACATATAAGGTGCACAGGATTATAAGGTGCACTAAATATTCTTCCAAAGTGTGTAATATCACTCTGCCCCTTCACGTACACAGCTCTCTCCTGAGCGGATGAGCTATCCGTCTCTGTCGGGAGGACAGAGTAGTTGGACTACACTGCCCTGTTTCTAACATAAGGCCAAAATAAACGTAACTTTTATACTGAATTATCTTACTAGGTTTATCGTTGCTAGTGCGTGCTCCGGGCGCAGCCTGCCTAAAGGCCCCCACATACTTGGGCATACTGTGCACATACTGTGAGCTTGGTGGACTACACGCTGACTCTCTGCGGACGTTTTACCCTTCATAGTCGAGCGTACTGTTGCCTACAATTCCCACACCTTCTGCCAGTGGGACAAAGTGGTGGAATGGATGGTAAAATGTGTGATTAGCTAGCTGAGCACCTAGAGCTTCATTTCTTTTCCAGCAGGCTCCCACTGCACACCTGTCAGTGAGAACGGAGAGGGACTGTGATGCCACGCACCCTTGCAACCGCCTGCTTGGAGCAGCTCAGTGTATCAAGCTCGGTGTCACATATAAAACTGTTTGATGTAAAGACTTCTTGCCTCTGACAAGTTTATAGGGTGAAACCGCGGTCGTAAAAATTGAGCTCTGCACATACCTGTATACGCAGAGCCCACTTTGAGTATGCGCGGACCTCCACGGAGTGAAGTACGCCCGAGTATGTGGGGGGCTTTACATGAATGCACTTCTAGTTTCGACATTACAGTCGGGCAGTCTTGTAGACAGTTCAGGGGTCTGATCAGGTAGTGACACAGTGTACTGTAATTCTCCGAATATCCATTGAGCGGAGCGGCTTCGTTGCTTACCAAAGTCGTACTCACACATTTTAACAGATTTTTTTAGCACATTGTACCGCATAAAATCGGTCAGTAAGCACAGCTTTAATCATATATATGGCCCACTGGATTATAAAGCGCACCATACATTTTTGGGAAGTTTTAAGGATTTTTAAGTGTGCCTTATAGTCCAAAAAATACGTAATGAAGTGTGCAACTGAGTAGGGTGATTTTTAATACATGTGCAAATCCTTCATTTAAATGTATGCATAAAATACACCAAAACACTGTTTACAAGACTGAAAAAAACTGTGCGAGAATAGCAGGGACACTTAGAGAATTTGTTGGGAAGCAGTAATTGTTATGAAGTCTAACAGCTGCTGGGAGGAAGGATCTGTGATAACGCTCCTTTGAGCATGTGGGATGCAAAGCGTAGTTTAAAAATGGAAATCTTTGTTTCAAAATGTAAAGATGTTTTGCAGTGGCTGCTCTCACACACACTGTGTGACATCAGCTCTGCTCTTGGTTTGAATAATAGGGGGCTCACAGCAGGACAGCTAAAAAAATATGATGAATGCTGTTTTGATATCCTGGCCTCTAAAGAGAATCAGCTACAATCAGCAATGATTAGTCAAAGGGTTTCAAAAAGCAGTTTGGACATCAGCCACAAAATTGTGATTGGTGCATCCGGATCCATATATTTATTCGCGAGCAACAATTTTTATAAAAATTACTTAACAGCTTCATCTAAGAGAGGAGCTGTATGAATAAATCATTTTACCAGATTTCGTTCTTGTCTTTTTTTCTGACAGGTGAATGGACGAGACCTGAGCCAGGACCCCAGAGTATTGCTGGAGGAGCTACAGGCTGCCAGTGGAATTGTAGTTCTGAAGATACTGCCCAGTTACCACCAGACCATTCCACCAAGACAGGTGACTCAGGGAACACCTCCTATTATAAGTTCTTTTGTGGTTTATTTGTGATTTAAAAGTATTATCATTCAGAATGAATGCAGTGACTGTTAAATTAAAGAAGTGGGAAAACCCTTACATAATACCTTCTGTTTGAATTTATCCAGGTGTTTTTCAAGTGTCACTATAACTATGACCCAGCCAATGACACCCTGATTCCTTGTAAGGAAGCAGGCTTAAGGTTTGAAACAGGAGACATCCTTCAGATAGTCAACCAAGATGATGTCAACTGGTGGCAGGTAGGCGACATATACACAAAGTAAATGTACAGTGCAGAGTTTGTCTTTGTTCTGGGTATACATAAGTTAGTAAATCATTTGAATTATACAAATTTTCACTTTCTTTGTGTGCTTTGCTTTAACTGTAAACAGTATTTCTATGTACAGTTATGTTAAAAATAACAGCAGTCCAGCATCACTAACCAGATTATTCATCAAAACACCCAACAGTCATAACGTGTGTGATCCTGTGGTGGAAAAATCATGAATCAAATGGGTAACGTTTAAAATAATAGCAGTAAGGGTTTCAATCAGCGAGGCTGCTCATTCTGTGAACAAACACGTGTTAGTCAAGTGGCTATAGTTCACTCCTCTCTGAAAAGTAAAATGGGTCGGTCCATACATTGTCCTGAAAAATAACTTACCTTGATTAAAAAAATAATTATTGAGGGGAAGATGGAAAGAGAGGCCCAAAATGATGCTGTACAGTTAATGTTTTCTCAACTGATTTAAAATATGAACCAAAACTAGAAAAAGTTGGAAGACAATGAAAAAAAAAACTATGATAGTCAATGGATAGCCAAATGGCAAAGAGTCAGCTAGTGATCAGTTCCAGGGTGATCAAAAATGGACTGGCTACCTGTGAGTCCTGGAACAATTAGAAGAGGCCTAGCAAAGCTTTTAGCAAATAGCCCCCAGAAGTCACTCTGTTAAAAAGATATGCTGAAGGAGTCATAGTTTGCCAAGTACTCACTGAAGGGTTTAAAAGCAACAGAGCAACATTTTGGGACTGATGAATATAAAGTTGTTCTTTTTGGGTCTTGAAATTGATGTTTTAACAAGACAACCTGAAAGCCCATCAGTAAAACATACTAAATTAGTTACCGACCACTGTAAAGCTGCCAGTCTATACCCTGAATCTTAATCCAATAAAACCAAGAAAATGCAGAGCAACTGTGGAATGCTGTTAAATTGTTCTTGGTGAGAATAAATGTTCAGATGCCACAAGTCTTTGAATTTAGTCTGTGCAACACAGATATCAAGTACTTCTCAGAAGCAGGAGGTATATAGCTAAATCTTAGGTCAGCGATTATCTGGAAAACAAACTTTTCAGGCATTTTGTTGTTTGTACAGGACATATTTCAGTTTGAAAAGAAAAATCAGGCCACCTCTCTTTTATTTAACATCCTAATATTCCCATTTACCCACATCCTATCAAATTAGATATGCTACGTTTTTCTTCACAATTTAATTTGGAATAGTATATGCAGAGTTCCTAATGCCTCTGGGTGTGAAAATAAAAGCTAGTTAAGGAGCTTGAAATTTTACTCTCTTTATTTCAAACGCACCAATACTTTGAACACTGCTGTATGTCTGTGTTTTGGTCAGGCCCGTCACGTGGAAGGTGGGAGTGCAGGGCTGATTCCCAGCCAGATGTTGGAGGAGAAGAGAAAAGCTTTTGTCAAGAAGGACGTAGAGCTGGCACCTGCAGGTACATGGACTTAAACAACACAAGTCAGTCATTAAAACCCCAATCATTAGGATTTGCTGCAATCTACTGGAAAGTTTCCAAGCCTGTACTGTAAAAATGCAGCACAAGTACGGCTACAAACATTACAATATCAAGAGAAATTTTAATATTTTTGTCAAAGTGAAATTCATACGTTATATATTAATTACACATAGATTTGAAAATTTCAAGCCTTTATTTTATTGGAATGTTGATGATTATGGTAATTAAAACCAAAGAGTCTCAGAAAATTTGAATATTAAATAAAATCAGTAAATTGTTTTTTTACCTATAAATTCCATTTCGTGCCACACACAATAGTTTGGAAGACCGCTGACTCCTCGGTTAGGGCTGAACGATATAGAAAAAAAGCATATTGATAAAATAGAAATCATGTTGATCGATATCGATAATTATCAACAAATTCAAAACATATATTTTAAGTGCCATTTTAGGATATTGCTTAGCAACCTATTTTTAGATACAGAACACACAAACACTGAATTCAAATTCAACCCTTTATTCAACCAACTTTTTACCAAAACTGCAAGTTTTTAAAAAAGAAAAAAGTACGCTTGATCTCTGAACTCTTTGAAAGGGGCGCAGCTTGGTGACGGAGCATTCCTGGGTCGGCGTTTGTGATTGGTTCGGAGGATGTAATGACTGTAATATTAACCTTCATGGCCAGAATGCAGAAGGAAGGACCCTTTTTTTTTTTCTAACATCGATATACATCTATCTATCGATCGATATATATCGTTATTGAATTGTCATCCAGCCCTATCCTCAGTTCTCCAACAGTCAGTCATTAACACCCTCAACAGGAAGGTTAAACCATACAAGGTCCATGTTAAAGAAGTTGGGTTTTCACAGCATACGGTATTTAAGCATATCAATGGAAAGTTGAGTGGAAGGAAAACTTGTGATTGAAAAAAACCTGCACAAGCAACAAGAATAACCTCATCATTGAGACAATTGTCCAGCAAAATTAATTCAAAAATTTGGGGGAACTTCACAGGAAGTGGACTGAAGCTGAAGTCAGTGCATCAAGAACCACTACGCACATATGAATCCTAGACATTGGATATAAATGTCACATTCCTTGTGTCAAGCCACTGTTGAACCATAGACAATATTCAAAAGCATCTTACCTGGGCTAAGGAGCAAAAGAACTAGGGCCTCATTTATAAAACTTTGCGCGGAATCCATACTAAAAGTGTAGGTACACCAAGAAAAAGAAAAGGGCGTACGCAAAAAAGGAAAAAAAATTGATTTATAAAACCATGCACATTTCCATTATAGTACACAGCTGTACTTGAACATTTGCGTACCAGGTTCCGCCTCGGGTTCTGCCCGCTACACGCCCAGATTCAACCATAAATGGTCAATGTAAAGCACCTCATGAATATTAATGCATATTAAAAATGGGTCAGCTGATCGCTTTTTTCATCATGGGGATGTGGCAACCACGGAGAAAAGGCAAAGAAACTGTGAGGAAATTTCAGAGGGAGCTGATTAAATTTGAAAATCAGAGGTAAAAGCCCATATGATGCCCACGTTAAAAAAATGTGTTAATTAGTAAACAAGGCCGTGCTTCGTGTTGAAATTCCCCCGTGATAATGCATTCAGATCGACAGTCAGAGGAGGGAGGAATGGGAGGTTTCCCCCACGATGGTTGACAATTCACCCTGGTAATCACCAGGGAGAGGAATGTGATGATAGAAAACCCAGATATAATGTTGTGTGGACTTTTATTTAAGATTCAAGATGGCTTATGGGCATTTTTATTTATTTATTTGTAATGTCCCATATGTATACTCAAGTGTCACCAGTGCAAGAATGACTGACACTGGGGGTTTGAATGCTTATGATAAAGATGATCTATGATAAAACTTATAGGGAGTGAAATTGAATGTCTGAGAGGAATCATGATGCAGTTTGGCTGCAATTCACCACTTTCCCATCTGCAACGCCAATTTCACCCATCTCCAATGAGCATATGCATGGGTCAGAGCTGCCGGGAGGAGTTTTATTTTTATTTAATTTTTTTCCATGATTCCTTCTGGTGACAAGGTTTATGGCGATGCCAATTTCATTTTCCAGAAGAATTTGGCACCAGCTCACACTGCCAAAGGTAGCAAAAGCTGGTCTAATGACCATGGTGTCACTGTGCTTGATTGACCAGCAAACTGGGCTGACCAGAACCCCACAAAGAATTTATGGAGTATCGTCAAGAGGAAGATGAGCCAACAGAACCAACAATGCAGATGACCTGAAGGCAGCTATCAGAGCAATCTGTGCTTCTAGAACACGTCAGCAGAACCACAGGCTGATCTCCTTTATGCCACACTGCACTAACGCAGTAATTCGTGCAAGAGCCCCAAGCAGGAATTGAATGCATAATTATGAGCATGTTTTTCAGAAGCCTGGCATTTCTATTTAAAATATGATTTTCTTTTGATCTTATCTAATATTCTAATTTTATGAGGCACTAAAACATTATCTGAATCAGAATCAGCTTTATTCGCCAAGTTTATGCACACAAACAAGGTATTTGAATTTAATTTCCCAATCTTTGTGGTTTACGTACTTTAACTAAACATTACCCATAGCTAAATACACAAGAAGCAAGTTGGAATTGAAAAGGCACTGTGTCATGTTCTGCATGGAAACTACATGGACCCACTACTTCACACAGAGTTGGTGGTGACAAACCATAAAAGGTTTCAGTAAGCTAATGCAGGGCTTTCTACATAAGAGCTGCTTTGTTGTGACAGGAAATCTTTGCACTGGTCTTGGAGTGAAGAAGAAGAAGAAGATGATGTACGTGACCACGAGAAATGCAGGTAAAAGTGTGATTTCCCGATGTGTGCAGTTCTAACCATTTACATTTCTTGCTGAGTGATTTTGAAATGTACTTCTTCATTAACCTGCGTACGTCCTATCCTTTTACCATCCATCTCATTCTTAGAGTTTGACAGACATGAAATCCTGCTGTATGAGGAGGTGGCCAAGGTCCCACCATTCAAAAGAAAAACTCTGGTTTTGATTGGTGCTCAGGGCGTTGGGAGGCGAAGACTGAAGACCAAGCTTCTGCTCAGAGATCCACAACTCTTTGGCACCACTATCCCATGTATGAAATCTGACAGCTTTATTGGATTTTATTTATTGACTTGAAGCTTAGTGGACACATTAAGAATAATTTCTGTCACAATTGTACTCTAAGCTTTTGTTGCAGTCTTCATCATGAAATATTGGGAACGAAATCATTATCAGAATAACAGTCTTTAAATTCTTGTGCTAGAACCCTTGTAACATCTGTGTTTCCGTCTCTATCCAGACACCTCCAGAAAGCCCAAAAAAGGTGAACGTGAGACTCGAATGTACGCATTCACAAGCCGCAGTAAGATGGAGGCTGACGTCAAGAATGGCCGTTATCTTGAATATGGAGAGTACGAAGGCAACTTGTATGGTTTAAAGGTTGACTCGATACATGAGGTGGTGGAGGCAGGACGAGTCTGCATACTGGATGCCAACCCACAGGTATGCAGACATCTTCACCTGCTCCTGAGGATTTTAAAGCCCATCACCCGTCGCAGTTATTACAGGCTTAAATGCATCGTACTTTTATATTTAACCTGGAAGTAAAAGTGGTTTCAGATTTCTTTTCCAATTTTCAGATGTGAAGGAAAGCTGAGTAATGAAAATCAGCCATGATCATCCATTTGTTGTTCACCTGACATCCCTAGAAGCACCCATAACTAGCACTGTATATTAAAAATATTAGTTTTGCAGTCAATCAAACTTTAATAACAAACAAAGATAACCTCAGTAAATACAGAAAGTTGAGAATCTCATTGAGAGCCACAAATGGAGAAAATGTGGAATAGTGATTAACGTTCTCAGGATTTGTCAGTCCGCCAAAATCACTCTAAGAACGCATCAGCAAGTGATCAATGAGGTCACAAAGAACCCAGAACCAAAAGCAGAGCAGCCCTCACTTGTCTCAGTGAAGGTAAAAGTGGATGATCCAACAGTTGAATTGAATTTCTTTATTTGTCCCCCCAGGGGGAAATTTTGTTTCAGTACAGCCCATAAAGAGTAAGACATGGGTAGATGGGAGACTGCGGCCACAGCCTTGTCAGGCGTCACCTTGTAGAATTGATAAAGGAACACAAATTGACGCTTTTGTTGACTGTCACTTCCTCGTTGCGTTTTGCATTAGACAATGTAGGCCCCTTGAAAAAGGTGATTATTCACAGGAAGCTGACGCCCTGGTTTAATTTAGAACTGCGTTCTTTCAACATATTAGGAAATTGGAGAGGAAATGGCACTCTACACATCTAGGGGAATCTTACCTAATCTGGAAAAACTACTTTTGTATAAAAAGACCCTTCGCAGAGTTAGATCAGCATATTTTTCATCATTAATAGAGGAGAATAAAAATAATGCTAGGTTTCTCTTTAGTACAGTTGCCAACACAGAGTCATAGCTCTGTTGATCCATCCATTCCCTTAACTCTCAGCAGTAATGACTTTATGGGATCCCTCACAAATAAAATTGATTCTATTAAAAATAAAGTCATTGGCATCCTCCCAAACATGATTACCTCATCCTCAGTAAGTGAAGCAGCGTTGGATGAATCTTTAAAACCTGATTGTTTTTTTGTGTCTCTGCTCTGTCTTCTCTAACCCCCAGTCGGTCGAGGCAGATGACCGTTCACACTGAGCCTGGTTCTGCTGGAGGTTTTACTCCCTGTTAAAAGGGGAGTTCTCCTCTTCACTGTCGCTTCATGCATGGTAAGTATGAGGGATTGCTGCAAAGCTATGGACAATGCAGACGACTCTCCCTGTGGCTCTACGCTCCTTCATGAGGAGTGAATGCTGCTTGTCAAGACTTGATGCAATCTACTGGGCTTCCTTAGATAGGAAACTTTTTGACCAATCTGTCTGATTTGATTGAATTTGACTTAACGTGCCTTGAGATGACTGTGTTGTGAATTGGTGTTACATAAAAAAAAATTTAATGTGACCAAAGTGGAACTTTTTGGAAGCTGTGTCTTCCATTATATCTGTTGTAAACCCAACACCATTTATTTTAAAAAAGAACCTCATACCAACAAACGTGGTGGTGTTAGTATGATGATCTATGGTTTGATTGCTACTTTAGACTCCAAAAAACTTGCTATTTTTGATGTACCCATAAATTCTGCCCTCAACCAGAAAATCAGGAAGGAGAACGTATAGCATAGTTGGGGTTTGCAGCAGGACAATGATCTAAAGTAGACCAGCAAGTTCAATTCTAAATGACTCGACAACAAAAAACAAAAGTAAATGGAAACAGGGTTTTAGAGCAGGGTTTTAGAGCATAAAGCAGGGTTTTAGAGCATAAACACCCTTAAACAGGGTGTTTATGCTCTAAAACTCTCCAATGGGACTGGATTACAATAATTTAAATGCAATTCAATTTTATTTATATAGCGCCAATTCATGAAACATGTCATCTCAAGGCACTTTCCAAAGTCAAATTCAATCAGATTATACAGATTGGTCAAAAAGGTTTCCTATCTAAGAGAACCCAGTTGATTGCATCAAGTCTTGACAAGCAGCATTCACTCCTGGAGAAGCGTAGAGCTACAGGGAGAGTTGTCTGCATTGTCCATGGCTTTGCAGCAATCCCTCATACTGAGCAAGCATGAAGCGACAGTGGAGAGAAAAACTCTCCTTTAACAGGAAGGAAAAACCTCCAGCAGAACCAGGCTCAGTATGAAAAGTCATCTGCCTCGACCGACTGGGGGTTAAAGAAGACAGAGCAGAGACACAACAAGACAGACAAAAAGCACAGAAGCACACATTGATCCAGTAATCTGTTCTACATTATATGTTAATAGCGGGTGATCTGTCTTCCCTGGATGATGTCACAGCTAACAGAACGCCAGACCAGGTATACCTACTATGAAGAAAAAGGTTACAGAGAACATAAAGTTAAAAGCTGTGATGACAAGCAATGCAAATTGGAGAACAGTAGGAGAACTGAGCAGAGTGAGAGAAATAGACCCTGATGCCCTCTATAACAGTAGCCTAAACTATGCTATAGAGATAATTCTGCAGAGTGAATCAAAATTTGTCTACAGCTATTTAAAAGACTCTTTGCCTGTTATCACAAATGTTTGATGGCAAATGTTGCTGTCGATGGTGGCACAACCAGTTATTAGGAGATGGGGCAATACATTTTTTCCAAAGGGGCATATTGGCTAGGATAGTTTTTCTCCCAGT
This sequence comes from Fundulus diaphanus, assembly GCA_037039145.1. NCBI lineage: Eukaryota > Metazoa > Chordata > Actinopteri > Cyprinodontiformes > Fundulidae > Fundulus > Fundulus diaphanus. Next base: position 4,820,920 of record CM073140.1, read on the forward strand.
AATCAATTGAAAACCTCTTTTCGTATTTTCTCGGGTTATCTTAACCTGTAAGGGTCCAAATACTTTATCCCAAGACGCTACACTTAGAGCATCCTGAATTCTGGCACCCCTTATAAGGATTTGCTTAAAAAGATTGGGGGTAAAACCTAATCTTAAATTTGAGGATTTTTATTTGTTGTACACAAATCCCACATTTGGATTTACAATATTTTTAAAAACATGATATGCACCCAGAATTATGGCACTCCTGCTATAAACACTTTGAATGACTCCCTTTAGTCTGTAGCCTGTGCTGTCCTCACCACTTATGTCAAATCATTCTTCTTTTGTGTTGTGCAGCTCCCATAGCACGCTGTCATGCTGAGACACAAAATGGTTTTGATTGTAGCTTGTTGATGGAAAGATAATTAACCGTGTAGCTTCATTTAAATGGAGATCAGTGAGGATTGCTGACACCACTTTGTTGATCTCTGCAAAGATGAGAAACAGAGTATGATAAAGATTTCCTCCAGTCTGAATCACTCTATTTCTAACTAGACAGAACTTTGGCTAACTGATATATAGAGTCTCATGGCTGGAGAAGAGTTTCCTGCACAGCAGTTGTAAAACAACAAGACAAAGTCCTTAAAGAACGAATGGTTGATTGGACGGGCATGTACATGGAACCCAAAGGAGTGTGCTCCCTTCAAACTGCAAAACAGGCTCTCAGGCATCTAATGGATTAGTTACAATGGCCTAATCAATTAGTTTGACCTTAGATGTGCAAATCTGTCTAAGGACATACTTTCTGTGCAACAAAGCTAATTTAATGGGCACACATGGAGAAGCAACAACAGAGTTAGACCTTTTATAAAGCTTGTGATGTGAAAAATTATTTTCTGCTATGAGTAGTTGAGTAGAAAGTCCAGTCTTTTTCAGTTTCCTGAGAAAGAAGGGTCGTTGGTTGGGCCTTCTTTACCAGGTGGGAGGGGTTCACAGTCCAGGAGAGGTCAATTCAATTCAATTTTATTTATATAGCGCCAATTCATAACACATGTCATCTCAAGGCACTTTACAAAGTGAAATGCAATCAAATCATACAGATTTCAAAGGAAACGTGTATGCCCATAAACTTTATCCAGTCCACACACCACCAGGCTACTGCTTTCTTTCTGAAATCCTATGGATCCAACAAGGATGCACTTCATTTTTGTTCTTCATGACTGTTATGGCAATCAGAAAACATTCTTTTTTTTCCATGACTATAAGGCTACGTTCACAATGCAGGGAAATGTGGCCCAATCCAATCTTTTTGCCCTTATGCGACCCATCTCCCATCTTTTTCACAGCAGTGTGAACGGTCAAATTCTGATCTTTTCACCCCAAAAAGAATCCGATTTGGGCCACTTCCATATGCGATACTAATTTGGACACATACCTGATTTTTTTTCAAAGTGTCCGCAGTCTGAACGGACATGTCGCATTTATCCGTCTTTCACGTCACTCTCCTGTCTCTCTCTACACATCCATACACAGTAGTAGCAGTTAGCCCTCCATAAAAGACCATCAATAGCTGTGCTGCTTTCTTCTTACCTTACTTCATCTTGCTATATGGTCTTAATGTTGTCGGCTCCCACTGCTCAGCAGCTTTCTAATAATAGCAATGAGAGATGCCAGCTGTTATCGGTTTTGTTTTTTTTCAAAGTTTTTTTTTAACAAAACTTTATTGAACGCCTCTAGAAACAATTATATTCACCATTCCTTCCATAAATAGTCCGCTGCTATGTGACGTCTCCTTCTGTTGTTCGCACATGCGGGTCGCTTTGCAGTCTTGAACTGTTCAGACAGAAGTCTGACAGCGGTCGCATTTAATAGTAGTATACTTCAGCAAAAAATTCGAGTTGAGTATCAAGACATGCAATGTGAACGTAGCCTAAGTTCTGTGAAGATCCCCTCTTTCAGCTCTTATTTTAGGGACATTTTAGTTTATGACTTCGGCCTCTAAGATATCCTATAAGGCAAAAAAAAATACAAACTTTTATAAAACATTCAGGTTGAATCTAACATGTCCATATATTTTGCATGTCGTATGTGTGTGCTCCTTCTAGTCTCTCAAAGTGCTGCGGACCTCAGAGTTCTTGCCCTATGTGGTATTCCTTCAATCTCCTGACTTTGAGGTGCTCAAGGCGATGAATCACTCAGCTGTAGAGGCAGGGGTTGTCACAAAGGCCCTGACGGTATGAGGAAAACAAGCACGTCATAGGAAGCATTAAAAGGTTTGTGTCACAGAATTGTGACTAAAGCCAATCTGTGTGTTTTCTGCCACAGGATGAAGAGCTGCAGAGGACGTGCGATGAGAGTGCCAAAATTCAGGCAGCATTTGGTCACTTCTTTGACCTCACCATCATCAATGAGAATCTTGATGAGACCTATCGCACTGTCAAAGCTGCCCTGGAAACAGTTTCCAAAAACCCACAGTGGGTCCCGGTCACGTGGGTGTTCTAAGAACAGAGAAAACTGCCTACATTTTCAACTCTCAAAACTCGTATTTAGATTTTCATCAGTTTCAACAGACATCTGCTGTTACCATTCCCTTACCGTGGATTAGAAATTCTGGACAAACTGCCCCTGGACATAGCAAGGACTGCTTGTGTGAATTTCTAAATGTAACACAATCACACTGCCGAGGCTCAGCTTCCTTGGGCACCAAAAGTTGATTCTTCCTGAAGAACATATTGTTATATTGCACAGGTCCATTTGGTTTCAGGTGCAGTACAAAGAGCTGTTGGACAACATGAAATCTCCAAAATACTCTGTATGTGCATGCATGTGCATGTCTCTGTTAAACTGAGGACATCTAAAATGTGTATATTTACATATTACCGATGAACATCATATTTTCGGTTACATTTCAGTAGGGAGATCAGACCTCTAAAAAGAAGGGGTCAAAATGTGCCAAGTGATTCATTTCAGACAGAAACTGAATCGTGCCAACTAATTTTAAATATTTTTCTACTTTCTATTTACGTAATTATTTGTTTGACATTTGACACAATAATATAGCAACGCATATCCAGTTTATTTATACTGTGTTGCTTCATTAACTCTCACCTTAAATTCCAAAATGGTTGCCTCTCATATCGCTCACAGTGATAAAAACTGTGATAGGCTTTCATTTAATGTTCATTGGGTTTTTAGCACATTAAATCAGATACATAACCTCTGTTAGTGAACATCTTGGTTTAATGTTTGAATGTACAAAATGCAGAGAAACACACCATTATGCTAGCAGAGCATGACAGATAGCATATCCCTCTGGCTTTCCAAGTTGCATGCCTTCAGGGGTCTAATGGAGTCCATGACGCAACGGGTCACACTATTGGGCTGGTGGTAGTCAGGCTTTCTATGCCTGTAATATATTTGGTGTTACTAAGTTCTTTATTGAAGCATAAATGTTGTTCATATGGTGGAGGTGGTAAAGTGGTCAAGTCATTAAGAAACAGCAACTTTTACCACTAAAACTCTGTTGTTGAGATGGAAATAATGGAGTCAAATGTTTTTTCCAGTAGCTATATTATCTGGGAATATGTTTGATATTTAGTTTAAATAACTGTACTTGTATTGTGCTTCATCAAGTCCCGAGGACCCCAAAGCGCTCAACACTACATTTAGTCATTCATTGACTCACTCACACATTCACATGCTGATTGATGGTGGTGAGATTCAATGTAGCCACAGCTGCAGAAGCGAGACTGCTAGACAAAAAGCGTCACCTCTGAACACTGACAGCAGGCAAAGCAGGTGAAGATGGTCGGAGTGGGGGCTCGAGCCGGCAATCAACCAATTCCAAGATAAGGAGTTACAGGATAAACTCCTAGCTCCTGCGCCACCATCAACTATTCTGTCTGCTCGAAGGGTAATGATCTATGTGAATGCTGTCACATAGGTTGAGTGAAACAAAACTAGTGAGCATAAGACTGCATTAATAGAGCTTTAGCATTCGCCAGACAAAACATTAGGCCAGCTAAAACAGTGAAAGCATTTAGCTCCTGTTACTGCCTTACTGTCAGATTATATAATGGTTTACAAAGTGCAACACAACTGTCTGGGACTCGAAAATTAGCACGGATCATCAGAGCAGGAGGTATTCTGAGAAGGAATGTATTACATAGTTATTACTCCACCAGTGTAAACCCACACCATTATGCACATTTATAAACCATGTCTGTTTAATACAATCTCTCATTCCCAGCTGGCACTTCATCTTGCTGCGATCCTGATCTCATTTACTAAGTCCCTTATTCACAGTTTGTGGATAGCTTGTACATACATGGTATAACAGGTACTTATATTGGGTTGAATGGCACTTTAGTGCCCATGTCCAGAAGGCCATTTTTAATATACTGTATTCTTACATGAGTATATAACACAGGGACTTGTCCTTATTTCATGTTCCTCCTCAGATTTATTGTGTTCTGTTGGGTTCCCCGACATGCTAAACTGTTCATGGCGCGAACTGCAGAGATGTTTATGAGTTCATTCTTACAGATCAGACCCTTTTTTACTGGCAGCTACTGAGTAATTTTTATGCACAATGTTAAGACATAGACAAGGAAAACTGGTGCCTGTCAAATAGTGTACAAGTACTGATCGTTAGCTGGCAGCAGTTGTTTTAGTTCTAGTAGGGGAGAGATTTTTAGTTACATATTTAATATTTATGCTTAAGTTTTCTAAAAGTTCCTGAAGGGGAGCAGATATTTCTCCAGCAGTTTTGTATGTTCCAAATACCTGTAAAGTTAAGACATATCATTATCACTCCCCTGAGGACATTCCAAACCCTCACTGTGTCCTTTTTCTATAAAATAGATGCAATACAAGCATTTTTTACAATACAAGTGTCCTCAAATATAAGTTTACAGTACATGGTTCTTACAGTAGGCCTATACATAGTAAATGTATACACTGAAGGTGGTAAAAATTATCTATGTGCTATACTTGATATGAGCAACTGAAACATTCCATGATGTCATATAAAGCTTGGTCAAAATGATGTGAATTATTTGTAGAAAATTTGGAACCAGCAGACAGTACCCGTGTGTTTTGTATTAGGGATGCATTGTACAACATTTTATGGTCTCTGATCTCTTCCCTGTTTTAATTATTTTTCTGGTTAAAAACTGTAATATCCCAATATATTTAAACAACCTTCAAAATATTTTCTAGCCTTCCTGCTGTGGGCGGTCAGTGTTTTTGAGGGGAAGAGGTATGAGAGCATAAAGGTTTTACTATTTTAAAGAAAGATAGAAAATAATGAAGTTGACATTTGAAAATTTATATTACAGTTTGGGGGGTTAGTGCAGCAAGCATTATGGTAACATCAGCTTCTTTGTGTATTCTGTTGATCCTTAGTGAAATTGGGATTTTTCAGAATGTTCTAATCCCAAATTCAAAGCTCAAAAGGATAAAGCACCTTTATAAGTGCACCTTTTAGTTTTTACAATTCAAGCCCTACAGACTACTAGAAATAAACTGGCCTAATGTCTAAACCATGGTGCTGCTTTAAAATCCCAGTTCTGCAAAGTCAAACCTTTCCAACATGTTTGAAGCCACTAATATGAAGATGTTATGGACCAACTATGATGCAGCTATCAAGATATATGATTGCCTATTTTCATAAGAAAATCGTCTCGTTTTACTGTAAGCGGAGTATTGGATTAAGCCTGATTTGGATTTTTTTATTTATTTATTTCGTAATGTGAGCTTGCCATAAAGTATGCTTCTATCTTTTCAAAATAAATTATTGATTTAATTGAAATTGTGACTTTCTTTCATCTTAGACCATGCTTATCAGAAAAGGTTTTATTGTGATCAAAACAATATGCAGAGCTTTCTTATATATACTTTATGCTTTAGTACTCGCAGTTGGAGCTTTCTTGACTAACAGAGAAAATGTCCTGGGCTCAAACCGTGTCTGTGGAATTTGTATGTTCTCCTCTTTCATGCCCATGTATTTTCTCTGGGCTCTGTGGTTTTGGCGCAATTACTTTTTTCATGAATTCTAATTCCGTTTATCATACTCATATATTTTGTCAAAGAAATTAAAAAAATGAAAATTGTGAGAAGATCAATGTTTGCTTGTTTTCAGTCTTTAATTTGGTTAGATTTTGCAGTAAGCATGACTATCTTGAGGAACCGTGATAATTTCAGCTTTACAGCAATATGTTTGTGAAGGGGAAAACACTTACCTCTAGGCATTTCAGTAATGAGTGAAAAGATTTTTTGTGAGGACACCACACTGGAGGTCGGATAAAACGATGAACAACCAGCTCTCTCTTTCCTGTTGGTCTCATGTCTTGCCATGAAGAATCTATTCTCCAGTTTTTGTAATTTCTGGGTTTAAATCCTGATCGTCACATGTTATACCACATTTTACTGACTTCTTGATGTTAATAACCGTTAATCCTCTTCCTTTGACAACTTCCGAATATAGACTTCTTGCAGTATTTTGCTTTCCTGGAAGAATTTTGTCCAAGACAGTTTTGCTCTTCCTTCTACCCACCTCTCAGATTCTCCTTCACTCTTCCCCAGCGTATATTTTTCACCTTCTGTATTTTTCATCTTCTCTACATTTCCTCTTTTGCTCTTAGTCTTGCCTGTTTAAAGTTCTCTTCTGCAATGTGGTGGTGGTTGTTTGGTGTTCTGAGCTGTCTGTTGGTGGCACTGCTCATCATCTTGTTCCGAACTACCGGGCAGCGGTACAAGGTGTTCAGTCAGAAGTGCCTGAGACCACCAGGACCCCTGGTCACCAACAGCAAAGAGAGGGATGCCAGACTAAAGAGAGGTAAAGTCAAAACAAAATAATCAGAAATGACTAATTTGCTCTTATTTTACCACATTTATTGAAAGTTGTAGTTTGTAAAGAAATGTATTTTATGAATATTTGACAGTAGTCAAAGTATCTATCTATTGGCAGGAAACTATTTGCGCATAACGAGCAATAATTTAGTACAGCATAATAAACCCTGTACATTCTTTTAGAGACTACTTTGTGGAACTTACCAGGAACTTTCTAAAAACATGATCATTAAGTTCCATGAAAACTAAAGGAAAGTGTTTTTTTCTTAAGTTACCAAAACTACCTATCATAAGTTTTAGGAATGTTTGGAAGAAAGTAAAGGTGAAGTTCCACAAGGATTTTGAAAGTGTGTTGTAAGGTATAGAGATAATTTCTGGGAAGTCCTGTAAGCAGCCTCTAAATTTCACGAAAGTGCAGGATGTATTATGTACTGGTACCAGGGGCAGACTGGGACAATAATTCTGGCCAGGAATTTCATACCATCTCAGGCCATGCCACCACCAGCATAACCTTAGAACCTGCAGGTGTGTTTTGTGCTCTACAAGGTACCTGAAGGTTCCTGCTCTGACTCCTTATTGCTGCTTTTCACCACCTCCATGCCAGCAGGAGCTATTGCGGGACTACTGCTGCACTGAACTGACACTGCTTTCTTGTAAAAAATCTATTCAAATCCACTTAATTTTTTATTTTACTATTTAATACATTGGCTATATACAGAAAACAACAAATATTTTCTTAAACTCAATGGGATTTTACCAGATTAAACAAAGTAATATAACAATGATTTCAATATTTTTAGAATTTGAGTTTATGCAGGGTAAACTAAATCTGAATTCAAAGACATTTTAGCATTACATTTCTTTTCCACTGTCTCTTTGTTAACCATATTTTAAAATTTCAATACCTTAAAACCTTTGTTTAATTGGATCAGTTTTGGCCCTTGGTTCTTCACAGTGAGGATAACCTTCTTATTAAACTATGGTGCAGGATCGGCTGCTGGCCTTTTCACTGTTCACCTCCAGTGTTTATATCTTGCCTGCTCCTTTATGGAGAAAAAAAACATCAGTTTAGTGCACATTTCCGCATCAGTGGCCAGTGCTTGTTGCTTCGACCTCTCCCTCTCTGCTCCCTTTTCTTTTTTTTTACGTTCTCACTCCATTTTACATGGTCTATAAGGGTTCTGGTACGCAACTAGCTGTGTATCTCTCTGCACTGCATTTGATACATTTTTGAAAAGTGCAAATGGAGTGGAGATTCTGATTTCCTTGCTCCGTCTGCTACTTCGGTAAAGTTAGAGAGGTGTCGGTTTTATAGAAGAAATTATCCGCCAACGAGTTATTAATCCGGAAAAGCCGAATCTGTAAATATCTTTCTAACTTTACCTGTAATGAACAGAGGCAGCGGACCCTTCAGCCAGACCAGCAGAGGTTTGTTCAAAGGAAAGGCTCTTTAATAACAGAAACAAACAGGGAAAAATCCAAAAGAGAATGAAGACATAACAGGATAAACTAAAACAGTAAACAAGAATCTAAACAAGAATCCAGACAAGACAGAACTCAAAACAGCCAGATAATAAAAGACAGGAGAGAGAAGGAAAACTAAAACTAACATAAACCAGAACAGAACTCAGAATATTACATTACCAAAGTGGTAAACTCCCGATTCTCCCGATGGCCAGTCCACCCCTTACTTATACCATATTGTTTCTAAGAAATTTCAATACGTTTATGAAATGTTTAATCAAGCCACTATTCTGTAATATTTTGCTCTTAAAAGTAACACATCAGTTTCTATATGAGTATGGATGTTCTTGTCAAAAATTAATAGGAAGAAATTGTATTCCATGGGAAACTGTTTTAAAACTATTTTGATCTTTCAGACAAAGATCCATTCTCCCTGCATTTTTTACAGGAAGGTTACTGGTGGCGCACTCGGTGCACTCTCTCTATTTCCTGTGTAAATGATCACTTTCTAAAGGTTTATTAAACAGTTTTTACATAAACCTCTGACGTTTTTGAGACTGGAGTTGTTTTAAGATCATTTAGTGTCAGCCTCCTGGACTAACTACACTAGATTCATCCTTGATAAGTTAAAAAGATATTTACTACAGTTAAACTTAATCCTCTGTTAATGTCTTTGTTTTAATATGAATCTAACAGATATTTAATTGTTTATTTAATTAATTAATCAGATTGTTGTCGAGGCTGTTTTCTTTTCATGAGCACCATATGTTCATAGACTTAGCAGCTTCTCCTACATAAGCATGCTAATCTTTTTCCATTAGGGTTCCGTGTGGACCGGGTACCACCCGCTCTGGATGCAGTGGTGATTGGCAGCGGCATTGGAGGTTTGACAGCAGCAGCCCTTTTATCTAAAGCTGGGAAGAAAGTTATAGTCCTGGAGCAACATGATCATGCTGGGGGCTGTACACACACCTTCCAAAATAAGGGGTTCGAGTTTGACGTGGGTGAGTTCCCAGAGCAAACAGGAGAAAAGATTTAGTCTGTTTATTAAAAGGTAAATTGTTTTGTCAGCTAAAATGCACAAATCAACAGGATTATCTTAGTAGATCATTTTTAGCAACAGACAAAATAATAATAATAAAAAAACTGAGAACCACAAAAGGAAATGGTCCATAGATAAAATTAACAAATATATAAGTATAACCATATTTGTAAATGGCTGATCTATAATAGGATATAAACTGATTGGCTGATGCATTGATTTAACGAAGTGGCTCTAAATTTTTTATTGAAGGTACCATCATATTAAATACTAAACTCGTCAAGTACCAACATGCTGACTAACATTTTAAACCAGCAATGCAATTTATGTTTCAAAAAACTTCCATTAGCACTGTTGGATGATGGATGTCATCAAGATATGGGATCAATATTTGATATTTCAAGATGGAAATAACCTAAGAAGTCAAAATTCCAAGTGGAAATTTTGACCATAAGCCCCAAATGGCTGACCATAGAACAGTTTATATGAAGTTTTAAGAATAGGGTATTTTCTCTCTCTCTCTCTCTCTCTCTCTCTCTCTCTCTCTCTCTCTATATATATATATATATATATATATATATATATATATATATATATATATATATATATATATATATATATATCACTGATCCACCCCCATGCTTCACTCTAGGCATGCAACAGTCTGGGTGGTACGCTTCTTTGGGGCTTCTCCACACCGTAACTCTCCCGGATGTGGGGAAAACAGTAAAGGTGGACTCATCAGAGAACAATACATATTTCAAATTGTTCACAGCCCAAGATTTGCGCTCCTTGCACCATTGAAACTGACATTTGGCATTGGCACGAGTGACCAAAGGTTTGGCTATAGCAGCCCGCCCGTGTATATTGACCTTGTAGAGCTCCCGACGGACAGTTTTGGTGGAAACAGGAGAGTGGAGGTGCACATTTAATTCTGCCGTGATTAGGGGAGCCGTGGTTTTATGTTTTTTGGATACAATCCGGACTACCACCCGAACATCCCTTTCAGACAGCTTCCTCTTGCGTCCACAGTTAATCCTGTTGGATGTGATTCGTCCTTCTTGGTGGTATGCTGACATTACCCTGGATACCGTGGCTCTGTGGACAATTTGAAACCTGTATTGTTCTCTGATATATATATATATATATATATATATATATATATATATATATATATATATATATATATATATATATATGTGTGTATATGTATATGTATATGTGTGTATACATGTATATATATATATAATATATATATATATTATAGTAAACCTGCACCACATTTTTTTCAGAGTCAGAATCAGAATCAGAAATACTTTAATAATCCCAGAGGGAAATTTGTGTGTGATGATTAAAATAAAATAAATAAGTCTTGTCTACGGAAAAGCCCCATCGGTGCAATTTCACCTTATCTTGCTGCCATCAGGTATCCATTATCTGGGCCAGCTTCATGAGAACAGCTTGTTGAAGGTTGCTTTGGATCAGATCACAGAAGGACAGCTGCAGTTTGTAAAGCTGGAACAACATTACGATACCATACTTCTTGGACAGCCTGACCATTGCAGGTATACCATGCTATACAATCATCAAAGTGCTTTTTTGTCCTTTGAGTTGTTCTCTTGGCAGCTTTTCTAATATGAAGGAAAGCTCTTCTTTATAAAGACTACACACTCTTGTAACATCATGTGAAACCATCTACAAGTCATTAATAAATCCTTATGTTTCATATCTAGCAAAGGGTTGAATCAAATTTTATGTTGTCAACACAGAAAACTTTTGTTTTAAGCAAAAAATATCCACCATTAGTCTTGCCTCCCTTGCTTCCCTCATACATTTTGTCATTCTCAGGGAGTATCATATACATGCAGGAAAGACTGAGATGGCAGTTTGCTTGAAGAAGCAATTCCCAGAAGAAGAGGAGGCCATTGACAAATTCATGAAACTGATGAAGGTGTGTAGGTGATAAGTATCATGACCCTGGCATAAAAGGCTGTTATTTGGTAAGCAGATACTGGAAGAATATTTTAAGTTAGAAAATTGTTATTTGAGGCAAGTTCAGATACTGTTAAGAACAACATTATAAACACACAGAATGCCAGACACACCATCTAACCTTTCTTAAATAATGTTAATGTTTGTGTTTTGTATTTAGTACTGGTTTAAATATCTATCCAGATGATGCCCATTTGTAAATTGGGCATGTCTTATGGGTGTCTATCCCAAAAAGATCTGTAACAGAAACAAAATTGAAGTAACAGGTTTACACATATGTGATGACAACAAAAAGCACAAGTGAAAATTATTATAAAAAATGTTTCAAAAAGTTTTATGCATGGCAAAATTTCCACATGTTTTCCAATGGTTCACGTATATTTCCCAAATTTATTTCACGTGGGGATCCATATGTGGATGGTTTTTAGGCATGTTTCACATGTTACTTTGCAATATTTCCACATATGAAATGCGGGTGGAAAACCTTCCACATAGACTTGTTTTGGGTGTGCAAACTTTCTCTCATAGTGGTTACTGTTTGAAACCATCACTTTTGTATGCAATCATTAAAGAGGACATATGCAAAATCCACGTCTTTAGCCCTTGAATACATTTTGCTGTGAACTTTTAATTCTCTAAGAATGCATCGTTCTGAAATAGTGTTTATACTGAAAACAATGGAGGTGGTCAAACAAGTTCACTTGATAGAGGCAGCTCCATTAAAAAATGGTCACTCTGTCTCAACAATAAAAAACATGTTTTGAAAGCACTGCATGTACGTAACTCTAATAAATAGATTTGACTTTCTCCTACTGCAGCATGCCTCACGGAGAACTCCACTTTTTGCCATGTTGAAGATCCTGCCTTATCCAGTGGTAAACTTCCTGATTTGGACTGGCCTATTGGATAAAATATCTTCTGTGTTTCGCCTAGCATCAACCAGCCATTCAGAAATGATGTCTCAACTCACTCAAAACAAGGATCTACAGGCACTCTCTGCCTACCTTTTCTATGGTGCTCATCATTTACAGACATACTTTTTCAGCCTATCAGCAATGTAGCATACACACTGATCACTGTTCTTGTGTGCTCTTCTTTGTAGGTGTCCCTCCTAAAGAGTCGAGCTTTCTCATCAATGCTCTTCTTCTCCACCACTACAAACGTGGGGCATACTACCCATATGGGGGTGCCAGTGAAATTGCTTTTCACATCATTCCAGTCATTAAGCAGGCAGGCGGTGAAGTACTGGTCAGGGCGCCTGTACAGCGCATCCTCATCAACAGTCAGGGGAAAGCCTATGGTAAGCAAAAATGGGAAAACTTACATCTTACAAGTTTTAGTAAACTTGTTTAACACTAACAGTTGAGTGTCATCTGCATAGAGGCAAAACCAAAAGGTGCAAGATGCCACATTGTAGAAATTCTGCAGACAGGAGTGGCCAGTCCCACAGATGGAGTACAGATAAGAGTTAATTGCAGCAGTGACTGTTACATTATCAAGGAAAAAACTCATATAAAGCAATGACAGGTCCAATATTCTGATTGTCTTGGTTTGATTAGGTGGCAATTGTAGAAATGTTTTACACATTCATTTGATTTGATTCACCATCTCACTACTCCAGCATTTAAAAAACATACATGAAGATGAAGAGATCAGCCATCTTAAGCCAGCTTGTTCACAATGTAAACAGACAATTGAGCAAAAGAATGTCTTCCTAGGGATATATATATATATATATATATATATATATATATATATATATATATATATATATATATATATATATATATACTGTTTGTGACTCACTTGGCCTTGACAAAAGGGGAAAAAATTTATCTAAAAATAATTAATTAATTTAATTTAACTTCAAAGTTGCTGGATCAAGGCCTGATGACGTTTCACTTCATCCTGAATCAGGAAGCCCTGTGCACTCAAACATTCCACACATTCCAAACATAAATGTGTGGAAGTGATGAACCTGGTTTTTAAAGGAGCAATAATTAATAATGACACCTGGTGTTTCAAATTGAAAGAACACACAAAACGATAGCGCAAATATAATATAAAAAACAAATGCTGTGCTTTTTTTTACAATCCTAGGAAATCTCATATGATTGGCCCAAGAACCAGGAAGTGAACACTGGCTACATCCTGCACACACACAGACACTCCCTCCCACACACATCCAATGTAAAGACACAAGAATGGACAGCTTACACACATGCACACTCCCCATACACACTCTATACTCCCAGGACCAAGCACGGATACCCCAGTGGGGCAACCAGCCCGGGAACAAGGAGGTGGTTGCCTTCTTTCCAGGGTGGAGTCAGGTAGATCACCTGAGCCACCAGCCCAGATAAGGGCCGGACATCAACCAAACCCAAACAACCCCAGTCCTGAAGCAGTCTGCTTGGCGGGCGGGGGTTTGATGTCTTTTTCTTTGATTAAAACATATATGTGGCCTGAAATGTTGGCTCATCTATATTACTTTAAGTTACTACTTTTTATTTTATGCATTGAAATGTTTGTAAGGTTTCATGCAAACATTTCAAAGCTCTTAGAACAAATTATATTACAAGTGAGCAACATTGGACTTTAGCCCTAAAATACCAACATACACTCAACAAAAATATAAACGCAACACTTTTGGTTTTGCTCCCATTTTTTATGAGATGAACTCAAAGATCTAAAACTTTTTCCACATACACAATATCACCATTTCCCTCAAATATTGTTAACAAACCAATCTAAATCTGTGATAGTGTGCACTTCTCCTTTGCTGAGACAATCAGGTGTGCCATATCAAGATGCTGATTAGACACCATGATTAGTGCACAGGTGTGCCTTAGACTGCTCACAGCAAAAGGCCAATCTGAATGGTGGAGTTTTGTTTTATTGGGGGGGGGGGGGGGGGGGGTCTGGGGACTCAGAGAACCAGTCAGTATCTTACAGATCCTTGCAACATGGGGCCGTGCATTATCCTGCTGCAACATGAGGTGATGTTCTTGGATGTATGGCACAACAATGGGTCTCAGGATCTCGTCACAGCATTTTTGTGCATTCAAAATCAATAAAATGCACTTGTGTTCTTCGTCCATAACAGACACCTGCCCTTACCATAAGCCCAGTGCCACCATCGGCCATTCGATCCACAACATTGACATCAGAAAACCGCTCACCCACACAGCGCCACACACGCTGTCTGCCATCTGTCCTGAACAGTGTAAACCGGGATTCATCCGTGAAGAGAACTCCTCTCCAACGTGCCAGACGGCAGCGAATGTGAGCATTTGTCCACTCAAGTCAGTTACGACGACGAACTGGAGTCAGGTGGAGACCCAAATGAGGACAACGAGCATGCAGATGAGCTTCCCTGAGACGGTTTCTGACAGTTTGTGCAGAAATTCTTTGGTTATGTAAACCGATTGTTTCAGCAGATGTCCAAGTGGCTGGTCTCAGACGATCTTGGAGGTGAACATGCTGGATGTGGATGTCCTGGGCTGGTGTGGTTACATGTGGTCTGAGGTTGTGAAGCTGGTTGGTTGTACTGCCAAATTCTCTGAAACGCCTTTGGAGACGGCTTAGGGTAGAGAAATAAACATTCAATACACGAGCAACAGCTCTGGTTGACATTCCTGCTTTCAGCATGCCAATTGCACGCTCCCTCAAATCTTGCAACATCTGTGGCATTGTGCTGTGTGATAAAACTACACCTTTCAAAGTGGTATTTTATTGTGGGCAGTCTAAGGCACACCTGTGCACTAATCATGGTGTCTAATGAGCATCTTGATATGGCACACCTGTGCACCTGTTGGTTTATATTTTTGTTGAGTGTATGTATTTTGTCTGTGTGCAAGGTGTGACAGTTCTTAAAGGAGAACAAGAGATTGAGATCCATGCTCCTGTTGTAATTTCGAATGCTGGAATCTTCAACACCTTCCAGAAATTTCTACCTCAGCACATTCAGGAAAACCCAGGTAAAATGTTTCCACCCTTTTAACTTTGCATGTTTCTGATTTTCCATACTGTTTAAACTGCCTACATAATTTCGTGTGTGTGTGTGTGTGTGTGTGTGTGTGTGTGTGTGTGTGTGTGTGTGTGTGTGTGTGTGTGTGTGTGTGTGTGTGTGTGTGTGTGTGTGTGTGTGTGTGGTTGTGTGTAGAAATCCGGTCACTGCTAGGTATGCTTCGTCATGGTATGGGTTCATTCTTGGTCTTTGTCGGGCTGGATGGAACCAAGGAAGAGCTGGACATTGTTTCCAAAAACTTCTGGATGTATAAAGGCAATGACCTGGACTCACTGTATGTTTCCCTTTGCATTTCTTATTCTTTATGACAAAAAATTACCAATTGGTTTAATTAGTTTAAGATAAAAGTTATTTTAATTCACTTAAACAATATGCATAGTAACGCCAAACAACCTGGTCATATTTCTTAATAAGTTTGGTATGGATTTACAGGGCCTTAGTATTCATCGTCCTTAACGTATATAATTGTGTCATGTTAAAATCTTATACTCGGATGTATTTTATTGGAATTGTATGTGACAGACCAACACAAATTAATGCATAACTGTGAAATCGATTAAGAATAGCCAATTGTTTCCAACATTTTTTACTAAAAATAATCTGTAAAGGATGTCTTGGGTTTCCATAGGTGTGTGCCTATGGAAATCACCCATTTAGTATGGCAAGGCAAGTTTATTTGTTTACCAGATTTCGGTAACAAGACAATTCAACGTGCTGAACATGGACAGAAAATAAGAAAAGAAAACATGCAGAGATTTAAAGGAGCTCAGGGCTTCAGCATTTTTACAGTCTTCTGGGAGTTTGTTGCAGCTAAGTGGAGGATATGAACTAAATGCTGCTTCTCCGTGTTTAGTTCTGGCCCTGGGTATGCAGAGAGTAGACTTGAGTCAGAAGACCTTAGTGGTCAGGATTGACTCTGACAGGAAGTCTGTGATGTATTTTGCTGCTAAGCCATTCAGTGATTTATAGATTAACAGAAGTATTTTAAAGTATATTCTCTGAAACACAGGGAGCCAGGACTTTAGAACTTGGGTGATGTTCTCTACTTTCTTAGTCTTAGTGAGGATGTAAGCAGCACTGTTCTGTATCAACTGCAGCTGTCTGATTGACTTTTCAGACAGACCTGTGAAAACACGTTGCAGTAATCAATTCGACTAAAGATAAACGCATTGATTACTTTTTCGAGATCCTGCTGAGAAATCATGTTATTCTTGTGAAAGAAGGCCGACTTTGTAATTGTTTTTAGATGCCTTTAAAAGTTTAGGTCAGAGTCCATCACTGTACCCAGAATTGGGTACAGTGATGGACTGATCAGTGCTTACTAGCTGAAGCAGCTGAAGTTGTGTGCTAATTCTTGATCACTCGTCTATTGGTCCAAAAATTATTACTTCAGTTTTAGTTTTATTCAACTGAAGAAAGTTTTGGCACATCCATGCATTGATTTTTTTCTAGGCATTTACTCAGCACTTGAATGTTTTCATAGTCATCAGGTGACATGCTGATGTAGAGCTGTGTGTCGTCTGTATAGTTATGGTAACATATGTTACTGTTTTTATTATCTGAGCTAGAGAGAGCATGTAGATATTGAATAGGAGAGGATCCAAGATGGACCCTTGGGGAACCCCGCAAGTGATTTTTGTGGCCTCTGATGTAAAGTTACCTACTGACACAAAAATCTCTGCCCTTTTAGTAGGATTTAAACTAGTCAAGTGCTGTACTTGAAAGGCTGACCCAGTTTTACAGGTGCTCTGATAGAATGGAGTGATCAACTGTGTCAAATGCTGAACTTTGGTCCAATAAAACCAGCACTGTGGTTCTTCCACATTTATATGAATGCCATTTAACACCTTGACAAGGGCACTCTCTGTACTGTGGTGAGCACAGAAATCTGCCTAGTAAGCGTCAAAGCAGCTGGTTAATATCAAGAATGTTTTTAACTGTTGAAACACATTTTCTTTAAATCTTACTGATAAAGGGGAAGTCATTTGATAATTATTTTTTTAGAGACCAGGGGAATGAACCTGACAAAAGGGAAGTGTTTATTATTTTAGTCAAATCAATCATCATGACAGGCAAAACCTTCTTAAAGAAAGCTATGGGTAGAACATCAAGACAGCAGGAGGTGAAACTTTTTTTGTCAAAATCAGTTCTAGTTGGAGACAACTTTGATACTGAACTTGATATAGATGTAGAGACTGCCCCTCTAATATTTTGGATTTCCTCAGTAAAGAATTTAACAAATTAATTCTAGGCCGTGGAGGAGTGGAGTTCAGATGCCACAGACCCAGGAGGGTTTGTTAACCTGTCGACCGTTACAAATATGGCACAAACATTTTTAAAGTTTTTGCTGATTATCTCAAAGAAAAAAATATTCCCTTGCATTTTTCAGTTGGAAGTTACTGTATATCTGTAAAGTCCCTCATTTGAGACATCAGAGTGAACCTGGAGTCTAGTCTTTGACTCCACTCAATGATGTCTGAAACTTATCCACTAGTTCATCTACTGGATTACAGGACAAAGTGGAAGTAGAAGAGTAAGCTTGGTTAAAGTTTTCAGTGGCAGTGCCCTAAAGATTTTTATGATTGAGTCGTTGGAAATGATGCTTTCAAAGATTAAAGAAAAGTGGTCAGATAAGGCAACATCAGGTCAAAATTGTCCTTGAAAATGTTTAGACCCTTGTGATGATCAAGTCTAAAATATGTCCCTGTTTGTGTGTGTGCTGTGTAACATGTTGAGTCAAACCAAGTGTCACATAGTTCATTTGCACCTTTGTCTTCAAGCTTGTCACCTGGAATGTTGAAGTCTCCTGCAATAATTAGTCGTAATCAACACGTATCACAAACAGGAGGTTATAAAAATCATTGAAACGCTTGATTTGGATTTTGGAAGCTTGTAAACATTCAAGAACATAGTTCATACCAGGCTCTTTACCTGGAGAGCCAAATAGTCAAAAGAGCCAAATTTGCCTAGAAACACCTTTTTACATTTTAGTGAATGATTAAACAAAGTTGCTACTCCTCCACCTTTCCTTTGCTGTCTGCTCTCACAAAGAAAATTGTAGGATGGAGGCATCAACTCTGTCAGCATATGTGCCTCGTTAAATTCATGTAACCATGTTTCTGTTAAAACATAACATCAAGATTATGGTCAGTAATGAAGTCATTGATAAAAAATTGATTTTCCTTACAAAGATCTAATGTTTAATATAGTAAACAGGGTCCTACTATGTGTGTGTTTTTAATTTCTGTATAAATACAGCTGCTCTGTGAGGTTTGTTAGAGAACATTAGTAAACAAACATCATCTTCACCAGGCTGTGCAAGGAGGGTGGTAGAGGAGCAGTCAAGAAAGTCATGGTAAATCTGCAAGGTTTTGGCTCAGGTCTGTCAAAAGCTCAACTTTTAGTGGTGCACTAAATTAATCTGACTTTTATGAAAATCTGTGAAGAAGAAAATCATTGTAGAAGGAAACCCATAAGAAGTTCTGCTTGCAGTTTGCCGCTAGCCATGCAAGAGACAAAACAAAAATGTGAAAGAAGGTGTTCTGCTCAGATGAGACTAAACTGAAACTGTCTACTGTATAATATGATTGAATTTGACTTTGTAAAGTGCCTTGAGATGACATGCTTCATGAATTGGCGCTATATAAATAAAATTGAATTGAATTACATACAACATGCTGTGTTGTGGAAAACTGACATTGAACATCATCCTGAACACACCATTCCCAAAAAGAAACTGGTGGCAGCATCATGGTATATCCTTTTCTTCAGCAGGAAGCCGCTCATATTTAATGGGAAGAAAAGGAGGTAAATCATAACAATCCTGCAAGAAAACTTGCGGCAGAAGACTATGGTGAAGGTTCACCTTCCAGCAGGACAGCAACCATAAACATCCAACCAGCGCTACAATGAATGGATTAGATCAAAGCATACCCATGTGTTTCGATGCCCCAGTCAAATGTGACTAAGCTTTAGCTGAGAAGAATGGGGAAAATGTTCTCTCTGTCAAAGTACAAAGAGACTGCAAAGACTTGCAACTGTAAAGTCCAAAGTCTAGTTCTACAAAGCTTTCTTTCAGGTTGCCTGAATACAGTTGTTAGCCATAATTATGAGAATTTTATTTATTAAAAAATTAAAAAAAACTTTGAGAACCATATATCATTTTTCTTCACTTCACAATTTTGTGCTATTTTGTGTTTGTCTATCAAATAAAATCTCAATAAAAAATAGTGAAAGTTTGAAGCAAAAATCCAAAAAATTTAAGGGGGTGAATACTTTTGCGAGGAACAATAACTATGATGTATTGTTCATTTCTCTCTGTTTGTGGGTACATTACCATGGTTGCAGTATGGAGGAATACTCTTCTCTGAAGAGAGAGCAAGTATTAGGAAACATCCCAATGATGTTTATCACCTTCCCATCTGCTAAAGACCCAACAGCCACCATTCGACACCCAGGTAACACATTCACTTTGCCACAGAACTGCTGTGTTCCTTGAATGTTGACTGACATCTTCCACTTCGATGTTTTTGCTAAATCTGACCCATGATTTCTTTATCTCCTTAAACCAAAAGCCTTTTCTTTCATGTGTTGTTTATTTACAGGTAAGTCCTGTATGACATTACTTACCATGGCCCGCTATGAATGGTTTGAGGATTGGGAGGAGACCAAAGTTGGCAAGAGGGGTCAGGAGTATTTGGATCTGAAAAACAGCATGGCCCAGGAATTGCTGGAATGGGCTTTAACCATCTTCCCTCAACTTCAAGATAAGGTGTGTGACTATTTGATTCTGCATGCATTTCTGATGTATTTGTCCTGAATTTCTAACAGTATTGCTGACATTTTTCCTCTGCTGTGATACAAACTATATTACTGGACATAATCGGTACGCTACATGATTTTAAAAGAACTCTGTAAATCAAAGCATTTTTCAGTCAAATATGAGGTCATCTATCAAGAACTAAAGCCTTGATGAAAATGTATGATCCTACATACAGTAGGTAGTCTTCAACAAAATGACTGAGTAGAAGAGAAGTGTGGGGTAGTGGCCTAGTCAAAGGCCTTTGGACCATTGCAATGCTGTGATGCCACAATAATAACAGTGTCAATGAAGAAATCATTGCAAACCTCCACAACTAACGCAATGTTGTATAAGAAAGGTGGGTGTAAATTCTTCGAATACCCTCTTCGAAACTGGTGAGGTCACACAGATTACTTACTGTACTTGCTCAATAAGTTACTAAATGCTGAGGTACATTTACCTTTTCAAACTCTTTGTAGAGAATAGCAGCTACTTTAAAGGACTGTCATTAACTCACTGGTTATCAAAAAAAAGAAGAGTCTCATATCTTATTAAAACAAAAATTGTTTGAAGATAAAAGGTTGCTATTTCTGGGGAAAGAACACGATTAACCAGTAGATTAAAACGAAGAAAAGGTTTGTTATCGTGTTGTTTATGGAAAGAAAATCTTGAAATCTAACACTTCAAGGTTGTACAGGAAATATTACATTTAATTTGTGAAAGGGGAGAAATTAAATTGTTGCCTTCTGATGAGGTTTTCTGTGACACTGACGAAATTCAAAACAGAACAGATTATTTAAAAGTTGTTAGAGAATTTTGTAATGATTATCTACTATAATGAAATATTCTGGATGGAGTACTCAGATAAATCAAACTCAAAAGTTATTAAAAATTGTCAGACAGGACAGGGTTATAATGAAATTCTGTTATTTGTTAACACTCAATGCCATATGGCAGCACAAGGTCCAAAGTATGAAGACAAAAATTTGTAGGTCTGCAGAAGTTTTTTTTTTTTGTGTGTCCTGTCTGGCAATGTGGCATTAAGAAATGTCCTAATGCCAAAAAGAGCCCAACAGATTTTATTTTCACAAGTGGAGCCTTACTGCTTTCCCCATAGTGCCTCGCTTGATTTATATATGCAAGAAGCTTTATTAGATTTTATGCTGGGACTATTTCATGTTCAACGGACACTGAAATGGGAAGGTAAAAGAGGTGAAAAGGAGAGAAAGAGAAGAAACAAAATGCTGAAAGGGAGAAAATGTGAAATACAAAGAGGAGAGGAAATGGAGAGAGCAATATAACACCCCCTGAGTCTGCTTCTAAACCTGTAAAGAGAGATATAAAAAGAACAGCAAAACCAACCGATAAAGTATTACAGGTAAAAAACCAATGACTTGATACCATCACTGAATAATATATAGTATTAATACGACATGTATAAGTGACAGCTAAAGGTAATAATAGGGGTTTTCTGTATAGAAGTGAATCTGTAAGTACATGAATCCAAGCACCTGCAGGTAATTGTGAGACTGTGCTTGTGTATGTAGGGGTTTTCCATAAGAAAAATGCTTAATAGTGGTTTTGAGGAGCCAAAGGACCCCCCCCCCCCCACACACACACACACACACACACACACACACACACACACACACACACAGCACTGAGGCATACACCAGGGGAACCAGAACCCCAGATGCCCGAATGGACCCCCAGAGGAAAGTTGCCCAAGAGGGGCCAACACAGGGGAAGCTGCCCCTCCCATCCCAGGGAAGAGCAGAGACGAGCCCCAGGAAACCCCCCAAAAGCCACAACGCTGAAGCCCCCGGAAGCTGCAGGGACAAGACTGTCGACTCTGCTGGCAGCCGACTACACCAGAGCGGATCCAGCCATGGGGGCCCATGGCAGTTAGCCGCCCAACAGGAACAGTTACAGGCTCTCGGGTTAGCAGTTAATTTGGCGCAAGAACAATTACAGTATTTCACCGCTCAGCTTACTCAGCTGAATTCCGCTCTCACTTCCGCATCAAGCCAGCCTGTCACTCCAGCTCCTAGCGCTCCGCCTCCTAGTGGTTTGACAGCTGAAACCACCGATCAGTCCTCCCCTGTCTCAGAAAGCTTGTCTCCGAGTCCTGAGAAGTTTTCTGGTGACAGTGGAGATTGTGGAGGTTTCCTCTTTCAATGTACTCTGGTCTTTAATCGTTCTCCCCGCACCTTTTCCACCGACCAGGCCAAGGTTTCTTTTGTTTTGCGGCTATTAACGGGCAACCGAATTAGATCCTGTGCAGCAGCCACGCACGCTACTTGCGTTAAAGCAACGCGGGCGCTGGGTCTCTGATTTCTCCGTGGAGTTCCGCACATATGCTGCTGCTGTCGGCTGGGAAGCCCGGCTGTTAAAGGCAGTCTTTTTCCAGGCACTTGATGAAACATTAAAGGACGAGTTAGCGCGTATTGAGGAGCCCGAAACTTTTGAGGGTCTAGTCTCTCTAGCTATTTGGCTGGACGCCCGACTACACAGCCGAGGCCGGGGGCGGTCTGAGAGACCTTAACGGCCGTCTTTTCCACCTACACAAGGGGTTAATTCTTTACAGTCAGCCGTAACACCGCCGTCACCCCCTGAGCCTATGCAAATTGGTCACGTACACCTCACCCGAGAGGAACGGCAACAGCGTTTTGCTGAGAATCGGTGTCTGTACTGCGGGACCACAGGACATTTCGTTAATTCCTGTCCAGTTCGACCAAAAGACCGGGTACGTCGCCTGTAGTGGGGAAGACGACGGACCATTGTAGAATTTCGTCCCCTAAGTCTCCTTGTGAACCGGCCCCGTCTCGTTTTTGTCTCCCGGCTACCTTAGTTTTAGACCGGGACAATCTTAGCGTTTCCGCTTTAGTAGATTCTGGCTCCGATTTTAACCTGATTGACCAAGAATTGGTCACCCGGTCTCGGATTGAGACGGTTCCCTTGTCCGCGCCTCTCCAGGTCTCCGCATTAGATGGGGAACGTTTAACTTTAATTACCCATCAGACTAAACCCCTGGAGGTCATTATCTCGGGAAACCATAGAGAGATGCTCTTTTTTTTTTGTGTTTCCTGTTAAACACTCCCTGGTTGTTTTAGGATTGGCCTGGCTAGTTTTGCATAATCCGCATCTAAATTGGGCTGAGTCCTGTTTAGAGTCTTGGTCCCCTGGCTGCCATTCTCGCTGTTTGTTATCTGCTCAGCCAGTCTCCCATCCCCCTGATTCGTCCCCTGAATTAGAGGACCCCATTGACCTCAACCGATTACCTGAACTTTACCATGATTTGCGCTTGGTTTTTAGTAAAAGTAAGGCCTGTTCGCTTCCTCCACATCGCCCTTACGATTGCACCATCGACCTGCTACCGGGTGCTCCATTACCCACCAGCCGCCTCTATAACATCTTGAGGTCTGAACGTCAGGCGCTTGAAAAATATATTTGAGAGTCGTTATCGGCAGGGTTAATTCGCTCTTCCTCCTCTCCATTGGGCGCAGGGTTTTTTCGTGGGTAAGAAAGATGGATTCCTCCATCCGTGTATTGACTACCGAGGGCTTAACCAAATCACTGTTAAGAATAAATACCCGCTTCCCCTGTTGTCCTCTGCCCTTGAACCAGTCCAGAATCCAGTCATATTTACCAAACTTGACCTGCGCAACGCTTACCATTTGGTCCGAATCCACCAGGGGGATGAGTGGAAGACGGCTTTTAAGACTCCACTTTGTCACTTCGAATATCTGGTTATGCCTTTTGGGTTGTGTAACGCCCCGTTCGTATTTCAGGCCTTAGTGAATGACGTCCTACAGGACTTTTTGAACGTCTTTGTTTTTGTCTATCTAGATGATATCTTAAGCAACATGTCCGTTTAGTCCTCCAACGCTTGCTTGAAAACTGCTTGTTTGTTAAGTCTGAAAAGTGTGAATTTCACAAAGACTCTGTTTCCTTCCTCAGCCTAATTCTAGAAGGAGGACAAGTCAGATCAGATCCTGATAAGATCAAAGCTGTAGTGGAATGGCCGACTCCAGACTCCAGAAAACAGTTACAGCGGCTCTTAGGGTTCGCCAACTTTTACATACGGTTCATAAAGAACTATAGTCAAATAGCGTCCCCTCTGCAGGCCCTGACCTCTCCTAAGGTTCCCTTTGTTTGGAGCTCTGAAGTTGAGGCTTCGTTTTCTGTGTTAAAGACCAGGTTCTCACAGGCCCCTATTCTGATACACCCCGACCCGGCCAAACACCCTAGAAATAGACGCATCTGATACGGGAGTTGGGTCTGTATTATCTCAACAGTCTGACTCAGACCACAAACTCCATCCTTGGGCCTTTTTCTCGCGTCAGCTGTCTCCAGCCGAACGTAATTATGACGTAGGTGACCGCAAATTATTAGCTATCAAATTAGCATTGGAGGAGTGGCGACACTGGCTGGAGGGGTCCGAGCAGCCCATTGTTATCTGGACCGACCACAAGAACCTCGCTTACCTACAGTCTGCCCGACGTCTTAACCCCCGTCAAGCCCGCTGGTCTCTCTTCTTCTCAAGATTCAACCTCTCCATAACTTATCGCCCCGGTTCCAGAAATGTCAAGCCAGACGCCCTTTCCCGACAGTTTGCACCACAGGAACAAGAGAGTGAACCAGCACCTATTCTGCCACCTACATGCACCTTTGGAGCCCTCCGGTGGAATCTGGAGGACCGAATCACCCAAGCATTGTTGTTGTACCCGGATCCGGGCACTGGCCCCACTGGATTAATGTACGTCCCAAAGTCTGTCCGTCCCGAAGTACTGCGTTGGTGCCATGACTCGAAATTCTCAGCTCATCCCGGAATTTACAGAACCCAGTCCCAGGTGTCCCGTCAGTTTTGGTGGCCATCCTGGACCAAAGATGTACGGGAGTATGTTCGTGCCTGTCCCGTTTGTGCTCAAAACAAACCATCCAATCAGCCTCCCTCCGGTCTGCTTAACCCACTTCCTATACCTAAACATCCCTGGTCCCACATCGCATTAGATTTCATCACTGGACTCCCGTCATCACAAGGGATGACCACCATTCTGACTGTTATTGACCGGTTCTCAAAGTCTTGCCATCTCATCCCAATCCGGAAACTGCCCAACGCTCTGCAAACCGCCCAACTTCTCATTAAGCATGTATTCAAACTCCACGGAATACCTGTTGACATCCTGTCTGACCGGGGCCCCCAGTTCATTTCCCAGTTGTGGCGGCACTTTTGTTCGGCTCTCGGTGCCCGCTACACCCTCACCTCCGGTTACCATCCCCAAACTAACGGTCAAACAGAAAAAATTAATCAACAACTGGCAACCACTCCCCGCTGCCTCACTTCTTCGTCACCCTCCGATTGGAACAAGTTTTTGCCCTGGGTTGAGTATGCCCTTAACTTTCATATCTCACTTGGTCGCACTTGGATACCAACCACCACTTCTACCCGCTGATGAACTCCATATACCGGTCTCGTCTGTAAATCAATACATCACCCATTGCCAGGACACTTTTCCACTATTACTGCCCTCACTCGCACAGCAGAGCTGAACAAAAGGTTTGCTGTCCAGCACCGAGTTCCTGCCCCCCAGTACTGCCCCGGTCAGAAAGTTTGGTTATCCTCCAGAGACTTCTTAACTAACCCGACTGCCAAGAAACTTGCCCCCCGCTTCACTGGACCTTATGAAATAGAAAGAATTATCCATCCCACGTCCGGCCGTCTTCGCCTGCCGCCACATTCTCGTGTCCATCCCACATTCCATGTCTCCCAGATAAAACCAGTCATCGACAGCGAACTCTGCCCTCCAGCCGAACCCCCACCACTCACCCAGGAAAGTCTGAACCCCCGCATCCTTGGGATCGTGGTAAGGGTTATCAGTACCTGGTCGATCGGGAGGGCCGCGGTCCTGAGGAGCGGTCATGGGTCCCTGGTTCTACTGTTGATACTACTCTGCTTGATGCCTTTTGGGCCTCCCGTCCATCCACTTCCTCTTCTGGGCCGCCAGGAGGCGACCGTTGAGGGGGGTGGTGTCAGGGTTCTCTGCTTTCATGCTCTCTAACTCTACTTCACAGGTGGCTGCAGTTGAACAGATGGGCGTGGCCCGCACCTGCGGCTCATTATGGAACCCTCATCTCTGGCTTAAAAGGAGTGCACAGACAGCTGGAAGACGCCAGAGTGTTACCCCGTTGTGGTATGCCTAGCCCCCTGATCTGCCTCCAGAGCTTCGTACCTGTGAGTTTTGGAAACCCGGTTTTTGGACTAATCCTGTCTTCTCCAGTCTTGTCGTGTTTTGGATTTACTCACCTGTGTTGGCTCCGTGCTCTGAGGACCAGTCGTCCGAATCCCCGCCGCTCAGATTTTGCTCTGGCATCTCCCCTCATACTCCCTTGGTGGTACCAAGCCGGGCGTGAGCACCCCTTCCCTGGATTCACCTGGTTCTTCAGTCACACTCCGGTTCTTCCGGCTGCTCCTCCTGCCTGCCGTCGCATTGGTGCTGTTCGGGCCCCCCGCCTGCATTACATCTGCCAGCCCTTCTGTCACTCAGCCACAACCTTCCATCAGAGAGTTACGGTCACAGAGTTCCTTTTTCACTCATTCCCCCGGACAGGTCTCCCTATCCGAACGGTAAGCGGTGCCACTTCTGGAACATTTCCCTCCGGTTCGATCCTCTGTAACATATCCTCTTTCTTCCCGCAGTCGTTCCAGCTCTGACGTTCAGACCTCGCCTGTTGCACACAGCGTGTGCTTTCCCCTTTGTTGCGCCTTTAATAAACATCTTTAACTGTTCCTGCTGCCGTCTGTGTCTGCATATGGGCCAAACACTTAAAAACCATGACAAAAACTCCCTGACTATAGATGTAAATCTAGGGGGTTTTGTAAAGAGCAGTTAATTGGCAATACTGTAGATTTTGACCAATTTATAAAGTAATCTGAGACTTTTGAGAGAGATTCTTGTACATGAATTACTTTACTTTAATCCTTTATTTATACAGGAAATCTATAATACTAGTATAACAACAATAACAAAGCTAACCTAAAACAATAATAATTCAATCCACTACTAAGTACTTCAGAAAATCTACACCAGTAGGGGTTTCACTGAAAACAAGTACAAGTGCCTCTAAACGAATTTACCAGTCCTTTTATTAAAATTTTGAACTCCTGAAGTGTGACAAAATTGTAGATCTTAAGGTCCTGCTGAAGCAGGTTCCGGGTGGAAGGGCTGGAAAAGGGAATCCTTTTTTGCCAAGCTCAGTATACACTGATGAATACTAAATGTAATAAATTCCTGAGTACGAAGATTGTGATGATGCTTTTTACGTGAGATGTAGCATGAAAAGTATGATGGAACAAGACCAAGAATGGATTTGTAAATGAATGTGTACTGATGTAAGAGTCTGTGAGTGTGTAGATAGGGCCATTTAACTAAGGGATATAAGGTGCAATAATGACCTTATTGGTATTTAACACTAAACCAGAGTCTGAGAACTGATCTAAAAATTAATAATAAACACTGCGTAGATGATAGAAAACAACATGCAGAAGAGGTTTTAGTGCTTTGCAATCTGGATGAAGAGAACTAAGATATTCAAAAGAATTTTAGCTATTAATTGGCTAATACAGTCAATCATTAAAAATTGATTGAAAGATGCTTGCTGCTCCTCCTCATCCAGTATTTTAAGAAATGTGAAAATATAAATATTTAGAAGAACAACGGGGCAACAGGTGTGGAAGAGATTTGGCCTGAGTTTCTGAAGGCTCCGGATATTGTATGGCTGTCATGGTTGACACGCCTCTTTAATGTTAATGGAGGACTGGACTAACACTGGTGGAGTGGCAGACTACAGTGGTGGTCCCTACTTTTAAGAAAGAAGACCGGAGAGTGTGTTCCAATTATCGAAGGATCACACTTCTCTGCCTCCCTGGAAAAGCTTACTCTGGGGTGTGGGAGAGAAGGCTTCGACTGATTGTTCAACCTCGGCTCTAGGAGGAGCAATGCAGCTTTCATCTTGGCCCTGGAACAGTGGACCAGATCTTTACTCCCACGGAATTGCTGAGGGAATCATGGGAGAATGCTTCTCCAGTTTACATGTGTTTTGTAGATCTGGAGAAGGCTTACGACTATGTTCTCTGAGGCATTTTGTGGGGATGCTGCAGGAGTATGGGGTAACTGGACAGCTTTTGAGAGCTGTGGAGTCCTTGTATGCTCAAAGCAAGAGCTGTGTCTGCATTCTCAGTACAACGTTGGGGCTGTTTCCAATGTGCTTTAGACTCCACCAGGGCTGCCCCTTCTCACCAATCCTGTTTGTGGTGTTCATGAACAGGATCTCAAGGCGCAATTGTGGAGAGGAGGGTCTATGGCTTGGGATCCTCAGAATTGCATCTTTGCTTTTTGAAGATGATGTGGTTCTGTTGGCTTCTTTGGGTCATAAGCTCCAGCATGCACTGGAGTGGTTCACTGCTGAGTCTGAAGCGGCCGGGATGTGGGTCAGTTGTCTGAGGTCATGGTCCTGGACTGGGAAAAAGGTGCATTGCATCTTCTGCGTTGGGGGCCAGTCTGCCTCAAGCAGAGGATTTGAAGCATCTTGGCATCTTGTTCATGAGTGATGGTAGGATGGAACAATAGATGGACAGTCGGATTAGGGCTGCATCTGTCTGACCACCGCCAGCAGGCAATGCAGGTGAATTGTCTTACCCAAGGACACACCAACTGAGACATAGTGGGAGATTGAACCGGCAAGTTACAGGCCAAACTCCCTAGCTCCGGCGCCACTGTTGCCCACTTGAAGAGAGAGCTCTTTTCATTAAATAGTAATTAGTTATTTTAATTTTCTGTTCAGTTGGACTTGTGTGGTTCTATGAGATTTTCTTGATTTGCTCCTTTCAGGTTAGTTTTTAATCTATTTGATTTTGCCCATGGGAAAGACATTTCCAATAGGGTAGTGGGTAAGAGTGCAGAAGCTGCAGAGGGCTGTATTAAACTATGACTCTGCTTCTTGATCGGGACCCTGGGTTGTTTTGGAGGACTATTACTATAAATCTGGACAGATTACATAATCCATCACCTTTCTTCCAAAGAGTGATGGATGATGTCTCTCCGGATCAGACTTTGTTCTCCCTAGAGAACTTATGAATGCAGCCCACAGTATCAATTGGTCTTATGTGGTATCTTTTTTTCAGGATACCACATAGACCAACAGTGATTGAATGATGAGGAGACTAGAGACCATTATGGAGTCCAACATTGATTCGGCAAACGTACACACTGAAAAAACATTAACTTTAATGACCTCTGATTGGCGTAATCAGGCGTTATTACCACCAGTAACAGTCTAACTGTATTTACGCTTATCCTTAGCCAGCAGTTTCAGGTAGGATTTGATGTTGCTTATTCTGGCCCCTAGCAAACATTTGACTATGGTCCCTGCTGCCTCCATAATGCCACGTTTCTGAATATGATAATTGACATGCTGAAACACTAAATTTATCTTCCTCCTCGGGATTTTGAATATTTTGTGTAAAACTTAACTGGTATTTGAAACTGTTGAGAATTCCACCCACTTGAGATACTTTGGTGGTCTCTTGGTCTGCATGAGTTAAAGATTTGTTCCTGGAAAATGAGGAGTTATAATGCCCATGCTCAACAAATCAAGTACTAAAAACTGTTTGGTACATGTTTTTTCTGCTGTTATATGATATTGTGCGTGTGATTGCATTCAGGTGGTAATGGTAGAAGCTGCCACCCCTCTAACTAATGTCCACTATTTGGGCGCTCCAAGAGGTGAGATGTATGGTGCGGAGCACAACCTAGAGCGCTTTGGTCCAGAAATAACTGCGAAGACACGACCACAGACACCAGTCAGCGGGCTTTTCTTAACAGGTAACATGACCAACACTCCCACAGCAGATTGTCCAAAGTGTAGTTTGAAGTATATTATGAGGTAGCACAGATAAAACCTGCAAGAGTCCATAAAGGTTTTCATAAAGTAAGTCCTTCAGCTAATGTTCTCCAGTTTAGATTTATGACATAACACGAAATTAAAACAAATTTCAAAACAAACAGGTCCATTTCAGGTTCTAATCATATAGACACAGATGCTCAGTTTCAATAACATACAGTCCAGTTCAGTTGACAAATACAATACAGTACCATCAAAGTCAGTTCATTTTATAAGTTCTTTTGGTAAATACAGTTTAAACATTGACATACACATCTAAAATGACAGAAATTTTATTTTCTTTGTAAATTAATTGTTTATCTAAGCTGTCTTCAAATTCAGAATTTCACACATTTCCTGAGTAGAATTGGTTTGACTTGGGACAAATGTTCTGTACCCTTCCACAAGTTTCTCACAATAGTTGATGCAATTTCGGCCCATTTCTCCTCACAGAACTCGTGTAACTGGGTCAGATTTGGAGGCCTCCTTCCTCACACATACATTTTCAGCTCTGCTCCCAAATTTTCAATTGGACTGAGATCAATGTGTTGTCATGGCCAATCTGAAACACTGACTTTGTTTAACTTAGTCCACTTTGGAAACAATTTAGCGGTTTGTTTGGAGTCACTGTCTATTTGAGAGACCCGTTTATAGCCAAGCTTTAACTTCCAGGTTGACGTCTTCAGATTTTGCTTCAGTATTGCCCCATGATGTTCTGTCCTCATGATGCCATCTATTTAACATCGTTTCCCAGTCCCTCAGATAGCAAAACACCCCAATAACAGCATACTGTCACCACCATATTTCACAGCTGGGAGGTAGTCTGAGGCTTTCAAGTTTCTCCCTATTTCCTCCAAATGTAACAATTGTCATTATGGCTAACCAGTTCATTTTTAGTTCCTTCTGAGCACCAAACAGGTCCCTAAAAATTAAAGTCTCTATCTCTGATTGCACTTGGAAACTGTAATCTAACTTTAAATATGACGTAATGGCTTATTTCTTTGAGTAACCTTTCAGACCATGTCAGTACAGTTCTTGCTTCCACTGTGGACAATGACACTCTCTTACCAGCTTCAGCAGCATCTTCAGAAAATCTTTTGGTTTTGCTCTGGGATTGATTCACATATTTGGGACCAAAGATCTCACAGAAAACATAACCCTTTTTGCTCTCTCTCTTTTTCTTCATAGTAGGTACACCTGGTCTGGCGTTCTGTTAACTTTGACATCATCCAGAGAAGACGGCTCACCCGTTACTACCATCTAATGTAGAACAGATTACTAGATCAATGTGTGCTTCTGTGCTTTTTTGTCTCTCTTGTTGTGTCTCTGCTCTGTCTTCTGTAACCCCAGTCGGTCGAGGCAGATGACCGTTCATACTGAGCCCGGTTCTGCCGGAGGTTTTTTTTTCCCGTTAATGGGTGGTTTTTCTTCCCACTGTCGCTTCATGCTTGCTCAGTATGAGGGATTGCTGCAAAGCCATGTACAATGCAGACGACTCTCCCTGTGGCTCTACGGTTCCCCAGGAGTGAATGCTGCTTGTCGGGACTTTGATGCAATCAACTGGTTTCCTTATATAGGACATTTTGACCAATCTGTATAATATGATTGAACTTGATTTTGTAAAGTGCCTTGAGATGACATGTTTCATGATTTGGCGCTATATAAATAAAATTGAATTGAATTCTCCATCCTGGACTGTGTGATGGCTGGACATTCCCATGCTGTTTATACCTGTGTGTAATTCTTTGCATAGATGAACATGGGTCCCTGAGTTATCTGAAATTTGAACCAAAGGTTAAACCAGTTTTGGAGCACCAACAGTTCTGATATCTTGGCTGATTCTGTTTGAGTTTTCCATGATGTCCACAGGTAGGCATCGAATTAACTCAAATGTTGTAAATGAATTTATCAGAAGTATCTTAGAAAGTCAGATCATCCTCATGGGCTTTCTCAAATAGTTTAAGGGGATAGTGTCTAAGGCTACGTTCACACTGCAGGCCTTGATGCTCAATTCAGATTTTTTTGTGAAATCGGATTTTTTGGCGTGTCCGTTCACACTTCCAAATATATGCGACTTGTATGTGATCTCTGTGTGAACTGCATTCATGCAACGTAAGTGTCCCGCATGCGCTGTAGAGGACGCGATGACGTCACACATAGCAAGCGTGCTCAGTATTTGCGGAAGTAAACATGGTTCGTAATGCTGCAGCGTATCTTACGTTCTTTAAGTTCTTCTCCAGCCGGAGCCAGCACATTACCGCCGCAAGCTTTTTAAGAAGATCGAAACGAAAGAGCCAATTTTTTGGCAATGGCGTTCTATGGGGCAGTAATGTCCGTACAGAGAAACGTGTGGGTGCGGAGTCGAAGTCAGGAATGGTGGGATAGCGACGTGAGCGGCATTACTGATACGGATTTCATTCACAATTTTCTAATGACAAAGGCAACCTTTATGTGCGTCTGAACGGATCTCTTTAGCGCTCTCACGTAAAAACACACATCTTCGGCGGGCTATAGCAGCGAGTAAACGCGTTGCCGTGGGGCTGTATTGACTTGCAACAGGTGCTTGTTACCGTATCAATAATATGTATCAATGACGTGTAGGTCGGATGAATGCGACCTGGCCGTTCAGACACAGGTCGCATTTGAAAAGATCAGATACGTATCGGATTCAGGACCACATATCCAAGTGGCCTGGGTCGCATTTGAAAAAATCCGATCTGTGTCGTTCAGACTGTCATAAAAAGATCAGATTCAGGTCGCATATGGGCAAAAAAATCGGAATTGGGTCACTTCAGGCTGCAGTGTGAACGTAGCCTTAGTTCATATGTTACAACTTTGAACAAAATTAAAAAAAAAAAATTCTCTATTTCTTGCATTTACCAAATAGAAGCAATTTTGGTAATTCTATTTGACCAAGAACAGGAAAAGTATAGTCTGTATTAATATCAGAAAATGAGGGTAAGAAAGATTGTCATATCTAGGTAAATGTGACTCTGAAGAACGCAATGACTGACGAAAAGGTAGACTTTAAAAGGTTTATTGTATGGTTGGTTCTGAGGTTTGAAGGTCTCACGGGTTCTGCCAGAAAGATGGAGAAGGTGGTGAACAACTTGAGCTTGGTTATTGTGAAGATGAGACTTGGTCGGGAACTCACTTAGGCGGTAGCTTGGGTTTGGTGCAGAGGAGAGGTACTGAGCATACATCCGGGTTGTCGGTGCAAGTCCTAGTTCCTTCTCGGTGTTGTGGCTGGCTGGAGGGTGGACAGGCAGGTGAGCGCAGGCAGGAGGGCAAACAGGGTTCCGTGGGTTCAGTTCGGTTCTTGTGGACTGATCCAGAATGGCTTCTGACAATGTGACGAGGTTTCCAGGCTGAGGTCAGATGAACGGGTTTCTGGAGCAAGGAGGCAACAAGAACAAGGTTAGTAACTGGTTTCAGGAAATCACGAGAGAACATAGGGTAGGTCTGTACCACGCAAGAGCGCAAACGAACTGACGCCCTCCTCCTGGTTCCAGCTCCTTATAAAGGGTGGCAATCAGCTCTGATGAAACACACCTGCCCGTCCAACCCTGCAGAGAAGAGAGAGCAAGGAAAACAGGCCTGCACCTAGACCACAGAGTATGACAGCGATTATGTGTCTTTTTATACAATGTATGTAAATATCTAGTTTTAACTGTAGTTTACATCTAGGGCCAAGTGCACAGAATTATTGAATTCCCTCGAACTAATGTAAAACTTGTTGCATCTTTTACAATAGCATTATTATCTCCATTCTCACATTTACTGCGGAAGTTGCTTCACTAATGTCATGCACAAATCCAGTGTTACAAGGTGAGAGGTTGTCTACTTGTTTGTCTATAAGAGAAACTCAGTCTGACAGTTCATGTCATTGTGTGTGTTCAGGTCAGGATGTATTCTGCAATGGCATGGCTGGGGCCCTGCACGGCGGACTGCTCTGTGCCTCGGCTGTCCTCAATCAAATTCTCTACATCGACCTTCTTGCTCTGAAAACCCACCTTAAGCACCAAACGATCAAGAAGAAGAAGACCTGGTAGCAACATCTAAGCATTCAAACAAACTGTTTTCATTATGCCAGGAACGCTGTTGGAAATTAATTTATCAGAAGTACAAAGTGGTCTTTTGTGCATTTCAGATATGCAGAGTGACTGAAGGCCTGAGGGAAGAGGAGTTAAAATGTGGCAGACATCATCAGTCCAAGCTTCAAAGGCTCCCTTGTTTATTTCAGCTAACTCTGCCCTCCTCCAGACGTCTTGGGATCAACCTCCTAATTTTCTCAGGATCAGAAACAAGTTTATCAATAAACTTTTTAAACCATTGTCTGAGTCACTGTGTACATGCACTCATTCATCACAGGTTTGTGTTCTTTCAGAGTTTGATCATGTTCTGGATGTCCTATTTGGCAGACCAATAGAAACCTTAGAAAACATCCCTCAGAGTAGTTATTTATACATTCAGGTTTCATGTTTGTTTACAGAACTTTGTCCAATATTAATCTACCTATCTGCTCTGATCAGTCGATGTGTTGGTTTCTAAGACACTTTCCAATATTTCCATCTTTTTAAATTTTCTTACTCTTTTCCACATACACTGCATTGTATTTATGCAGTCTACTGACTCCTGCAACCTTAGCACTTTATCAGTTTTATCCATAGTTAATTCCTGCAGTGTGGCTGACAGGACAATGAAACATTAAAAAGATTCATTTTATTTTGCTTGTGCATTGTCTTTGATTTTTATGGGGAAAAGAATGTACATTTTGTTCTAATTTTAAGGTTTTATATATATATAGTATACATTAATCTGACCTTTTCCAGGTTCCACATTTGTTTAAATTTACCCATAACTATACAAAAAATAGGCCTCAAATTGCAAACTGTCATTTCACTGAAGAATGACAAAGCCAAAATAAGAAAGCTGTGTGTAGATAATCGACAGTAGGAACACTTCAGATCAAATGCACTTACTTAACTGATCATTAACAAGCGTCATCTCTTTTCTGAAATTAGCAGTTATCACAGCCAAAAACAACACCAATGACCTTAGAGAGGCAGTTTTCATTGCCAATCATGAAAACTGCCAATCATTTGGAAAGTCATACTGTTACATTCCAGGAATATCACAAACTCATTCAGACAGGATGGGAACACTGTCTTTCAAGAAGTCTCATTGCATGGGGCATCTCAGTTTCAAGTCTTGCAAAGCTGTCACTAAAAACAACAATTCCTCCTTTCAGAAATGATGGGTTCAATCCTCATACTGTATATCCTTAATTATCTA
This sequence comes from Fundulus diaphanus, assembly GCA_037039145.1. Lineage (NCBI taxonomy): Eukaryota > Metazoa > Chordata > Actinopteri > Cyprinodontiformes > Fundulidae > Fundulus > Fundulus diaphanus. The sequence continues at coordinate 4,856,320 of CM073140.1, forward strand.
ACAACTACAGTTTGTAAAGCATCTGTCCATCTCAACCATCACTAAGTCTACAATGGGAAGGACTAAAGCAATTCTAAAGGCACCGTTGCTGGTGAACGTTGTTTACTGTCTGTTTTGTTTGGAAGCAAGCACACTTCAGCTTTATTAGCAACCTTAACTCAGGTAGAGCAGTAGCATTCAACTCTCCCTCCTAACACACTTCTTCTCCCCTTCTAACCTGAGAGCTCAGCCTGATTCTCCTATGCCACCTAGTGGTGAACACAACACTGTCTAAGTATAGATGTCACACAGCCATTATCCAGTCTGCTAAAAAAAAATGTTGGTCTTTTTCCATTTATCCATGGTCGAAATAATACAACTGTTGCATGCTCCATTCACTGTACCCCACAGGTCAAAGCTCTTCTCTTTGCACTAGTCTTCCAAAGTCTGAGAGCTTCAGCAAGGTCGGCTGCTATGGTATGGTCAGATTTAGTTGACAGGAGCATTTCAGACAAAATGTGTTTCACCCAAGGACCTTTCTGGAGACCATAAGGCGATCTATAAAATTTACATAAGTCTGAGAGCACAATCCTCTTGCTGCAGCATCTTTTTGTGGATTAGTCTCATCCAAATCTCCCTCCAGTTTTCTCATTATCGCAATCAGCCTGTCCAGAAGGTTTTTACATGCAGCATGGTGACAGGCCCACTTAGTGTCACTTAGGTTTGATAATTCTCATGATGGACCACTGAACATTTTTTTCTGAACATCTGCCCGTTTAGCCCTGCGATAGACTGGCAACCCGTCCAGGGTGTACCCCACCTCTCGCCTATTGACAGCTGGAGATAGGCACCAGCACCCCTCGCGACCCCAATAGAGATAAGCGTGTTAGAAAATGGATGGATGGATCTGCCCATTTAGTGTGAACATGTTAGCCTGACATGAAAGTGTTCCATTATGCACTGTTTTAAGTTATTTAATGTTTAATAAATAACTTTCGATCTGTTAGGTATTGTCCGGTGAATATCAGCCCAAACAGCTGAGAATAGGACAGTAGTTGAAAGGGATGATTCTAGCACTGGCATTCTTTTAACTGCAAACTCTGCACACATATGGAATAATGGAGTGACAACTTCTCTTCAAGTTCAAGAATTTATTAACAGAAGTAAAATGTCCAGAGAACGCCGCTTTAGAATGCTGTTTATCTGAATTAACTATATTTCAATCAACAAAACCTCTCTACAAAGCTAGTGAGACTTAACTAAAACTACTAAGCAAAATTAAGATAAAAAAAAGCTAAGGGACTATGTACACACAAAGGAAACAAAAGGACAAATAAAGTAGTTGAAAACCATCATCAGAATGATTCAGTGAAATCCTGGTTCACTGCAGATCAAAGTTAGAGAGCTAAAGTTCATCTTAAAGAACGTGGAATGAGATCAGATTAGCTTAACTAATTTAGAACAACATATGGTATGTGTTACAACCCATTCACAATGCAAATCCTGAGTAAAACAAAACATTATTTGCGAAAATAACATGTAAAGAATGAAATGCTCAGTGAAAATCAGTACCTTTAGGACACTTGATTTTATTAATGCAGTTATTTTTCTGGGAAGCTAGGGGGCGCTGTAGCGATCGTTGCTTGATGGGCTAATCCTAAAGTTACACAAAACACCATTAATCGACATTAATGTTCCATATTAATGCAGTAATAACGCTCATAGCACTATCGAACGATGGTGGTGTGAAACAAAAACACATTAAGTAAACCATTCTAAACTTTCCCTGTTTATTTCTCTGCCAAACCTCTCCCATTGTCTCCTTGTTGTGGCGACGGGGCGTCTGGTTGCAGTGAATTTACTCCAAGGTAAAGCTGGTTATCTCAGCGGCAAGCAGGTGGCTAGCTCAAAAGGGGAAAACAGCCATCGTTTGGGTAGCCAGACCTGGTGGGCGAACTGTACACGGCTCTGACAAGGGGGTGCACTTGGCCTATGAAGGGGGTCGCAGCATGGGCTCTCTGCACGGCATTTTCAGCCTCAGGGACCTCCGCAGAGCCTTCCTGGCGTGGCTGTGTTCGTTCTCTGGAGGATGCAGCATACTCAACTTTTCCGCAACAGCTGGGAAAAATCACAAGGCTGGTTTCAGCATAGACGGATTCTTTACTCCCGCGTCTGATTAGCAGAAGATAGGCTGCATACTTAGCTTCGATCCAGCCTGCGGTTCTCCGAACTCCAGTCAGATCCTCCGCTCTGTAGAGGAAGATGAGAGTGTTCTCCCCAATGCTGCTAGGGGAGCAGGCGAAAGAGAGTGACCAACCGGGGCAGCAAGTCTTTATGTAGTGAGCCTCCCTGCTGAGAGAGGCAGTACCTGTAAAAGTTTCATGTGGCTTTCAACTCAGTCTGATTTATTCCACATGGCGATTGCACAACAAAAGTATACAGTCTCTTCAGCAAAGTGAAAAGACATGCGGCTTCATGCTACTAAACAGTGAGCACTACAGTGAATTTGACAACTTTCTTAACCCTTGTTTGGACACCAGAACACCTAACACTGATCACTGGAGCCCTATCATAGCCTTGGTGCACCACGTTCTCTTTGCATTGCAGCTCCTATTTCTTCAGACATTAATTGATTTTCTCCATTGCTGGAAACTGGCAGCATCCAAGTGTTCTGCTCTCAGGCATTCAAGGCAGCTCTCCTGAAGCGCTTCATCAAACAATGTCTGACAACTAGAAGCAACTGCTTTTTTAAGAAATAGAAAAGATTTAAATTTCTTTAACCTCCATGAAAATGTCCTCTCTCACCATTTCAGCTAAACAGCCCAGAATCTAATTTCCATTGCTTCTGCTGGTGTATTTTTTTTTTGTATTTTTTTTTTTTTGCAAGAAATTTCTCTTTTCATATGAGATTGCTGTTTAATCCTGGTCGCATTAGGAAATATTTTTAGCAGCTGTCAAAAGCATAATTTTAGCCATAGTTTTAATGCAGGGGTCACCAACCTTTTAGAAGTTGAGAGCTACTTCATTGGTACTGTATCATATGAAGGGCTACCTGTACTGACCTGTGAACTAGAAGACTCATCGCTCACCTTAACTTTATTTAATATAAACATGTTTTTAATGCATTTATCATTTTAAATATATCTAAGTACAAGTATGGTTAAAAAGGAAGAGCAACTAAATAAAATAACATTTTAGATGCATCTCACTGGAGAGACAGCAGGCTCAATTTGTGGCAGCGGCATCTGACACCGGCACTTCCTGTGGCATGCTGTGATTTGTGGCAGCGGCATCTGACACCGGCATTTCCTGTGGCATGCTGTGTGGCATGTTGTGGCATGCGGTGTGGCATGCGGTGCGGCATGCTGTGGCATGTTGTGGCATGCGGTGTGGCATGCGGTGCGGCATGCTGTGGCATGCGGTGCGGCATGCTGTGGCATGCGGTGTGGCATGCGGTGTGGCATGCTGTGGCACTTCCTGTGGCATGCTGTGTGGTATGCTGTGGCACTTCCTGTGGCATGCTGTGTGGCATGCAGTGTGGCATGTTGTGGCATGCGGTGTGGCATGCTGTGACATGCGGTGTGGCATGCTGTGTGGCATGCTGTGGCATGCTGTGTGGAATGCTGTGGCACTTCCTGTGACATGCTGTGGCATACGGTATGGCATGCTGTGTGGCATGCTGTGGCATGCGGTGCCACGGCTCTTTGTGAACTGCTGTTTCTGTTTTTAGGCAAACTGTTTGTTACAGACGTCTGTTACACTATAGCTACTTGTAAATAATCATATTTTTATTGCATTATTTCCAATAAAAGCTGAACCTCCACCAAGTCCTGGCACTTCTTGTGACACCTCCACCAACTACTGGCTCTTCTTGTGACAGCAGGCGTGGCAATTGTGGTGGTGGCTGCAGGACTTTCACTGGTATGCACTTACCAAGAAGATGTCACGGCTGTTGCTGCATTCCTGTTGCTGTGTGTGGGCAAATGATTTGTTAGCTACCTGTTACTTTTTATGGTCTTTCTCTCTTTACTAGTGACCTATCATATATTATTTTTAATGTGTTTCAATACAGATATATGCACACACACACACACACACACACACGCACACATATATATATATATATATATATATATATATATATATATATATATATATATAGAGAGAGAGAGAGAGAGAGAGAGAGAGAGAGAGAGAGATACATACATGTGTATGTTTGTGTATATAGTAATAGTTCTTGTATATAGTTATAAAAAATGATTAAAGTGTATGAGTGGCTGTGTTTTGCAGCATACATAAATTTTGTCAGAGTATTCAATTACTTTTAACCACACTAAGAACATTTAAATGCACTGAACTTTTTCTTATAATAATAAATTTTTCAGAAAAAAAAGAAGGAAAAATTAAATAATCAGCGAGTGTATGTGCACGATGTTGCTATGCAACTTCCGCTAACTGAGGGCATACACTTCCGGTGAGGCTGTTAACCCACGGCAAGCAATGGCGTTCTACACTCGCTGCCTTCAGGTCCTTCCAAACGTCCTCCGCTTTATGCGAACCTTATCATCACCACGGAGGAAAAAAGGAGAAAGACTTCAAGTTTTACGTGTGGAAGTACATTGACAACTTTGAAGGTAAGTAAAGTACCAGTCGTCACTGCTGAGCCACTGTTAACTACGTAGGTAGTTTTTTATACTGTACTGTCTCGTTTTCACTTATAATATATTTGTTTTAATTCCAAACTCCATAACTCCAAAGCCATTGTTTCAGATGCTATTTCGATGTTTTAACCACAGTGTTCAACAAAGACTCGTCAGGGAGAATGAACGTCAGGCCGGTCTGTTACAGATCGATGCGCAAAAATGATAAGCCTCATGAACTCAGAGTAGGGTGAAATCACATAAAATGATTATCTGTTGTATGAAAAGAGGACTATTTTGGGGGTCTTATGTAGCTCGTGTGCAGCGGAAGTTGTAAGGATTCCTAGCTGTTGTGTGTTGGAATAGTAGCACACACATAAGCTAACTAACTTTAACATTAGCTTAGCTACACGAGAGCCCCAGAGGCTAGTCTGTAATGACTTCTGAGTGTCGTTATAGTGTAAGTTTAAACATATTTGACTCTGTTAATGCTAAAACCAGTTCATAGACCTGTTCATTCTGCTCTTTTGCTTCTTTTTACTTCATTTAAAAATTGGAACACAGTACAGCTTCCTATGGGACGTCTGTTGTTGTTGTTTACGTTGCGTTTGTTTGGTTGGTTGGCATTTATGTTAAAAAATGTGCATCTTATTTAATTTATGACGTTAGGGAAGCATTACTTTTTGTAAATCAAGTTTCTTTACAGTACTATTACTTATTAAAAATATGCATCGTACCCACCAGTCACTGACGTGATGACTTTACATTCCCTCGTCTAAGCCTCCTCAAAGTTGTAGTTTAGACGCTTTGTGATGCTTAAAAAATGCTTGAAATCAACACCAAAAGCACATTGTGCTGCAGAGATAGTTCTTACTCTGTAGACAACTGCAAGCTTTCATTTGTATCTTTGCAAATAGTTAAAAAAAAATGTCAATGGAATTGGAATGTCAACCCAAAGTACATTCATTCATTTCATCTTAATTAAGAACAGACGTGAGGATACATCAGCTAAGGTTTAAAAAAATAACCACATTTTTGTCCTGCACTTCCTTCCAGTCTTTTTTTTTCACTTGTCGGCGCTTTCTGCTTGCTAAAAAATTCTGACATAACCATTGCATAGTTTGACAGTTTGTTTTTTATTTAGATTACATTTGAAGACTGCTCCTGTGTGGCTGGTACAGTGCTGTGCAATCAGTGTTGCATTACATCACCAGACTGCTCACTACTCTGCTCAGAATTTGGCTGCTGTGCCACCAGTACTAAGCTGTACTGAAACCGAACAAATCTGGCACAAACCAACAACCATGGTAAGTGAATCACATTTTGTATAACACACCCTCCAATTCTATTTAAAACAACATAGTAAGCTGTGAAGTCATATAGTCTGGACAACAGATTCTTGTTTTATAAAATAGAGATCATATTGATCGATATCGATAATTATCAAAAATAATCAAAATATTCAATTTAAGTGCAGCCCTGGCCATTTTATGCCGTTGCTTAATGACCCATTTTTAGATAAATGGAATCAAACAACACTTTATTCAACCAAATTTTTACAAAAACTGTAAGTGTTATAAAAAAAGAACACTGGCTCTCTGAGTTGATGGAGCTTTCCTGGGTTTGTACCTTTTCTGTGTGTGTTATCACCAATGTTATCATTTTTAAGCATTTAATTTAATTGTTTTACAGAAGGTTAAACCAGGCCGTGTGCGTCACATGGATCAGAATGGCAGCGCACCGTCGGAAATGGTGTAAGGTAATTATTTAAAATGTAATTATATTGAAGGTTGAAGTAACTGAATATGTTCTTTGAATACTTATTTTGAGTAACATGTTTTAATTGGATGTCTTGTTTTTGTCTTTGTTTTTTGAAGGAGAAAAGGTTACAAGGCAGACACACCAGACACTGATGTTCTCAGAGTAGCAGAGGTGTATCCGGACTTTACTACAGACCTTGCACTTCTCATTACTACCATGGTAATCAGTGCTGATGTCCCTTTATTTGATTCAGCCTTTGGTAAAGTCGAGGAAGGTAGTCCATTCGCTTTTGAACATTCACTACCAGTCAGTTGGGTAATAATTTGCCATGTGGATTCCCCCTCCTCTGCCATCACTGCCTCTTGACCACTACCATCTCGAGCCCACTTGCGTCCAGATTGTCTGCAGCCAACAGCAACAACTTGAACTGGAGTGTTTTGCGACAACGCTGGAACAGTCCGGTCAAATTGAAGTTGCCACCAGGGAGCAGAGTGCAACATTTCTAGGAAGTCTGTCATATGAGAGGAGCCACTTCTGCTTTGAGCTTAGCGCAGCGCATCAAGATGGGAACAGCAGCCACAGCCGCCATGAAAAGGGGCCTAGAACTTAACCCATCAGCTATCTGGGAATACTGCAGGATCAAAAACACCAACTTTGGGCCCTGTGGGTTTGTGATTCACCCTGATGCTCCATGGTTGGGCTCTTCTCCAGATGTTGTTGTTTTTGACCTGACAGAGATGCAAACATTTGTTTTGTTGGAGTTAAAATGTCCCTATACTAAGAGTTATGTGAATTGTCGCTATGTAATGACATGATGAGGCTCGCGTCAAGTCACAGCTGCTACTGGCAGGTGAAAGGGCAGCTTCTAATCACTGGCATGGAGTGGTGTGATTTTGTCGTCTATCCAGAGGATGACATTCTTGTCCAACGCATTTATAGAGATAACCGTGTGTGAAACGAACGATTAGGGCAAAGGTTGACCATTTTTACTTTTATGTGTACTTTTCAGGTTGGAGGTCAAACACATTTTGGTTTGTTTGGTTGTCTGAGCTTGTTACTATTTATTTTGTGTTATGTATAGCTTAGTAATGATTCTGTGCACTAATTTTCTATTGTCCTATTTAGTAAATTATTTTCTGACATCTTAACACTATATGCCATGTTGTGGATTAAGTAGCGTAAGAGTTTTTTAAAAACCTATGTTTTGCTAAGGTATCTTGCAAATTTAAGACAAATGATGCTAAGAATTTAAACTGCACAATAAAAGTACTTTGAGTATTGAAGTTTGTTCATTAATAAAAATTTCCACAATAGTGTTTTAATATAATCAGTAGTTAGGATGTATTGGTTTTATAAAGTATTTTATTTGTGTGCTTTAAATCTGCATTGCTTCCATGAAAACAGCGGCAGCCGGTGTAGGACGTTGGAGGCTTTTATAACGGGTTTGGTATGTTGGTGGCATCCTGCCATCCTATGGACTTATCGTGGCATCTTTGTGACACCTAACGGCCACAGTGTGCCAGTGTGTTTTCAAGTGATGTATTTATATCACCACATTTGTTTCTCTAATCACGAGTTAAACCACACATACAGTAACCTTATAACTTTTGTATTAAATTGCTTGAAAATGTTTGTTAAATTATGTGAATTTAATACATGAATAATTGAATGTAAATATATAGTAGGTATTAAATAACCCAAAAATCTAAGCATTTTCGCAGAAGGGCGGCAGGTGGCATGCCGGATTAGTGACACCTTGTGGCGGATGTATGCCACTGCAGCTGCCACAAAGCTGGCGGTAATTAAACAAGGTTTTATTGGAAATAATATGAATAAAACATGATTATTTGGAAGTAGTTAAAGAGTAACGGGTAGCTAACAAATCATTTGCCCACACACAGCAACAGGAATGCAGCAACAGCCGTGACATCTTCTTGATAAGTGCATACCAGTGAAAGTCCTGCAGCCACCACCGCAATTGCCACTCCTGCTGCCACAAGAAGAGCCAGTAGTTGGTGGAGGTTCACCTTTTATTGGAAATAATGCAATAAAAATATGATTATTTACAAGTAGCTATAGTGTAACAGACGTCTGTAACAAACCGTGTGCCTAAAAACAGAAACAGTAGTTCCACACAGCATGCCACACCGCATGCCACATTAAGTGCCACAGCATGCCACACCGCATGCCACACAGCATGCCACAGCGCATGCCACACCGCATGCCACACTGCATGCCACACCGCATGCCACACTGCATGCCACACCGCATGCCACAAATCACAGCATGCCACAGGAAGTGCCGGTGTCAGATGCCGCTGCCACAAATTAAGCTCGGCCCTGCTGTCTCACTGGAGGGTTGTGCTATTTTTTGAACAGGCTTGAGGGCACCACATATGGTCCTCGAGGGCTACCTGGTGCCCGCGGGCACCATGTTGGTGACCCCTGGTTTTAATGTAATGCTGATTTTCAATAACTTGTTTTTTCTTAACATCTCTCATCCTTCTGAGTACAGATGTATTTCTTTCCTGGCCATACTTTTGTACTGACTCCAAGCAGTCATGGCATTCACGTGTGAGTCTTACTTGGCATGTACACAGAACCCACTGTCTTTGGAAGTGGCCTTCTTCCCCTATAGATCTCTCCCTGCATTGGCTTCCTTCTCTGTCTGGATTCTTAGAAGGTCTTCAACGCCAATGGATGTCAATTTATTTTTCAGTCATTATAAGTTTTTCTGTAAAGAAGCTATCTAGAAGTTTATTCCAAATTATCCATCCATCCATTTTCTAACACGTCTATCCCTTGTGGGGTCACGAGGGTTGCTGGTGCCTCTCTCCAGCTGTCAATGGACGAGAGGCGGGGTACAACCTGGACAGGTCGCCAGTCTATTGCAGGGCATATTCCAAATTATGTTTTTTGTCATTTTGGTGGCCTTTGTTTTCCTTTAAATTGTAATTATAATGTTGATAAACTCCCTGTAAAACCTTTTAGCATGGTCATTCATTTATGAACATACATTCTCAACACATAAATATATCCTTTGGGAACAATATTTTACTAATTTACTTTTTATTGACAGCTGGGTTGAAAATAGTGTTCTGATAGACTTAGACTTAGACTTAGACTTAGACTTTCTTTATTGTCATTTTGTATACACAGAGTGCATACAGAACGAAATTTCGTTTTCACACAGCTCAGAAAGATTGCAGTAACTCTACAGGATACCTTGCAGTGAATTACAGTACAGGATAAAGTGCAGTGATAAATCGCAGTCACTTACAGGATAAGTTTCAATTGACTTCCGGATAAAGTGCAGCAGTGAACAGTAGGCAGTTGAAATGTAAACAATGTAAAACAAATGTAAACAAATATGCAGTAAGGTGCAGCAGTGATTTAAAAGTAGACAGTTGCATTGTACACAGTTTTGCAGTACGTTTCCGGGTAAGGTGCAGCAGCAATTTTGCAGGATACGATACAATGTGCAAATGTGCAAATGTGCAGATCAGCGAGTCGAGTGTGGTACACAGTCCGTTTTTTATACTTCAGCCATTCAGCAGATAGTGGGTCAGTTTGTGAACAGAGATGGACAAAAATTTTCTTCCTAAGACTTCCTTTCAGTCTATAATTTTCCAGTCAGTCCCAAAGAGTTATCTTCCTTCCTTGATGCCATTATTTCAGGTATTTTAAAACTGCTTTAGGGAGTAGTAGGGAAATTCCTTTTTTCACAGCAAAAGCAACACGGTGGCAGAATGTTTTTTCCAAAAGGAGGTTATTTCCTTTCCGTGTGTGATATCCTTTTGAAACATGGGCAGTTCTAGACAGGGGCCAACTGGTCCTGGCTTCTGTTATGGCCCTTGTACTGAAGACAATACTAAATCCATTTCTTATGATGATATGAGCTGGTACAGAAACCGTTACTGATGGTCCCTTGGACCAATTTTATTATTTACCTTTACAGTTTTACTTTAACAATCATTTAAAAATTAAGGTGTTGCCCTTTTAGCTGCGGTCGAATTGAGATAGGATCATAGTTTTTCATCTGCTAGTTCAACCTGCAGTTCCAGAGCCACAAGTGGCTCTGGCTCATTCCATATATTTAGTGATAAAATATTGTGTGCGCCCGGGTGTCTGCCCCGGCACGGGGCCTCTGGTGTGCTGGGGGGCCTTGGGGCCTGTTGAGCTGGTAGGGGGGCATGGACATTAACATCTCATGGCAGATGCTCTCCCCCTTCTTTGGGTTGGCATTCTGCTAGTGGGGGGAGGGGAGTGACTAACCCAGCCTGGATGTCTATTGTGGTATGTATGGTGAGTTGTTTGAATGTTAGTGTTGGGGTGGGATTACATTTACGAGTGGGGTGGGGGGGTGGATGTGGACGTTTGGAGGGCTCTGTGTCCGGACCCCTATCTCGGTCCTGGTCCGTGCCGTCCCCCGGTGCGGGTTTCGTCGGGGGGAGGGTCTGGATGGCTCGCGCGGGCTGGCCGGGGTCCCCCCCTTTCCTTTCCTTTTTTTTTTTTCAGAAGGTTTGGTGGGTGTGTTGGGGGGGGGGGGTTGAGGTGTTGGTCCTGGTGGTTGGCTCACAGGCCCTGCCACCTATCCCTGGCCCCCGGGCTACGGTGGTGCAGCTGGCGGGGCCCCCTTCTCTGGGTGGGTTCTCGGGGAGCGGGGCTGCCTATTGGAGTCAGTAGGGGAGCTGGCTCCCTGGGAGTGCAGCAGGCTCACCAGTCGTTTTCTCCCCATCCCCGTAGTCCTCCCTCTGCCTGCTCCATCATGCTGCCACACATGTAGGACCTTGGGGAGGGGGGCGTTACTGGAGGTTGCCACTTTCAGATGACGTCCCTCACCCCAATTTTATTATGCATTTTAGACACTTTCACTCAAAACATTTTCACAACGCATATACATGTAGGCCATTGTATGGGGGGGTGGGGGGTAAAGACATTTGGGGGGGGGGGCTTATGTTGTGTGAGCCTCGCCTCAGATGGCTCCCTCCACCCCCTCTCGCTTTCAGACATTGAGAGTTCTGGGCAGTTGCTTGGAGGGGGTGCGCTGGCACCAGCTACCTTCCAGAGGGGTGGTGGACTGTGCCGGGCACCCCCTTCGGTACTCCCAGTTTTAATCTCACTTAAGAACAACAGGCAACAACACAACATCTGAGTGGGCGTAGGGAGGATCGGGGTTTTCCCACACCCCCGCTCTCCGATTGTCGCACGGAGTCTGGGGCCTGGAGGAGAGGCGGGCCGCCTGGTCCGGGGTCTGGGGGGGGGTGGGTGGGGGGGGGGGGGGGGTTGTTGTGGGACCCGAGTGGGGCCAGGACTAGGGCTGATGCCTCTGCTCTCCCCAAACAGGGGTGGGGGGAGGGGTGGCTAGGGTAAGGAGGGGGAAGGAGTGGGCTTAGGTATTTGGGGGGGGGGGTTCTGGTTGGGTGGCCTGTGCGGTTCATGTTGGCCCCCTTCCCCCGGGGGGCTTGGGCCGGGCCCGTCTGGTCCGGGTGCGGGATGGGGGGTCGGGACCGAGCAGGTAAGGTGGATTGCGCCCTCCTGGGCACCCTGCTTTGGGGGCCCCTTGGGGGTCTGGGGTTATAGGTCCCCCGGCGCCTGCCTCGGTGCTCGGGGGAGGCAGATCTTTGGTTCTTCACATCCACTATTGAGCATTTTTCTTTTGGATAAATTTTACATACACAAGTGCACTCTCACAAACACCTACAGGTGCTGGGTTCCAGGTGCTCAGTGTTCACTTCTATACAAAGTGCCCATCATTTATTTATTTAGATATTTATTTTCTCTCAGCTATCACTTTATACATGTTAGCTTAAATAATACATATAATTTGGCAATGGTTACGGGGTGTTGCTTCGTTGTATCTGTTGTGCTGTGTCTGTTGGTTGTGCTGTTCTTTTTGCATATCTCTTTGCAGGTGATGAAGCAGACTGAAGCCGTTTTATCACTCTCTCCCTTTTATGTCCTCTTTCTTTCACCTATTTTCTTTTTTTTCTCTCCTTGTTCTTCCTTTACTCTTCTACTTTCCCATTGTCCACATAATGTGATTACCTCCCGCATGAATCACAATAAAGCTATTTACATGCATGAATCAAGCGGAGCACTATGTCAAAAGCTGACTGCTCCACTTGGGAAAGCAAAATCTGTCGAGCTCTATTTGGCATTAAGACAACAATTCTTATGGCCACATTGCTAGACACTGGGGGGGAAAAAGGTGATAAAATATTGCCTTTTTTAGTATTAATATTTTCTTCTTTGACCCCATGAAAAAACACTGGCCCCAACCGGGCCCCCCCCCCCCTGGTAAATCTGGTCTAGAAGTGGCACTATTTTGAAAGCACAGAATATCAACATTAATTTAGTGCCAGACTTAGACATCCAGTCTGTAAAAAAGAGCTCTACCGCAGGTCATTCATTCCTGCTGCTATCAGATTATACAATGCTGCACTATAACTGTAACCATAACTGTAATAATTAATGTGCAATAACTAATGTGCAATAATCTATCTAATACACTGTACTACAACCCGTGCAATAATCCTGATGTAGTGACTTCTGCTGCTATCAACACCTGAACATATGTCAGTACACATGTATGTATGTACAAATGTATACACGAATGTATATGCACATATATACGTGTAGGTACGTATGTATGTAGGCGTATAGATATATGTATATATATAAGTATATATATATATATATGTTTATATATATATAGACCACTATGAATGTAAATAAGAGATCATATGCCCATTCCTATTTCTTTTTGTATTTTTTGGTATTCTTTTTGATCCATTGTATATATGAAGATTCACTGTATATAACTGAATGCACCTCCCCTACTCTGCACCTTCTTGTATGAGCCGATGTGACGAGTGAATTTCTCCATTGTGAGATCAATAAAGACTATCTTAATCTTAATCTTAATCTATTAATAAAATCCCATATTTTACCCATTGCCTTGATGTGGAACACTTTCTTCATTTGACTCAACCAACCAAAAGGCTCTCAAACCCGGTCTGACATATAGGAATGTTTGCATTTGTTTTTATAATTTAATTACACTGAACCCCACTTGAAACCCCCAATGTCTATGTTGTCTTTGTAGCATGGGCAACTTCGCCTGTTCGAGTGTTCTACACTTGCTATTGTTCAATAAAGATTGCTAAAAAAAACGAATTAAATAAATAAAAAATAAAACTCCTGGAGGAAAACTAGCAGCGCCCGGCAGCGCCCGCCTAGGGAAGCTCTTATTCTGAAAGGAGCTTTTCAGTTTGCGGAGGAAAATCATCACTACCGGTTTGTGTGAAAGGGAGGAAGGCGGAATAGGAGGCCTCCTGGTCTTTGGGAACAAAGGGTGACAGGGTGAGTTGTTTATTTATTTATCTATATGAAAGAAGAATTTAGCATCACGTATAATATTGTATAATATGGTAAACATGCCTTACGCTGTACTAGCTGTGCTGGTTTAGCGCAGTCTAGCTGCAAGGTTCGTAAATGAGCGCTTTCTGTTGGGTAGCTACTGACTGATAGCTTAGCATCTCTAACGTGATTGACTCCATTCTTCCTACCCACAGCTAGACGTTTAAGTTCTTCCATGAACTTTTTGTGCTCCTATATATCTTTATTTTCATAAAGGGGTAATGAAAATTAAATTAGGCTAAATGTTTACGCCCACAAATGTGGAATTTCCTCCGTTTTAGTGTTAGCTAGCTCCTCGGCTAGTGGGCCTGGTCGGTTAGCTCTAGCCTGATTTGCAAGAAGTCGGCCGTTGTTAACTGACGCTGTCCTGTAGTCCCGAGGCCATCTAGCTGCCTGTACACAGTTTCACTTGTATGTAAAGGTTTCAGTTGTGTTTGTTATATTTTTCTAATGACGCAAAATGATTTTTGTACAGTTTAACCAGCATGGGAGCAGCCTGATCTCGGTAATCCAGTGTCCAGCAAAGATGTCGAGTAAGTATAAATGTCTTCAATGAAAAGCACCCGATTAATGGTTCAGTTTGTAGCATTAAGCTGGTCTCATCATTACGCTGCTGGAGTGAAAATTGTGTAAATAATAATGAAGTTAGGCGCTTATTGGGAAAATCTGACACTCCTCCCTTCAGCAGTGAGAATATTACTAACAGCCACTTTGTGATGCGAAAATATAGACCAGTTCTACTGCACTTCATACTTCAGAATAACATTTACTTACAAAGGTCCCGTAAAGTTCCCAGAAACCAATGACGTGTTGGTGGTTTGTGGAGACCTTCAGAGACACTGGGGACGAGAGGGGTGGCTTGTACAAAATCAAGATCTGTTAACAGCACTCAGCTTTATCTAATAGTCCTTTATTTAAAACCAAATGTTCTCAGGGTTGACATTCCCTATGCAAGGATGAAGATTGAGATGGACCTGTGCTACATGGCACTTTCCAGTATAAAATAAATATTTCTGTAAATAAAACATGTTTAATTTTTAACTTTTAACCTCTAATGAAGGGACTGACTGCCAGGCAATCACCTTTTTTTTAATGAACAAATTAATTTTGTGTGACTGGGTACACACCCAGCATGATGCTGGAAAGCTTTATTGTAATTTGTGTCGGTAAAGTGTTTAACATTATGGGAGGCAAACTGAAAGTGGCCAGTACCAACAACCATCAGATATGAAGGATTTAGCAAGTTGAACAGTTCTCAACTATCCAGCTGTAAGAACGCACCTAACAAATTAGTGACTTCTGAGAAAATCAGTTCAGAGTTTGCTTGTGAAAATGTTCATTTCCATATCTGACCCCTCAGATATTCACCCCGACTTGTTGGCAAACTTAAAAACTCCTGACTTAAATTAATGCAATCCATGGGATAAAATAGTAGCAATGTTGTTTTGTATATAATTTATACTTTAGATCCCAATTCCTATCAGTAACATATAGACTGGTGATTACTTACTGATTTAAATTGGCTGTAAATCTGGAACCAAAGGGTTCTTTTAGTGCTCCAAAGCCTCTATCTATAGCTTGTCAGCACAGTCATCCTGACCCTGATCCCATTTTTAATCTAGAGTCTGCCAGTTTCTGCCAGCTGTCCTTAGGGATGCACCGGTCCACATTTTTCACTTCATCCATTTCCGACACCGAAATTTGGGTATGTGCAGATACCCATGCTTTTCCAATACCCCAGCTCTTTTTGCTTTAATGTTATTCTCATCATATTGTTATTCACATCATATTTTCAACAGACTAATAAACTCCTTTCTATCGGCAAGTATGATATTTATGAACGTAAGAATGTATATCCTAAAATACAACTTGGGATAAGTGTAAGCTCACTAAAGAAGTCAGAGGAAAAATCAGAGGAAAAATCCTATCCTGAAAACAAATGCAAGAGAGATTCATAAAGGGTAAACTACTCTGCTGTTCAAGATTTTAACCTAACTTTATTTTAATCACTTCTGATTTTATTTATGTATTTATTCTACTTTAGTTTTGTCTATTGTACTCTCTTAATGGTAGTAATTCAAGATATGTAAACCACATAAAGTGGATTATAAAAAAAACGTATTATTAGGGCTGGGCGATAATTTAATAACAACATATATTGTTCGATAGACGTATATCGATGATAGAAAAAAAGCTTCAGTAGAATATCAGTTGTCCTTCGTTTTGCATTCTAGCCAAGTAGGTTAATATTACAGCCATTACATCCTCCCAACCAATCACAAACACAGACCCAGGAACGCTCCTTCACCAAGCTCCGCCCCCTTCAAAGAGTTTAGAGAGCACGTGTTCTTTTTTAAAACTTAAAAAAAACTTGCAGTTTTGGTGGAAAGTTGGTTGAATAAAAGGTTGAGTTTGAATTCAGTGTTTTTGTGTTCTGTATCTAAAAATGGGTCCTTAAGCAACAGCATAAAATGGCCAGGGCTGCACTTAAAATATGTTTTGAATTTTTTAATAATTTTCGATATCGATCAATATGATTTCTATTTTATCAATATGCTTTTTTTTCTATATTGTCCAGCCATTATTATTGTTACTATTGTTACTAATACTGTTATTGTGGCGCATATTTAATACACTCTTGATCAAAAACTTAAGACCAGTCAAAAATTTGCAAGAATTTGCATTTTGCACTATTGGATCTTAAGAAGGTTCTAAGTAGAGCTTCACAATGTTAAAAGGACAAATCAGTGCAAGAGACAAGAACATTTGAGCAGGGAATTGTCTGAAAACTGCATTTATACTCAAACATGATTGTTTCAGCTGATCAAAAGTTTAAGACCATAGCTCAAAAAAACCCGAAAACCCCCCAAAACAGAAATCAAAATGTCAAAAAAAAGGACTCAGTAATGAGTAGCTCCACCATTCTTGTTGATGACTTCAAACAATCGTTTAGGCATGCTCGATGCCAGTGTTTCCAGGAGGCTAGTGGGAACGTTGCTCCAAGTGTTGAAGATGGCTTCACGAAGGGCATCCATTGTCTGGAACTGATGTCCATTTTTGTAAACTTCCCTTGCCATCCATCCCCAAATGTTCTCAATTGGGTTTAGATCCGAGGAACATGCAGGATGGTCCAAAAGAGTGATGTTATTCTCTTGGAAGAACTCCTTTGTCAGGCGGGCATTGTGAACTGCAGCATTGTCCTGTTGAAAACCCCAATCATTACCACACAGACGAGGGCCCTCAGTCATGAGGGATGCCCGCTGCAACATCTCCACATAGCCAGCTGCTGTTTGACGCCCCTGCACAACCTGAAGCTCCATTGTTCCATTGAAGGAAAACGCACCCCAAATCATGATGGCGCCCCCACCACTGTGCCGTGTAGAAAACATCTCAGGTGGGATCTCCCTGTCATGCCAGTAACGTTGGAAGCCATCAGGACCATCAAGGTTAAATTTTTTCTCATCAGAGAAGACAACTTTCTTCCACCTTTCAATGTCCCATGTTTGGTGCATCCTTGCAAAGTCCAAACGGGCAATTCTGTGGCGTTGAAGAAGACATGGCCTTTGAAGACGTTTTTTGTTTCTGAAGCCCTTCTCTCACAGATGCCGTCTGATGGTTATTGGGCTGCAGTCAGCACCAGTAATGGCCTTAATTTGGGTAGAGGATTGTCCCGTGTCTTGACGGACAGCCAATCGGATCCTGGGGCTCAGAGCTGGTGAAATTTTTTGGGGTCTACCACTTGACTTTTTTGTTCCATAACCCTCAGGATCATTTAAAAAATGCAAAATGACTGTCTTACTGCGTCCAACCTCAGCAGCGATGGCACGTTGTGAGAGGCCTTGCTTATGCAGCTCAACAATCCTACCACGTTCAAAGTCAGTGAGCTTTTTTGCTTTTGCCATCAGGAGGTCTTGACAGTGTAAAGACTTCACAGAAAATGACATGGAATCCAGATGTTTGCACAGCTTTTGGCTTTTAAAGACTATGGTCTTAAACTTTTGATCAGCTGAAACAATCATGTTTGAGTATAAATGCAGTTTTCAGACAATTCCCTGCTCAAATGTTCTTGTCTCTTGCACTGATTTGTCCTTTTAACATTGTGAAGCTCTACTTAGAACCTTCTTAAGATCCAATAGTGCAAAATGCTAATTCTTGCAAATTTTTGACTGGTCTTAAGATTTTGATCAGGAGTGTATATTTTACACCAGAATGTATAAACCCTTATGAAGGTTAACAGAACTCTCTATTGCTGAATTCCACATTATTATATAATATTACATATTTCCACACAGCAGGCATGTCGTGATTAATAGTTGGTGACACAGTGCTAGGCTCAATGCGTCTCTGCTAGCTGGCTGCTAACTGCGGAATGGATTTCCTGACCAGAAGCGGATCTCATCATGAGAGGTGGAGGAACTCTGCTCCGTTCAGGAAATCCTTTCCACAGTTAGCAGCCAGCTAGCAGAGCAGCTGGCTGAGAATCTGGAGACATTCCAGATGAAAACATTAAAGCACAGATGCATCTTATGGATCGGAAATGTCTGCAGGTTGGATCGGAGTTTTCCGATCTGTAAAAAAGCGTTGGTATCAGAGCCCAATACTAGATCCGATTGGCCCCATCCCTAGCTGTTAATATCTTCAACCGCGCGACACAGCTCACACGCGACACAGCTCACACGCGCAGCAGCGCGAGCCCATTCAGCCCCGAGCTGCTGCGGGTCTTCTTAGGAATCTTATGGAACTTCTTCCAAAACAAAGCAGGTATAGAAGCTAAACTGGACTCCCTTCTTTGTGATAAAATGAAAAAGCGTCCAAGCGGCATAAGGACATCACGCATGCAGTAACATGCTTCATAGTGATGGATACGTCTGCAGCTGAAAAACCTGGCTTCAAACAACTACTCGCCACTCTTGATCCGCGATATAAAGTTCCGGGACGCAAGTTTTTCTCTGACAGCGCTCCCTAAATTGTGCAACGAGTGCCAGGAATTTTCAATTCAATTTTATTTATATAGCGCCAATTCATGAAACATGTCATCTCGAGGCACTTTACAAAGTCAAATCAGTGCAAAATGAGCTGCAATCTGTGTCTTCCCACGCCACAACCTCAGACCTCAGCCCTGCGTCAGCCTCTCAATTGACTAGAAATAGAATGGACCCTGAGGAGTAACTAGTGTACTATTCCCACCTAAATAGGCTATTTTATTTATTTATTTGGTATATTTATTTTGGTAATTTTACTGGTCACTTTAGTTTATTCTTTGTCATTATTTAATAACATAACACAGGTCTCTTAAGTTATTTTTCTTTAAAAGAAATTCTGTTATGGTTAAAAAAGTTGGTTAAATAAAGATTTAATTGGAATTCTGTGTTTGTGTTCTTTATTAAAATTAAATCATTTAGCAATATCATAAAATGTCCAGGCAGAGCTGCACATAAAATATGGTTTTAAATATTTTCAATAATTATCGATATCGATCAATATGCATTTTTTTTATCGATAAGCTTTTTTTCTATATCGTCCAGCCCTAGTTTGACTCAGAGTATTACAGCTCTGAGGCTCACGTACAGAGCTGTAATACTTTTCATTGTGATTCAGATAGGTGCAGTTAATTTTAAAGAGGCGGTTTTAGCGTGTATTCAAACCGGAACAGGGAGACCGGCAACCGGTGGTGGGGGCTGAGGGGAGCTGAGGTGTGTTGACATGGCCGTGTTTACCTGCTGAATGTAGACGCTGTAAAATAATCAGGAAAATCTGCGACGTAAAAATTGAGTCAGACTCAGATTTAGAAGCTGGTACATGAAATAAGGGAGAACACATGCAGGTAGATTATCAGAGTTTATTCCGTGACTCCACCTGGATAGTCTCTGCTTCAGAGACGTTTCAGGTTGTCTGAGTGTCTCTTTCTTTCTTTCTCTCCCTCCAGGCTGAGCCACCAATGCACCTGAAAACTCTTTTTTTTTTTTTTTTTTTTTTTTTTTTTTTGTTTTTTTTATGCCTTTTCTGGTCATTTGGGCATGGTTAAACATGCCACATTTAATATGGCTATGAAAAGGCTTGTTGCATTTTTTAAAATTTATGTTTTTTGAAGATTGGGGGCGTGTCAGACCGATTGGAACACAGAAGGGGGTTCGTGGCTAAAAAAGTTTGGGAACCGCTGCTGTAGAGGCTAAGACGAGCATTGCTATTACTGTTATCACAGTATTATTAAGGACTATGACTCACGTCAAACAACTCCGCAGTAATATCTGATACTCAGCAGCTTTAGCTTATGCTTCAGTGAACACAACAACGCTCATACTGTATTCTTGGCGACGTTCCAGTCTTTCCCTCTTGGAATCATATTTTCTTGCATTTTTATTATTGTTTTTTTTACACTGGATCTTGGACCTTTCTTCACCATTTCTTCACTTCGCTGGGAGATGCTAATAGCCGTTAGCTGCTTCTTTTTTAACTTCCGTTGTTGTTATAAATATACACAAAGGGCTTTATTTACTTACAAATTGAGCAAAACCAAAGTGCATGCAACCAGAGTGAGCTACTGACGTATACATTTAAAAAATGTCAAATAACGTGGCTATGCACCTTTAACCTGTCAGCGTGATGTCAAAATGAAGACAGAATAGTTATGAATCTATTGTAAACTAGGTGGTCTCATGTGTTACCTGCCTCTTCAGATAAATTAATATTTCCATTTCAACTGGCAATAGGTGTCAAAAAAGATAATATGGGGGACCAAGTGTGGTGTCCCATAAATGAAGGCTATTGGTCCTGGGTGCAACTTGCAACCTGAGCTCAGGATTGTTTTCTCCTCTCTTTTCCTTAAACACGTATAAAGGCTGGTGGGGCCATAGAAAGCTTTTAAAAAGCATCAAAAAGAGCAGCAGTGTCTTAGTGGGTTCAGGTTTCCGTTTAGCTGCTGACTTCTCCCTGTTTCCGTCCGGATACACACCACTGATCCTATAAATGGCTAACATTGAGCCATTGTTTCTAGATTAGGATTTTCACTCTGAGGAGTGTGGTGTGAACCGTTCACTGATTGGGGGAAAAAAGATGCGATTATTTTTACTCTTAAATTGGCTGACAATGGTCTCCAGCTGATTTCTGTGTGCAGCTTTAATTTGAACATTTCTGGCCAAACGCAGGTTGTCATGCTTTTCTTTTTCCTCCACAGAACGCCCATCCTACGCTCCTCCTCCTCCCCCTGCCCCAACAACAGTAAGTAATCGACTGTCCGTTTCAGCCTCTGTTCTTCCACCTTGGTGGCCAGCAGCTGTGCTGCTTTATACTCATCCTGGCCACTTTTTGCTTTTTAAGCTCTCCATCTTCACTTTTGCTCCTGCTTCTTCCCACTATAAAACCATTTAAGTCCTTTTAACAATGTAGCTGTTTGAATCAGGTGCTTTTTCCTGCTTGGGGGTAGAAATCTCTTCTGAAAGTTCACTTTATTGCTGGTAATGTTAGTAGACCTGAGTTAGCAGTCTCTGCTTGTTTTTAAGCCTTTCATTTCCTTGAATTCAGCAATGGGGTGCAGCATTGTGAACTGCAGTGGTGCAGATATGAGATGAGAGAAATGGAGCTTTTGCTCAGCAGCAAATGCATCGTTCACATGTTGTGCTCATTCTGAATGCCCGCCTGCTGGCCAGTTGTCTTTTTTGCCTTGCATGAGGAGGTCATCAAAAACAACTGTTCATGTTTTCCACTCCTTTTTTTTTTATTTTACTTTTTTCTGTTTGTCCCTCTTCCTCCTGTTGTTTGTGAGCCATTTCTCATTCGTGTTTTGTCTCATTTGTCTTCCATCAGCAAATGCCTTCCACCCCAGGGTTTGTGGGCTACAACCCTTACAGCCATCTGGCCTACAACAACCTCCGGCTGGGAGGGAGCTCCGGAGGCTCCAGCAGGGTAATGAATGGATGAAGGATTTCAGTTCGGGACTTGGCATTTCTGGGTGGGCTGGTGGGGGTAGGGTATTACATTTTAAGGAGTATACTATTCAGAGAAGTATAAAGAAAAATTAACAAGGTGCGAGTTTTTGTTGCTCGTCTCTTGGAGAATCTTTGTTGAAATTTGGCAGCAAACAGTTTAGAAATCAGCTTTTCTAAACGTGCAGATGAAGCATGGGCCAGTGTGGGGTTCTCACAGTATAATCATCCATAGTATCACTGCCGTAACAAAGATTTAAAACAAATGTGGAACATCTAATTATGTTTATATAAAGGGGACATATCATTCAAAATCCGCTTCTTTAACTCTTAAATACATTTTGTTCCCCTGGAGTCTAAGAGTGCATAAAGGTTGAATCTAGTCTCCAGGAGCTGTGTAGATATCGTTCTATTCTGTTTGGGTCATATTTTTCAAGCCGTTCAGTTTTCTCTATTCTCTATCACGTTTTCTGAACAATTACATCAGAGTATTTGATGCCAAGCTGCTAAATGAAAATGTCTTTAAAATCTAGGTCTGCCATAGTTTAGAATATTTCTGAGTGTAACGTCACTCAATTTTAATTTTATTACACTGGGATCTGCTTCTGATCCATTCATGAGGTCTATCTAGCAACAAAAATGTGTTTTCCAAGAACAAAGCTGCCATCTTATTTCATTGATGGACTCATGAAGGTGGATTTTTGTTTGCAACAGACAGACCTTTGGTGATTTGTGACAATCAAACCAAATGGTGTTTTTGTAGGACATCTGAGAATGACAGAGCCGTTGCTGAGAATGCGCTATGTGGAGCTTTGTTTATAATAACTGAGTTTAAACAGATGTGATTATACTCATTTGTATTAGGCAAACATTCTCAGTAAGTAATCAGGGCACCACATGAAATAAACAAATGTGTTCTTTTCTGTTGTAACACAACAGAAAAGGAGCATTTATCCCGTTGAATCCTGCGCTCTCGATACAAGTGATACAAATTCTTTTGGGGAACTCGGCAGGTTCTCTCTCCAGGTGGGATTGAGAGTTTACCTGTGTGCTAACTCAGGTGACTTTGAGCTGAAAGTGGGAGCGATGACTTAGCTTAGACACACAAGGCTCCCGCACACCTGGGTGTACTGTTAGCCGCACTGACTCTCTGTGGATGTTTCATCTTGATAGTTGAGCGCACTTATTGGCTTAATTTCTTGTGAAAAAATCCTGCATCTCCCACAGCAGGCACCCACCGCAGCTGTCCTTCAGTGCGGCACATAGTGGGTTAGTTAAAGTGCTTGCGAGTCCCAGCTGCCTTGGAGCAGGTCGATATCACATAGAAAACATTTAGATGTGAAGACGTCTTCCCACCGAGCAGCTAATACAGGGTTTCCGCGGGGCATTAAAAGTCATTAAAAGTCATTAAATGAAATTTTCTAAAATTAAGGCCTTAATTGGCATTAAAAGTCATTAAATGTGGTTATCTGTGGCATTAAAAATGGCTTATTTTTTTCTAAAAAAAATACGGTCATAAAACAGTTTCGTCAGATATATATTATTTCAGATATAACTGATTCCGCGTTGTGCGCGGAACTGCTTCCGGTTCATCGTAAAGCCGTATGTTTTTACAATGTATACTTGCAATGTTCGGAAAAGGGACTCGAGGCGGAGAAAGAGCTAGAGACTGGGAAAATGCTAATTTCAACAAAAGCGGATGGAAAACGAGGAATTCGGTACATGGCTGCAGCCTGTCGACGGTAAAGATGACGAAGGATTTTGCCGTGTTTGTAAAAAAAAAAAATTAAGCTTTGCACAATGGGTGTCAATGCTTTACGGTCTCACACGAAGTCGGACAGTGTAGTCCAGGGTGTACACGGGTATACGGCGCATAGCCACTTATTTTTCAGTCAGCATTGCCTATATCAACTTATGGAGCGGTATTTGTGTCTTTTGTTTGAGCGCGCAGTGAGACAGATATTCAGCGTTTAAACGTCACGCGCTCAAAACTGATAAACTCTTCTCAATCCACTTTGCTCGCCTTCGGTTCCGTGTCTGCCCGTGACATGCTGCTTCCACGTTCAACACCAGCTGTGCGCAGCTCGCTGGTTTCTGTCTGTGCGCTCTTGACTTCAAAAACTGTCTTCAAAAAAACAAAAAAACAAAAAACTGTCCACCTCACCAGCCAATCACAGACAGGTTTCTTTCCATCCAATCAGAGTAGGGCTTGCAAATACTGCATTCAGATGGATTAAATGAAAATGCTGGAGCTTTTGGCAGAAATTACTAAACATAACGGTGGGATTGAAGAAAAAACAACAACCAATAAACAGTTTAATATTTTAGCCTAAAATATTTAGTTTAAAGTAATTCCTTGAGTTACTAAGTGAGGTGTGAAAAATCTTTTTGTCTCTTTTCTTTCCAGCTTCTGGGTGATGATGCAAAAGTTTCTTGTGATCATAATCATCATCATTGTCATCATTATTTAAAGAGCACTTTAACACGAGGTAAAACAAAATAACATCTAATAAAATGACTTGAGTAAAGAATCAACAGTTTAAAACAACAATAATAATAAGCTGTTTAAATCCTTAAAAACAAACAGAAATTCTTTAAACTGAACTCTAAGATAAACAGGCAAGCAGTGAAGGGAGGCCAGGATGGGGTAATGTGCTTTATTTTATGTTTTTCCATTAAAAGGTGTGCAGCAACGTTTGAACCAGCTGCAGACGTTTGAGTGAGGACTGACCGATTCAGAGATAAAGAGAATTACACAAATCCAGCCATGATGAAATGAAGGCTTAGAGTAGTGTTTCCATATTTCTGCCTTGAAAGAATAGGTTTTACCTTTGCTTTGTTCCTTACATGATAAAAATGACTTAACTGAGGCCCCTTTTTGACTGTCAAGTTTAAAATCACCGTCCATTTTAAAATCGAGGGGCTAAACATTCATTGTCAGGGTGTCTAAATTAACAGGATCAACAGTTGTTTGGATGTTTCAACTGGTATATTTGACAATTCCTCATTTGCAAAGACAAAGAGATTTGAGTTTTGATGTTCTCCTTGTCATTAACTTTATCTCTTTCTATAGATTCTCTTTCTCATTCAATTTAGGACTTTCCATATGCCTTATCATCTAGGTCTATATTGAAAAACCTACAGTAAAGTAATGAAATGTTGATTCTGGATGTAGTGTAGGAATTCCTTCAATATAAACCAAAGAAATTTTTACATTACCTGCCAGAAGCTGGAAAAAATCTTTAAAAAAGAGACAACAGTATTTTTTCACAGCTCACGTAGTAGCTCAAGGAAATATTGTAATCTAAATGTTTTAGGCTAAAATGAGTAAACCTTAGTGATGGATTTTTGGGTAAACTAAATAGAGCAGTGTTACATGTCATTGTTTCTAAAACAGCATTTTTCTGAGCTGCGTCTAAAAGGGCAAACATTGAGAGTATACCCACTTCTCCAGAGACCACTACACCACTGCAGACAGCCACAGATCAGCTGCAAGGGGCAGACAACAGCTAACAATGTCAAGTTACTTTTCTGTAACCAACGCTGTCACGTCCGCATTAGCTACCGCAAACAGCACAGCAGCAGCTGGAGCAAAGTCTACTGCCACTAACGTCGGGAAATCAGACAGTCTTCGAACAACATTTGGATCCAATTCAACACTGCATGCAGAGGTACTTGTTGATGGATACTGAACATAGCCATCAACAAGTTCTATATATATATATATATATATATATATATATATATATATATATATATATATATATATATGGGTACTTGTTGATGGCATTAAATTTATTTCTAAGAGCATTAAAAGCATTAAAAGGCATTAAATTGGGGTTACTCATTCCTGTATAAACCCTGTAATAGTGTCGCCACGTAAGCGCTCGTAAAGTATGAGCTCTGTGTGTACTTATCTGTGGACTTATGTCCGTACGCCTTAGTATATGGGAGCTTAGAGACAGATATAGCTCAACATGCGATCTGGCGCTATTTAAAAAGGCAAATTTTTATAAAATGAACCGTGAACACCTTCAGACATATAATAATTTACTTCATGCCGTGAAGTTACCAGGGCGGGTGATTTTGTTGCCGGGTTGGGGCGCCCCCCTTGTAGAATGGTAAGACCTGAGAAGAAGTGTGGTGTGAAGTGCCTCCTTTAGATTTAAAGGGGAAGTCCGGTCAACAAGGAAAAATCTTTATTTTGAGCGGACTTTTCCTTTAAAGAGACAGCACCAAACCGAGTTGCTATCAGACGCACCTTAGAGCAGGGGTAAAGAAGGGGCTGTGGGGCACCAATAACAAGGATTTCAGATCAAAGCATTGCAGTTCCACTTTATATAGACCACAACTGACTGATTTCAGTGTAAAAAAAAAAAAGGAAAAAGGAAGAACTGAAAGCATGATATGTCCCATTTAAGACACAAAAGAACACATTAGGTACATCAGTAACATTTATGCTTTAGAGACGATACATAGACACATGGAAAGTAAGAGACACAAATGTGTGTCTGCAGTCATTGGTACATGTGCATTCACTCTGCATGTTGGTAATGTTTGGCCATGTGGATGGACTCCTGCTGTCTCCAATGGCCACACCTGCTGGATATTTTTAGTACCTGTGAATCTGTTGAGGATATTGTGTAAAGAAAAGTATTTGAATTATGCGATTTAATTGCAGTTAATATTGCTTTTGCAGAAGTATTGTAATTATGTATTTGCCTTAAATTGTGCAGCCCTAACTTTTAAGTAAAGGCCATTTTTTTGTGCAGAATATTGTTTTGTCATCTTCCTCTTTCTACGATACCACTGAGAGGCAAACCTTTTCAGTTGAGCTGATTAATGATCTAGCTGCTCCGGTAGCTGTTGGCTCTTTCACAAAACGTACCTTAACAGAAATAGGTGGTGCTTTCTGAACAGCTGACCGCTTGTTAAAGAGGACAAATGTCTGTTATTCTTGACACTATGAAGAAACAGGTGGGGGAGGAGCTAGTGGTGTGTTGCTCCATACATACTTGGAAAACTAATCGTTTCAACAGTTTCCCCTGGTATCTCGTTGGAAGGCCACCTAACTGCAGGAACACTGATGGAGGATTTAGGCAGTTTTGA
This sequence comes from Fundulus diaphanus, assembly GCA_037039145.1. Lineage (NCBI taxonomy): Eukaryota > Metazoa > Chordata > Actinopteri > Cyprinodontiformes > Fundulidae > Fundulus > Fundulus diaphanus. Next base: position 4,883,152 of record CM073140.1, read on the forward strand.
AACGTATCAGTTTTTATCTTTCATGCCCATACCTGGTACAGACCTCCATGAGCTGCTGTCTTATGATAGTTTTTGTTTTTTTCTCCTCCCTCTCCAACCATATTTGCTATCCCTCCCACTTCATCCTTCCCATCTCCCCGATCATGCTGTCCCATCTGAAATACCCTCCTCCTTTCTTTTTCTCTTGGTTCCCCCACAGAACTCCTCGGGGATCACCGTCCCGAAGCCTCCCAAACCTCCAGACAAGCCTCTGATGCCATACATGCGGTACAGCCGGAAGGTAAGCAGGAAGGTAAGACACCCATCTACGGTGTCTGCTTTTACTGCTTGTCCTCCCCTCCCCTGAAAAGTCTGCAGGGGTTTGAGGGTGGGAAACAGCCAAGCCATGACGCCTCACACCACCTCCTCCACCAAGTGGAGCTTCTCCACTCTCCTATTCTGTCAGCTTTTAATTCTCTAAACAAACATTTTAAATTTCTAGATGATACAATCACTTCCTCTGCTACTTTACCCAGTCTCTTATTTTCTATCTTTCCTATCATATAGTTCTAATTTCACCCTGTAATGCCACTGAAGGCCAACTTCTTTCCGACTGTAGCCATGATTCCACTAGTTCCATGTTTTACATTACAAGTGGGTTTCAGTGAATTAGAATATTTTTGAAAACAACCTATTTCAGTAATTAGTTTCAAAAAATGAAAGTTATATTTAGTGATTTATTCTAAGCTTTCAGTTAATTTTGAGGATTCTGGCACACAGCTAATGAAAACTCAACATTGAGTTTCTCAGAAAGTTAGTGTTACACCAGACCAATAATCTATTTTTGTCACTAAAAAATGTTTGCCTACTGAAAGGTATGTCCATATAATGCACATTATATCCACTCAATACCTGGTTGGGGCTCCTTTTGCATGAAATACTGCATCAATGTGGCGTGGTTCTGCTGAGGTCTAATGAAAGCCCAGGTTGCCTTAGTAATAACCTTCAACTCATCTGCGTTGTTGGTTCTGGTATTTCTAATCTTCCTCTCGACAGTAGATTCTCATTCCAGTTAAATAGATAAATATTTCCCTTTATAGTCCCTGCGGTTAACCACCCCTTAAGGAGCAGTGTGCTGCCCCACTGAGTATTGCATTGGAGCAATCTGTGGTCAAGGGACTTTAGAACCGGCAACCCCTAAGACTCAAATGGCCGACTCTCTAACCACTAGGCCACCACTCCCACATTGCACACATAAGCACAGTGATACCACGGTGATTAAAGGGCTCTCAGAGTTTCTGGTAAACCACTGCAGTGATTGGACCTTTGCACAACAGTAGATGACATGGCGCCCCAAACCATCACTGACAGTAGAAGCTTCATACTGGACCTCAAGAAATTGGATTATTTGGCTCTCCACTCTTCAGACCCTGAGACTGTTTATTCCCAAATGAAATGGAAAAACTAGTTTAGTTTGAAAACAGATACTTTTGGACCACAACAATCAAGTCCTACCACACTTTCTCCTTCCAACCAACCTTGCATTAATATTCTTGGATAGAACACTCTCAATAGGTACTTCTTTAGCAATTACATTTCATGTCTAACTCACTTAAGAGCCACTTTTTGAAGTAATTACTGAAATAAATGAACTTATTCATGTTATTGTAATTTATTGAGATGCATTTGTAGAGCTTTTGCATTTCTTCAAGTCTTTCTGCAAATATTTAGAATTAAAAAGTACTAGTTGACTTTTCTTTGGTTTCCTCCTTTATTTCCTTCTTGCCTTGGTTCTCTCATTTCATTTGATGTGATCTGATGGTTTGTGAATGTATGTTTGCATCTTGCACACACGCTGAAGGTATGGGACCAGGTGAAGGCATCCAATCCAGACCTGAAGCTGTGGGAGATTGGGAAGATTATTGGAGGAATGTGGAGGGACCTGACGGATGAGGAGAAGCAGGACTACCTGAATGAGTACGAAGCTGAAAAGGTGAGACTTCGCCTCACCAAGTGTTCTGAGAAGGTCACTACAAAGGACGTGTGCCATTAACACATTTCCCCTATTATTATACAAGGGGGCGCCCCGCCAACGCTCTCATGCAAGTGAACACATTTTTCCGCAATATTACTGGATTGACGTCACGTGACTGACATGACACACAGGCGCCATTGCTATGCATCGAGTCAGGGCTGCTGCAGAACAGCACCAGTATTACAGCAGTACCTTTTAAAAGCCAATAAACCTTTATAAGGAGAATGACATGTTGCTTTGACAGTTTGACTTGAATGTAATTGAAATCTAATTGACAAAGTGTAACCTCTGACAAATTCTAGAAAAAATAAGCGATATACACAGGTTTGCCATGAAAAGTAGCAGTATTTTAAAATACTAAAAGTATTTATAAGTTACCTGGTTAAAGAAAGGTTAACTAAAATAATGTAGTACAAGGATGGCAATATTCATTTATAGTAATTTATTAGTGGAGTTCATGAAGGGTACACACAATCTGGATTTCTGGACATTTTAGCATTAAATATGTTTCAAATAGTGCTGAGTCTGTGCGACTGAGCAACAGACTCAGTCTGTAGGGCCGGGCCCAAACCAAGCCTTTGGTTTCACCCCTCAGCAATAGCTTGGGTCGTCAGCAGCATCACATCAGGAAATGTCCCGATGGCCAGTCCATCTCTGAATGCTTCTTTTTAGCCTACATCAGTTTAGAGATTTCACCTTCAAGGCCTGAAACCATCAAACTGTGATACAATGTTGTAGGGCTGGACAATCATATTTGCAATATAATCACAATTTTAAAAAAAAACTCAATTTCCAAATTGCAGAGGTATGCAATTTTGGCTATGTATGGATAGGGTGGGTCGTTTAGGTGTTGGTCATATGTTTAAAGTGGGTTTGCTGCCACACAGAAGGGAAGAGAGTTGCAGCAGTGGATAATCAAAGTGAGAAATTAAGTTGAGCCATTTTTTATAAAAATCAGATAAGAATTAGGAGTGCTACGACCATATTTTGACAGATGTGTGCTCATTCCACATTAGGGTTAGGGTTTTGTTGGCAAGACTATGAAAGGAAGACTTCCCTTTATAGTCTCACAGAGGGGAAATTCTGTCTGTGCATTAAACATATCCCTTTGGGAGCAGTGGACTGCCTACACTGAGTGGCTCCCAGGGAATCAACTTGGGGCTAAGGGTCTTGCTCAGAGACCCATGGTGGCAGTCAGCGGGGATTGGGTTGCTTGCAGCTAGTGATGGGTCCGGCAACACCGATGCGTTGGCGCATGTGTTGAGCTCATAGAGCAAAGTCACGTGACCGATACAGGAACTGTTTCGAACTGACCGAGGCGCCAAACTGTTTCTGTTCCCTCTAAGCTGCGCACGTGTGCATTTGCGCACAGCAGCGCGCACAGCAAAGCTATGCTGCGCAGTAAATAAAATCCAAGCTGAACTGTAAACAAAATAACGGTTAATAATGGTCAATTTTTAACCATTTTGCAACTCTGGTGTATTGGTGTACCACAGTCTTGCTCTGTGAGCGCCAGGTGCTGATCGGAGCGCACCACTGATGGATGGGTTGGGCAGACGCCTTTATAGTTGGGCGGGTTGCTCTGTGCGTCTTTGTTCTGAGCGTCGTTTGAAAGGACATGACAGCAAAAAATGTGTAAAAAAATAAATAAATAAAAAAGCCAGTCCACAAGCATCCTTGTTCACATTATTTATTGACTGTATCTAAAAAACAAAACAAATATATGTTTAATTCAAATGAAAATATAAAATAACACAATGCAACATACAATGATTTAAATTGTATTGTGTATACTTGGTCATCAAATCAGCGTGAGTTAACTCTGTCAACCAGGCTGCCTGTAGGGATTTTTAAGGTCCAGCAGGTGTCAGTATTCAGTGACACAGTATCGGCGCAGTATCAATACAGTTTGGCAACGTGTCGAAACGCTTCATGACGCCTCATCGACCCATCACTACTTGCAGCCTTTTAAGAACACAAGTGCGCTGCTTCAGCCCAGTGGATTCAAACTCCAGTCCTCCAGGGCCAGGGTCCTGCAACTTTTAGCTGCGTCTTTGCTTCAACACACATGACTCCAAGATGAGCTCAGGCGCCTGTGTGCCCACGTCACTGTCTATAGAGGAATATGGTTGGTCAATCCAGTAATATTTGACCGGCAACAGCAGGAACAAGTCCCGCCGGGACCGTTTTGAGTTACTTATAGATTCAGAAAGCATGGACTCTAAGCTTTCCAATGAAATCAAACTTGAAGTAAGTAAGTAAAAAAAACTTAAGACTTGACATTTGCAAAATTGGTAAATGTTAACTTTTTAGGTGCAAGTTGCAACTCTCAAGTCAACATGTAGGTACATTGCTATTGCTGCTATTTAATTGCTCATTCAGAAAGGGGGATTATGCATTCTTTGGCTCAAAGATAGCAGTTTTGGGGGTTGGTGATTAGAGATCGACTGCTACAGGTTTTTGAACTATTATTTTTTTCTACTTAAAAGATGACCATGTTTTATTATCCCACTTATTAGGCTATAACTGGCCTGAAGGACAGGTCGCACATTGTCAGTCAGCTTCAGCTTGAACAGTGCATCGATAAGAGTGCACTGAAAGATGCAGCTGGCCAGCTGGAGATCAGACATGGGTTTTTTAGACAGTGGGAAAGGAGCTTTATACCGACTTTAAGTGGCTCGGTCACCATTAAAAAAAATAAAATAAAAATCAACATGAGTTTCAGTGGCAGGTTAAAAGTGAAGGTTAAAAAAAAAAAATCTGCACCCCTCTTGGGGTGAAACAGATGCGGCTACCCGCTCGCAGTGAAAAATGCAGCCATTCAAAGGGCTTATACAGCTAAGGCAGACAGTTAAAAATACAATAAAAGTTGAAAACTTATTGTTGTCCGGGTCGGGCCTGATGAACATTTATCTACCGCAGCGGTTCAGTTCTTGGGCACTGGGTCCATCTTTCCCAGCCAGAGAAACTCTCTCTTTCAGACAGGTTAATTAGCTGCATAAGTAGCCATCTGCTTTCTTCAAGCACACAACTTATTTGCCGACACGCCTAACAAAAGCCTGCGCTGAGCCACACATACACGGGATGGAAATGAGTTGTGGGTTCCCCTCCCTGAAATGCAGATGCTGCTCAGGGGAACTTTAAGATGAAAACAGCCAGAGTTTAAACACAAAGTTTTCTGTTTTAAAATCTTTAAAACGGGCATTTAAAGCATTGAGGGGTTTCTTCATAACTTCAACTAGCATATTTTGCAATAAAACAAAAATCATTATTTTCTCACAAATTGAAGGTTTTTCACATTTTCCTCAGTCTCTGCTCTGCCGAGTTGTTCCTCCGTTGCTGTGGCGGGTCACATATATCAGTGGGTGAACACACGCTCCTGCCAGCAGACAGAGAACACATTCACATGGAACGCCAAATTTGACAAAAGCTGCAGGAAAATGCACAAGAGAAGGAAAAAGTCTGCCAGACGACGCACCACCTGCATTTTTAAACGCACTGGATTTCTTGATGATGATGGCAGCACTTCCTCTGATAGCAGCAGTTGTAACTCCTCTACAAAGCAAACAAAAAAGATAGAAAGAATAAGAGAAATATGGAGACAGATGAAAAGATAATGAAATGAAGAGGGATGTGCAGATACATAAAATACAGTACATAGAAGATGAATAAGGTTTTTGTTCTTTAGCAATGTTCTGTATATATTTATAGCGATTGACTGGTTGGAGGTGAGCTTATTTGTCTTTTCTGTTTGCAGATAGAGTACAATGACTCTTTGAAAGCTTATCACAACTCGCCAGCTTACTTGGCTTATGTGAACGCTAAGAACCGGGCTGAGGCTGCGATGGAGGAGGAGAGCAGGCAGAGGCAGAGTCGTCTAGACAAAGGAGAGCCGTACATGAGCATTCAACCCGCTGAAGACCCTGATGGCAAGTTCACTTTCAAAAATGCCAAACGTAGTGCACTAGCGAAGGTATCTGAGGTGCTACGGTATACTAAGTGTACACTTCTGCTTTCAGTATCTGCTCTTTGAAGATTCAAGTCCGTTTTGGAAAGCATGATTTGGGCTTGAATTAATCTGGGTTGTTTTTCCTCTGTGCAGACTTTGATGATGGTTTTTCAGTGAAGCACTCGGCAGCTGCTCGCTTCCAGAGGAACCACCGACTAATCAGTGACATCCTCAGTGAGATTGTTGTCCCTGATGTCCGCTCTGTGGTCACCACAGCCCGCATGCAGGTCCTCAAGAGACAGGTCCAGTCCCTCATGGTGCACCAGGTTGGTTGGCTTGCCATGTATTTATGTTCTAGCTGTGAGCTGACAGCATCTGTGCGGTCTTGCTTATTTAGAAGGCTAATGTTGTTTCTGGGTCAATTCAGAGGAAGCTAGAAGCAGAACTTCTGCAGATCGAAGATCGCCACCAGGAAAAGAAAAGACGCTTCCTAGAGACTACTGATTCCTTCAACACTGAACTGAAGCGGGTAAGGCACGTCTTATGATTTAGTCACATTAATGAGATGTAGAACGAAATTTCGTTCTGTGTGCACTCTGTACATACAAAATGACAAATAAAGTCAATGTAATGAGGCTTCATTCCTGACAGCTAAATGTTTGGTCAATAACAATCATAGCCAACCACAGTATATAGGAATGTTTGTCAAAATTACAATACAGGAAAAATTGAGTTTTCCCTCACGTGGAATTTCTTTTCAGCAGATTTCTTACAGTTCAATCACAAACACTGATTTCTGTTTCTGTCTGTGGGTTTCCTGTCTTTAGTCATCCATTTCCAGTTTTGAAGGCACAGGCTTTCAGTTTCCATCCTGAACCTTAGAACTTTTCCTTTGTCAGCCTGGATGCTTCCTCACTGGGAGAGGTCGACATGCTGAACCATGTGAGTCCGTTCGGCTGCTCCCTTATTCAGTAGTCCTCACAGCAAGTCAGGACAACTTGCTCAGACCTGGAAAAGTTTTTACATCAGATGCCCTTCCTGACTCAAACCTTGGCCCCTGGTCCCGTAAAGGCGTTTTAAATGATCAGTAACGGCTGTCCCGGACTAAACTCAACTCCACCTACTGTTGGTCTACAGTCTGCAACTTGTAAAAATCATCTTTTTGTTGCCATCCTTTTATATGCTGGGTATTATGGAAAAAATGCTGACTGGGACACCTTGGTGTCGGGCATGCATGCTTTATGGTTCAGGGAATTTCTACAAAATGTGAATCTTTGCTTGGGCTACGAGTCACCATGGTGAAATTCTTTGAGAAAGACACCAGCTCAGAAAGTACACAGAAAAAACAGACGTAATATTTCCACACTTTATATACCTATAGTCTTCAGGGTCTGCTAGTGCTCTACGTCCTAAAAGTCTCAGTCCCTTTGCGAACGATATGAATTACTGTGTTGTTGCATGAATTAATCCCTAAATGCTCCTCGAGTGATGCACTCATGCTCGCACTAAATTCTGTGCAGTGATCTTCAGCCTTCATATACAGAACTGTGCAATCAGCCATTCCCCTACACATTAGACTGTGCAAATAGGCATTACCAGTAACGTGATTGTAACATGTAATAGACCACAAACTTCTCAGCAGGGCTGATGGCCCTTACACCCTTTGGAAAGAATCTGTTTTTGAGTCTATTAGTTTCTCATTTAATGTTTCTGAAGCCATCCCCAATGCAGTATTACACTAGACTATTTTAGATTGTTTTACACTTACCAATAGCTAGCTGGAGACGGTGGCCAAAGCATTGTAGCCCTTCCCATTCATTCAGTTCCATTGCAGTGATGTTGTTAGTGGCATTATCTGTAGTGACACAGACTGGGTGGCATTCTTGCAGCCCCCATGATTCCAGTGTATCTCTCAGACCCAGATAGATAAATACTTTATTAATTAGTAGTCTCTCTTGGAATTAATACAGTAACAATGACACTATAATAACAAGGACAATATAAGAACAGCCAATTCTACGATGCATAATAGCCCTTCATTCAAATAAAAGCTTTCCCAGCGTGTGTGCTTGCAACTGGGCATAACGTACCTCGGGTCAAGGACTTTGACAAGCCCTCGGAAGGTCTCCTCAACTTCGTACACGAGGATCATGTCTTTACATATGTAATGCGAGATGGCAACTGCGATTTGTTTATGGTGCTAGGAAGTTTTCTCATACGGGTTCATCGCGCTAACAACTCCGTTATCTTCGGCTGGCTATAGTTTTTATTTTTGCAGCTTGCTCCGGCTGTTTCACAACTTGCTTTACCTCGCACACGTACCCCCTTTTTGGTGAAAGTGCTTCTTCTTGGGCTGCCTGCGTAGCCGTCTCTGTTTGTTGCGACCTCTGGTTTAAGACTTCAGCCTCCTGCGTCTCCATCTTTCTGCTCTCATGAGTTAGCTAATGTAAAGCATGTTGCAAACTCGCGCATGAGTCAAAAACCTTAAAGCGGTATGTTGCAAACCCACAAGACGGGGCTTCTTTGCAAATTTTTTTAAAATTTTTGTTGATCACTTATATGAGCCGAGTATATGCAACGTGACAACACTACTACATTCATCGTAGTCTACCTCGGGAAATATTTGCTTGAATATGTGAAAAGATTATGTTAGAATCGATAGAAGTAGCACTATAGATAGTTTTCTGTTGTCCGCACGGTATTTATCGTCCTATCGCCCAGCCCTGGTTCTAAAGCAGAAAGACGTTAGAACTCAAATTCTTTCCGTATTTATTGCACGTCATATTGTTCTCATTTCACATTTACCAATATCGCGTATTGCAACTTTTCCTAATACCGTGCAGCCTTAATCTCTGCATCGCTCAGCTGCTGAATATGACTTCTAAACAGAACCGGTTTGTCCTGTGTGCTACAGCAGCGACTTCCCATGAAATTCAAGTCATTCGTAGCTAAGCTTTTCATCTTCAAGGCCAGTTACATGTTTGTAGTAAATGAGTTGAGTTTGGCTGCAGCTGACCTTTCTTTCTCTCCAGCTGTGCAGCCTTAAGGTGGAGGTGGACATGGAGAAGCTGGCAGCAGAGATGGCAGCTGCAGAGGAGGCTGCAAGGCGGCGAGCCGAAGAACGGGAGCGTGAAGCGGCTGAGCAGGCGGAGAAAGCGGCGCAGCAACAACAGGAGGCAGCAGCAAACAAAGCTGCAGAGCAGAACAATGCTAATGCCACCTCAGGGACCAAAGAGGAGGACAAGCCTGCACCAATGGAGACGGGTATTAATGCATACACACTAATCAGTTAATGGGACTTTCTTCTGACTTTCAAGCTGTGTCACTTGAACCAAAATATTGGAAATAACATTTGTCCAAAATAAAAGTGAAACATAATTTACCAATAGTTTGTAAATCAGTGTGGTTCTTCTGCTCTTCAGATGAAGCGGCGCCTGCAGAGGCCGTCTCTGACCAACAGTCTGTTCCACCTCCTCCGTCGGAAACTGCCTCCTCTCCCTCTGATACCGCAGCCCCTCTCCCCGAGCCCCCCAGGGAAAGCAGCACTCCTGTCAGCAGCGCTCCCAGTGATGACAGCAACAGCATGCCCCCTCCAGCAGATGGTAACCCTGGAGCAACAGCAGTGTCAGATCCCTCAGCAGGACAGGAAGCGGCTAACCCCGGGGCTGCTGCACCTCCGCCCTCTGAAGAAGTAGCCCAACCGCCACCACTACTTCTCCCTAATCAGAGCAGCCAACAGTATGAAATGTGAGAGTAGAGTTAGAACCTGAGTGGTAGCTGTAGACTGCAACCCTTTAACTACCAGGACGTAGTTGTGATGATAGTTGTTCTGGTCAGAGTTCAGCTAATGGAGATCAGAGGCCACAGTTACTGATGCTTTCCGGCTGCTCTGATCACCTCTGCAAACCAAAGGGTTTCATTTACTGCTCAGAAACATCCGTGTTACATCATCCATCCCCTCCTGCAATGGAAATGCTCCCATTCTAAGCTATACAGAACTGGTTCTGTTTTGTTATTTCAAATCTGTTAGATCTTTGTAGGAAACTATAAGCAACCTGTGAAAGCTGCCCATTTGACTGAGAGCATTTCTGAAACATGTTTGACCCTAGAAGAATCTGAGGTTAGTCTGTTGTATTAACATTCATTCCCAACCTTCTGCATGCTCAGCTACATTTAAACCTTCCTCCAACAACAGTTGAGCGGACCTTCAGAATAGCTAGAATAGAACAACCAAAACTGACCTAGCTGAAATCTGATTAGTTTTCCTGAGTTTAAAGTCAGTGTCGATGCTTGCTCCCCTGTACTGAAAGAACGGATATGTACTCCATGTGTGTTCTTTAAATCATATACATCAAATATTCCATACTGACTACCTTTCATGTGTTTCTGCTGACATTACAAGCATTGACTTACATCAGAGAAATGCATGGGCCACTCCCATTCAAAGGTAGCCTCACTTATGCATTTGAAGGACTGATTTCTTACTTGAAATGGGCCTTTTACTTAATGCCTCTTTTTTGTACTGTCTGATCTTATTCAAATAAATTTGATTTCCCAATCTGTGGCTGACTTTTTTCCAGTAATGATTTGCTTTGATATACGTTTGTTCACTGAAAACAAACTGACTTAGTCCATCACAAGGTAAACAGCTCCGCCATAGTCGTTGAAGAAACACCTACAGAGCTTCACAATTAATGGGACAAAAGGCAATACCTGGGGTGTCCTTATTACCTAAAAGTACAGAAAAATATAAGTTTAGCCTTATGTCGCTTCAGCAAGAAGGAAGAGGGAAAGTAGGAGCCAGCTGTTCCAAATAAAAGGCTTTGATTAACTGACAACTGTCAGCACCTCTAACTTGGCAAAGAATAGGCCTGATATTTTCAATCAGATGCACTCCTGTGGTGCCCAGAGATTCTTTTTGGCTTTTACTCAGGAGTGTCGTCGTTGAGAACGGGTCTAAAATACTTTTAATTCAATTTTATTTATATAGCGCCAATTCATGAAACATGTCATCTCAAGGCACTTTATAAAGTTAAGTTCAATCATATTATACAGATTGGGTCAGATTATACAGATTGGTCAAAAATGTTCCTATATAAGGAAACCAGTTGATTGCATCAAAGTCCCGACAAGCAGCATTCACTCCTGGAGAAGCGTAGAGCCACAGGGAGAGTCGTCTGCATTGTCCATGGCTTTGCTGCAATCCCTCATACTGAGCAAGCATGAAGCGACAGTGGGAAGAAAAACCTCCGGCAGAATCGGGCTCAGTATGAACGGTCATCTGCCTCGACCGACTGGGGGTTACAGAAGACAGAGTAGAGACACAACAAGAGAGACAAAAAAGCACAGAAGCACACATTGATCCAGTAATCTGTTCTACATTAGATGGTAATAGCGGGTGAGCCGTCTTTTAGGGCTTTAACCTGAAACAGGTTCCAGTGCTTTGTAATTTAGATGAGAAGAAATAGAATTATAGCTATTAATTGGTCTAGTAATACTGCTGTGGCCAGTGTTGACCCTAAAACGTAATAAATTAATCTGATTAGCAGAAAGTCATTAACCAGGTCTATGTGGAGGGAGATCTTTCTTCAAAAAGACAAACAATTGTTATATGTAGTTCTCTTGGGGCGAGGGGGTTCAGTAGAAGTGAGTTTACATTTTTACTATTCTACTTATTTTAGAATGTTTTTTAATCAATTGTATTTTGGCTGTAGGTAAGGCACTGTCTGAATGGGACACTGGGTGGGTATCGGTACAGAAGCTGTAGAGAAGTGTGTTAAACTACAACCCTGGGTTGACACTGTTTGAAAAACTTTAAAAAGAAGAGCTACTCCACCAGGTCATCCATGTAGAAGAAGTCCTCTGATGCTGAGTAGGTCTTCCTCTGAGGCCACAGATCTACGCCCGCCATAACAGTGGAGACCAGAATTCATTTCAAAAACAGAACAGAACAGCATTAATCTCAGAAATTTTCTTAGTGGCTATGCTTTAAAAGCTGAGGACTGTCGCTGCAAACTGAGTGAAAATATCTAGATCCAATGAATTTTGCTAGAACTGAGCAGATCCTGAATCCTGACTGGAGGAGAAGAGAAAAGACCCATTTTGTGAATGATCAACTCTCCTAGCCAGCTGTGTTTGCTAGCCAGTCTGTAAAGGAGAAAGCTCTACTGATTAAAAATTTGGGTAGATTCTTTGAGGGTGGATCATTCTGTCCACATCTGCAGAGAGCTTCAAAGCTTGTGTTTGTGCTTTCTTTAATTTACGATCATTAACTTGGTTTTAGGACCTTGAGTGTATGCATTTATGTATTTAAATCCCAAACTGGGGCTGCACCACCAAACGTATTGGATTTTGACATGAAAAATGTGTTAAGTTTATTTGTGGCACATTTCAGTAAGGCGACAGTTCAAAGTGCTGAACGTGAACAGAACATGAGAAATTAAAACAGAAAAGGACATTCCAGTGGAATAGTAGCAGCAGGTCAAGATACAAGACAAGTTGGACTACAAGCTTCAACATTAACAGTCTAAAGCAACTTTTAACAAACAGGTTTTTAATGTTGATTTAAAGGAACTCCGGATTTGAGCACTTTTACAGTCTTCTGGGAGTTTATTCCAGATAAGTGGAGCATAAGGACTAAATGCCATGTTTGGCTTAAGGCAGAAGACCTGAGTGGTCTGGATGCTTGATACTCTGATATCAAGTCTGTGATCTATTTTGGTGCAAAGCAATCACATCAGAGAAGAAACTGTTGCCTCCCATCAATCAGGAAAATATTTTGGATGCTGGCAAATTTACTGGAGATCCAAAGTCAGACTTTGCTGTCCAGTTCACCAGATCTGGTTTTCTTGTGTTAAAATCTAATCAATGAGCCTCTTTGTCATAACTGTATGGATTAGAGTAACACGTGGTGTTTTAGCAGTTTTTGTTTAGGTTTAAACAAAGATCATGGTTTCACATCCTCTATGGTCATGTTAATAAATCATGTTTATCATCATGTTCCATTTTCCTAACAGATGCAGGAGGTCACATATTCTTCAAGCCACACTGTCATTGCGTGCTTGATTTTGTTTGTTTGTTGTGAAAAGGACAGTTGCTAGATGGACCAAGAGCCTCTACTGACCTGTGGCCTCAGATCACTCCAATAACAATGCTATTTATCAGCAGCTGATAGAACTGTAACAAGCCTCCTGTTTGCCTTGACTGGACTCAGATGGATCCTGGATGGACCATCACCCAGTGGAAACATGATACAGCGGTAGCTACAGGACTGTCTCAGAAAATTAGAATATTGTGATAAAGTTCTTTATTTTCTGTAATGCAATTAAAAAACATGAAATTTCATACATTCTGGATTCATTACAAATCAACTGAAATATCGCAAGCCTTTTATTGTTTTAATATCGCTGATTATGGCGTACAGCTGAAGAAAACTCAAAAATCCTATCTCAAATTATTAGAATATTTCCTCAGACCAAGTTAAAAAAAAAAATTATAACAGCAAAACAAAATCAAACATTTGAAAATGTCCATTAATGCACTCAGTACTTGGTTGGGAATCCTTTTGCACAGATTACTGCATCAATGCGGCGTGGCATGGAGGCAATCAGCCTGTGGCATTGCTGAGGTGTTATGGATGCCCAGGATGCTTCAATAGCGGCCTTTCGCTCATTTGCATTGTTGGGTCTGGTGTCTTTCAGCTTCTTCTTCACAATACCCCACAAATTCTCGATGGGGTTCAGGTCAGGGGAATTGGCAGGCCAATCAAGGACAGTAATGCCATGGTCAGTACACCAGTTACTGGTGGTTTTGGCACTGTGGGCAGGTGCCAGATGTTGGTTGTGCAGCGTTTCCTGCCACATTTCCCCCTTCCAACACACTTTTTGTGAATGTGCTTTGAAACTGCACTCTGTGAACAGCCTGCTCTTTGAGAAATTTCTTTTTGTGTCTTACCCTCCTGATGGAGGGTGTCAATGATGGTCTTCTGGACAGCAGTCAGATCAGCAGTCTTACCCATACTTGTGATTTAGTTTACTGAACCAAGCTGAGTGTTTTTCAAGGCTCAGGAAACCCTTGCAGGTGTTTCGAGTTAATTAGACGATTCAAGTGATTAGTTGAATAGCCTACTAGTATACTTTTTCACGATATTCTAATTTTCTGAGACAGTCCTGTATATGCTGTGGGGTGGCGAGTCTTTCTTACTGTGTTCATTTCTAGCATTTATATTTAATCTCTAGCATATATATGTGTGAGCTTCCTTTTAACAGTCCTGCAAAAGTATAAGCCACAGCCTGTTGTTTTACTTGTGTATCTACCGCTGTAATGTCTTTTTAATGTGACATTAATAGTATATTTTACACTGCTAAACAATTTGTTGTCATTCAGAAACTCTTAATTATTGTTTTGTTTTTAGTTTCTTCTTTTTTAGAAGATATATATCCTGTTTGGTCTCTGTGTGGATGTGTTTGTGTGTATGTTTCAAATTTAAAAACACAAAAACTATGCAACTCTGAACATGTGTAAGCAGCAGTCAAATTAACTCCGGCCCTAATTAGTATTTCAGTGTCTGTACAGAATCTTTACTCAGTGGTCAGGGATACTGGACAATCCTCAAACATGTTATTACTGCACATGCTCCAGTTTAAGTGAATGAATCTGGTTTTATAATCTGGTATGTCTGGTATGAGATTTACACTTTACAAATCTACCCTTAATGGAAGAGTGGAAAAGGACATTTTAAAATCCTTTTAGCAGTAAGCTGCAAGCAAGCAGGCACATTAGACACGTGGAAGAAGGTGATCTGCACAGATGAGACCAGTCAGATTGTTTATTCTCTTTTGAAACAAATAAATAATATTATCTACATCTTTGGATCCGTAAACAGCCCTTCCGCTTTAAGTTGGGTAATGCCTCTGAGAAGCATGACAGCGGAGTTCTGACACGAAGGAAGCCCTCACTTAAACCTGACGGGCAGCAACTGCGCGGCAGTGACGCGCTTATGGGCGTCACTGCCGCCCTGACGATGGGAGAAGACGCTCGCAAGCAGCGGCTCACTCAGAGGAACCTGGTCACCATGGTGAAGTACGCACTCTCTGGCCTCTCCATCGCGCTCGCGGCGCTGCTGCTTGCGCCTCAGCCGCGCCGCGCCGGGCGCGCAGCAGAGGTCGCGGTGGCAGCCGAGTACTCCATCAAAACCGAGCCCGACTACGAGTTTGGGGACTACAGAGGGAGGTGGTGCATTGATGACCACGGATTCGTGTACAGCATCGGAGAGGTTTACTACCCAAGCCCCGCGGCGTGCCCGTGCACGTGCACCGTGAATGGCCCCGTGTGCGTCCGACCCAGATGTCCCCGCATCCACCCACGGTGCACGCGGATCAGATATAAGGCGTGCTGCCCCGTGTGTGAAGCCATGGCCAGGGTCTGCGTCTACGGAGGCAAAACCTACAGGCTGCTGGAGGAGTTCAGGGTGAGACGGACAGAAACTTCTCCCTCCCTCCTCTCCCCTCCTTGTCCCGTCCCGGTGCAGCTCAGGAGGCAGCTGAGCCTACGACTGTGTGCAGTTTGCTATATGCTTCCTGCAGTTCAAAACATAATCTTCAAGTAATGTGGCCAGTCAAAACTGCCCTTAGGTGTGAGTGCGTGCATGTTTGTCTGTCCTGTGTGTTGCCCTGTGGTGGACTGGCGACCTGTCCAGGATGTACCCTGAGTCTCCCCCAAAGACAGCTGGAGATAGGCACCAGCCAGCTGTGACCCTCCAAGGATAAACGGGTGTAGACAATGGATGGACCATTTTCCCGATTGAAAGTAAAGGGTTACTTTGTCTTGGCCTATCATATAAAACTTTGTGTTTGTAATATGACAAAATTTGATAAGTGCAGAGAGTTTGAAAAGTTTTGCAAGGCTCTGTAAATCCATAATGCTTGTATAAAAAAGTTGTGACTTTTAATTGCAGTGCTTTAAGATTTTGATCGTCAAATAACATTTCAAATAGTAGGACTGTGTAATATATCACAAATAATAATCATCGCAATATTAGTGTGGGGAATATTATCACACAGGACTGGTTGAAATGCAATAATTTTATTCAAAGCGTATTTAGCTCATACTTTACATGTTGGTGTAATATAATATTGAAATTGTGGGATAGAGACTCACTGCAGTGGAGGCCTATACTTGAGAATGATCATAAGGCCCGTTTACACTACACCTAAAAACCGAGCCATGCCGAGACCAGTCCGAGCTTGGATCAGTTATCCAAGACAAGCCGACCCGTTTACACACAAAGCTTATCTCGGTTCCTTGGTTGCTCCTCGCCCCCTAGTGACGATCTGCGGTACTACCGCTCTCTGGGATTGAAGGCGGAACCGAGCAAAACAAAACAGCGCGGCGCCCGTAACATTCAGGAAGTTATGCTTAATATTGTGATATTTCGGTGTTTGCGGAGAGTCAGGGGAAGAAGGCAACCATTGGTGAATTTACTTGAGAAAGTTGGCTTTTTTGGGAAGTGGATGAGACAAACGAACGTCTAATAAGGATTTACAGACGCAGGAAACAACGACAGACGCTGAGGTTCATTACGCTGCTAAGCAGATTCATCTCTGGAAACCGTGTGGCACGGTAAGGAAGCTAGTATTATTATGAATGTCTGAAATTTGTCTGAATGGAGTGTGAATCGGGACGTGCAGCCAGACTGCCGGAAAACGCGCGGACAGTCAGCTGACTGTAATGAGATGACGCGGTCTGCTCATGCGCTCTTTATCAAAAAACTGGGCCAGAAATAAAACCAGGCCGAGACCTACTCAAGAGCTGGTCTGCAGTTAGCGCGGTCCGGTTATGTTTAGCACGGTCCGGTTCAGTCTGTTGCCGTTTACACACAAGAGTTATCTCGGTTACCGAGCTCGGACTGGTCTCGGCTCAGTTAAAAAAGTTGTAAACGGGAGTGCTGGATCAGAATGAGAGGAGTGGGGAAAATGTAAATTTAGCCTTATTAACAGTGGTTTTTGCATACACTGATACAATGGTTACTATGAAAATATATCCCAATATTTTTGCCTGTATTGGATGGGCTCAATTTAAAAATTCTAGTTTCTAAGTAAGTATGTTACAATACAAATTAAATAAATACAATGTCAGTAATGCTTAAATAGCTTAATTTCAAAATTTGCCATAAACAAAAGACTGAGTTTCATTTGTAAGACTTTATGAATGAATAGTGACACTTTGTAAACTAGCAATATGTTGGACAAATCCCATTTGCAGTTCTGTTTAAAAGAGTACATGCAGAAAATAATGCTAATTAGGTTCACACTATTGAATGCAAAATTTGGTCCAGTTTGTGAAAATGCTTTAATAGCTCCATGTACTTTTAGATATCAAATAATATTCTGATCACTATTATACATTTTCTCGATAAATTATTGAAATCAGTTTATTCTGACACTGAGGGAGTCTTAACAGATGTATTTCAATGATCAAACTGCTGGGAGACAGGAGACCTCTGGAGGCACGACCAGGAACCTCTGAAAAGGGAGGAGACTGGTTAGTGGCTACAGAAGAGTCAAGCTTGGCAGAAAGACTGAGAAATAAAGCCACTGACCTTTTTCAAACACAAACAGTGGACTTGGTCCTGCCAGATTAATCCTTTGTCCTCTAGATAAGCTAGTGAGAGATGTCCATGTTGGTAATGATATTACAGGAGGTTGCGATAGAAGTCCGACAGGGGCAAGGCAAGCCAGGCAAATTCAAGTGATAGAATCAAGGTCATTACAAGGTGATCAATCAAGGACAGGGAAAACCCACTGGAGAGCTGCAGGCAAAAGCTTTCAATAATCTGGCGAGGAGGCAGTGGCTCTGATTTGTTGAAGTAGTGCAGATAATAGGTGCAAGGCTGATTACAGCTTCATGCCTTGTAGCTTTTGAATTTACTTTTGAATTGAAAAAAGCTACTCAGTTCAGCTTTAAAGACTAGATTTCCTCAGCTAGAACTTCTTGCTAAATTAAAGCTTTATTTTCTTTCTAAAGATATCATACAAAGATGTCTGCCTTGGGTGACCCTACTAGGGTCACCCAAGGCAGACATCGTGTGTTCCCTCGCCCGGACGCGGGTCACCGGGGCCCCACTCTGGAGCCAGGCCTGGAGGTGGGGCACGTTGGCGAGCGTCTGGTGGCCGGGCTTTTGCCCATGGAGCCCGGCCGGGCTCAGCCCGAAGAGGCGACATGGGTCCCCCTTCCGATGGGCTCACCACCTGTCGGAGGGGCCAAAGGGGTCGGGTGCATTGTGCAACGGGTTGCAGTAGAGGGCGGGGACCTTGGCGTTCCGATCCTCGGCTGCAGAAGCTGGCTCTTGGGACGTGGAATGTCACCTTTCTGGTGGGGAAGGAGCCTGAGCTCGTGCACGAGGTTGAGAGGTTCCGACAAGAGATAGTCAGACTCACCTCGACGCACCGCTCTGGCTCTGGAACCAGTCTCCTTGAGAGGGGCTGGACATTCTTCCACTCTGGAGTTGCCCCTGGTGAGAGGCGCCGCGCTGGGGTGGGCATACTTGTTGCCCCTCATCTCGGTGCCTGCACGTTGGGGTTTTCCCCGGTGAACGAGAGGGTGGCCTCTCTCAGCATTCGTGTGGGGGGACGGATTCTGACTGTTGTTTGCGCTTATGCGCCAAACAGCAGTTCAGATTACCCACCCTTTTTGGAGTCCTTGGAAGGGGTACTGGAGAGTGCCCCTCCTGGGGACTCCCTCGTTTTGCTGGGGGACTTCAACGCTCACGTGGGCAATGACAGTGGGACCTGGAGGGGCGTGGTTGGGAGGAATGGCCCACCTGATCTGAACTCGGGTGGTGTTTTGTTGTTGGACTTCTGTGCTCGTCATGGATTGTCCATCACAAACACCATGTTCAAGCATAAGGGTGTCCATATGTGCTCTTGGCACCAGGACACCCTAGGTCGCAGTTCAATGATCGACTTTGTTGTCGTTTCATCTGATCTGCGGCCGCATGTCTTGGACACTCGAGTGAAGAGAGGGGCGGAGCTCTCCACCGACCACTACCTGATGGTGAGTTGGCTCCGATGGTGGGGGAGGAAGCTGGTCCGACCGGGCAGGCCCAAACGTACTGTGAGGGTTTGCTGGGAACGTCTGGCGGAGTCCCCCACTAGACGGAGCTTTAACTCCCACCTCCGGGAGAACTTTGAACACGTCCCGAGGGAGGCGGGGGACATTGAGTTTGAATGGACCATGTTCCGCGCCTCTATTGTTGAGGCGGCTAGTCGGAGCTGTGGCCGCAAGGTTGTCGAACCCGCTGGTGGACACCAGCGGTGAGGGAAGCCGTCAAGCTGAAGAAGGAGTCCTACCGGGCTTTTTTGGCCTGTGGGACTCCGGAAGCAGCTGATGTGTACCGGCAGTCGAAGCGGCAGGCGGCTCGGCTGGTCGCCGAGGCAAAAACTCGGGCATGGGAAGAGTTCGGAGAGGCCATGGAGAAAGACTTCCGTGCGGCTTCGAAGCGATTCTGGTCCACTATCTGGCGTCTCAGGAGGGGGAAGCAGTGCAGTACCAACACTGTTTACAGTGGGGGTGGTGTGCTGCTGACCTCGACTCGGGACATCGTGTTTCGGTGGGCGGAATACTTCGAAGACCTCCTTAATCCCACCAACACGTCTTCCATTGCGGAAGCAGAGCCTGAGGACTCTGGGTCGGGTTCTCCCATCTCTGGTGCTGAGGTTGCCGAGGTTGTTAAAAAGCTCCTCGGTGGCAAGGCCCCGGGGGTGGATGAGATTTGCCCTGAGTACCTTAAGGCTCTGGATGTTGTGGGACTGTGTTGGTTAACGCGGCTCTGCAGCATTGCGTGGACATCGGGGGCAGTTCCCCTGGATTGGCAGACTGGGGTGGTGGTCCCCCTATTTAAAAAAGGGGGACCGGAGGGTGTGTTCCAACTACAGAGGAATCACACTCTTAAGCCTCCCTGGTAAGGTCTATTCAGGGGTTCTGGAAAGGATGGTCCGTCGGATAGTTGAATCTCGGATTCAGGAAGAGCAGTGTGGTTTTCGTCCTGGCCGTGGAACACTGGACCAGCTCTATACTCTCAGCAGGATTCTGGAGGGGGCATGGGAGTTTGCCCAACCAGTCTACATGTGCTTTGTGGATCTGGAGAAGGCATTCAACCGTGTCCCCCGAGGGATCCTGTGGGGGGTACTCCGGGAGTATGGAGTACCGGACCCTTTAATAAGGGCTGTCAGGTCTCTGTACGACCGGTGTCAGAGTCTGGTCCGCATTGCCGGCAGTAAGTCGGACTCGTTTCCAGTGAGAGTTGGACTCCGCCAAGGTTGCCCTTTGTCACCGATTCTGTTCATAACTTTTATGGACAGAATTTCTAGGCGCAGCCAAGGTGTTGAGGGGATCCGTTTTGGTGGCCTTAGGATTGCGTCTCTGCTATTCGCGGATGACGTGGTCCTATTGGCTTCATCAGGGCGTGATCTACAGCTCTCGCTGTGGAGCGGTTCGCAGCCGAGTGTGAAGCGGCCGGGATGAAAATCAGTGCCTCCAAATCCGAGACCATGGTCTTGAACCGGAAAAGGGTAGAGTGCCTTCTCCGGGTTGGGGAGGATATGCTGCCCCTAGTGGAGGAGTTTAAGTATCTTGGGGTCTTGTTCACGAATGAGGGGAAGATGGAGCGGGAGATCGACAGGCAGGATTGGTGCAGGGTCTGCTGTGAAGCTGGCGCTGTACCGATCCGTTGTGGTGAAGAGAGAGCTGAGCCAAAAGGCGAAGCTCTCGATTTACCGGTCGATCTACGTTCCTACCCTCATCTATGGTCACGAGCTTTGGGTCGTGACCGAAAGAACGAAATCCCGGATACAAGCGGCTGAAATGAGTTTTCTCCGTAGTGTGTCTGGGCTCTCCCTTAGAGATAGGGTGAGGAGCTCAGTCATCCGGGGAGGACTCAGAGTAGAGCCGCTGCTCCTCCACGTCGAGAGGAGCCAGTTGAGGTGGCTCGGGCATCTGGTCAGGATGCCTCCTGGACGCCTCCCTGGTGAGGTTTTCCGGGCACGTCCCACCGGGAAGAGGCCCAGGGGAAGACCCAGGACACGCTGGAGGGACTATGGCTCCCGGCTGGCCTGGGAACGCCTTGGGATTCCTCCGGAGGAGCTGGCCCAAGTGGCCGGGGAGAGGGACGTCTGGGCCTCCCTACTGAAGCTGCTACCCGCGCGACCCGACCCCGGATAAGCGGAAGAAGACGGACGGACGGATGGACGGAAGATGTCATACTGATCCAAGTTTTTATAACAATATAGATTATTTTAATTCCCTGTTATATGAGCTTAGACTAGTCAACCCTTTGCTGCTTACAGGTAGGACAATATGATTCTACTTCTCGGCAAAGAGGAACTAGGAAGCAGGAACGTTAAACTCCAATTTTAGGCTTCCTGTTCATTTCACAATTAATTAAAAAAAATATAAAGTTCTTAAATGTCTTGCTCTATCATACCTATTTGATCTTTCAAATTGTTATGCATCTTTTGACCAAAATACTGACCTCTTGATAGTTATTAATGTATTTAATTATGCAACATTTTTCTATTTTGCTTTGTTTTACTCATTTTGATTAATGTC